>CM031243.1:738589966-739189966 GCA_018340775.1 Taxus wallichiana var. yunnanensis
TCTTGGGCATGGACTAGTTTTCTGCACACATAGAGCTAGAGTGGATTATTACCATAAGACTATATCATGTATAGATGATCTAGGAGTTGAGTTAGTGATAGCAGGAGTTAGGAGGCCCATTTCTATTCGCACCATCTCTATGTTATGTAAGCTTAAGTGGTGTGTGTGATGAGGTTTTCAGATGTATGTTGTTATAGTTAGTGATAGATCGGAGGATGAGTCTAGTGGGCCATCCCTTGATGATCATCCCATCTTGAGAGAGTTTTTTGATGTATTTCTAGGGGAGCTACTCGGGGTTACCCCCCACGTGAGATAGATTTTCACATAGATTTGGTTCGGGAGAAGAGCCTATCTCATGAGCACCTTATCGAGATGACTACCCCTGAGCTCTACGAGCTCAAGTTTGCAGCTTGAGGGCCTTTAGAGAAAGGCCTAATCCATCCTAGTGTATCCCCTTGGGGTGCACCGGTGATTTTTGTAAAGAAGAAGGATGGATCTCTGTGGTTGTGTATTGATTACCGCCAGCTGAACAAAGTAACGATCAAGAATCATTACCCCCTTCCATGCATTGATGATTTATTTGATCAAGATGAAGGGGCCACAATTTTCTCCAAGATAGATCTTAAGTCAAGTTATCATCAGTTGAGGATCACGGAGGTAGATATTCATAAGACCGCCTTCCATATGAGATATGGCCACTACGAGTTCATAGTAGTGCCTTTTGGTTTGATGAATGCCCCCCCAAAGTGTTCATGAGCTTGATGAATGGGGTGTTCAGGACATTCTTGGATCACTTCATGCTCATTTTCCTTGATGACATTCTGATTTACTCACGTATACGTGTGAGGAGCATGAGGAGCACCCTTCCAGGTTCTTCAGTGTCTTTGTGAGCAACATCTTTATGGGAACCTGGAGAAGTGTGCATTCTTTAGAAAGAGGTGTAGTATTTGGGCCACATCATTTTAGGGAAGGTATCATAGTCGATCCTTCCAAGATTTGAGCTATTATGGATTGGCCAACACCCTAGTGTGTGAAGAGGTGCGCAGCTTCATGGGTTTAGTAGGATATTATAGGAGATTTGTTTAGGACTTCTCTCGGGTTGCACACCCCATCACTTCCCTTCAATGAAAGGGAAGAGTTTTTGTATGGTCAGATAGATGTGAGAAGGCTTTCAGGACACTGAAGGAATGCCTCACAATAGTGCCTATTCTTGTAGTGCCAGATCCTCAGGGTGAGTTCTTCGTATGCACAGATGCTTCTTTGGCAGGACTTGGAGGTGTGTTGATGTAGGAGGGAAGAGTAGTTGCTTTTGAGTCTCACAAACTCAAATATTATGAGCTCAATTATCGACTCATGATCTTGAGCTTTGTGGTAGTTTGTTCATGCCTTAGTTTGATGGAGACACTTCCTTCTTGGCTGGAGATTTACACTCAGGACTGATCACTTGAGTCTTCACCACCTCTTCACGCAACCCAATCTCAACGCTCTCATCGGTGGCATTGGATGGAGTTTCTTTGTGAGTATGACATAGAGATAGAGCATGTGAAGGGGAAGGAGAATGTGGTTGCAGATGCCTTGAGTAGATGGAGACATGTGGTTATGGCCACTTCAGTGGGTACAGATTTATGGAGCAGGATTTTACAGCAACTTCCTCATGACAACTTCTACCTTGTAGCCAGAGAAGAGATTGAGTCTCAGAGACCCCTTGAGGGGAAGTTTGATGGATTTTTCATTAGAGATAGATGGCCTTCTCTAGACAAGAGGTGGATTTATGTTCCTAGAGATGGAGGCTTGAGACAGGACATTTTGATAGAGGCTCATCATGCACCTTATTCAGCCCATCCTGGGGTGAAGAAGATGCATGCCACTTTGAGACAGTTGTACCATTGGAGGGGACTTTGGAGAGATGTGGCTCAGTTTGTGTCATGTTGTTTAGAGTGTCAGAAGGTGAAGGTTGAGCATCAACATCCAGTTGGCCTTCTCTTTCCTCATGCTATACTAGAGTGGAAATGGGACACCATTTCCATGGACTTTATTGTTGGGTTACGACGTTGAGATACCACCATGATGCCATCATGGTCACGGTGGATAAATTGATGAAAGTGGCTCATTTTTCTCCGGTGAAGACCACCTACACAGCTAGTGTAGTGGCATGGGTATATCTAGATGAGATTGTCAGGTTGCATGGGATTCCATGGAAGATCATTTGTGACCGTGATCCTTTGTACACTTCCCACTTCTGGACTACCATGCAACATGCCCTCGGGATGAAGATCAATTTCAGCATAACATATCACCCTGAGATAGATGGATAGACTGAGTGGGTGAATCAGATCTTGGAGGACATGCTTAGGATGTACGTCATGGATCATCAGTCGAGATGGGAGGAGTATTTGTACTTGGTGGAGTTTTCCTACAATAATAGTTTTAGAGTTTGATAGGCATGGCTCCTTTTTAGGCACTTTATATGGCAGAGAGTGTAGGACACCTCTTAGTTGGGACAGTTAGAGGATAGGGTTTCTCTTGGCCGGCTTTTACTATAGGACATGGAGAAAAGAGGTTGTTATGATCGGCAGTAGAGATTATAGGAGGCACATGAGGAGTAGAAGAAGAAGTATGCGGATCAACATAGGAAAGATCATAGTTTTGAGGTGGGCATGAAGGTGTTTCTTTGTGTCAGGCCACATAAGATCCCCTATCCATTACGGAAAAGGCTCTAAGCTAGCTCCTAGGATTTGTGGGTCCCTTTGAGATCTTGGAGCGTATCGGTCCTTTGGCCTTATCGTCTAGCATTGCCACCTAGCTTCTCGCATCCATGATGTGTTTCATGTTTTGTACTTAGGAGATATATATTGAGATACCCTTCTCATGTACTAGATTAGACCTCCTTGTAGGTGTAGGATTAGGGGTAGGTGATGGTGGAGCCCATTTGCATTTTAGAGCATAGGACCCTGGGCCTTGAGGAGAGAGATTGACCAAGTTGAGTCTAGTGGGACAGATATGATGAGACTATGGCTACATGGGAGGATGCTACATTGCTACGAGTTCAGTTTCCACACCTATTCTAGTGACTTCCAGGAGGAAGTTGAGTCTAAGGGGAGGGGATGTAGTGCCCACTTCCCTTCGACACCTTTTGTTATTGATTTGATATTTTTGACTATACTTATGGATATTATTGTAGCTTTTGATTTAGCATGATGTTAGATGTTAGAGATACTGGATTGTTGTTGATTTTGATTCATATATGATGCGTGTGGATTATTAGAGACATTTTATATTGATGTTGATATGTTGTTGACATGGTTATATATTATATATTTTAGACATGTGATATTTTTCATATTGAGTAGACCTAGACAATTGAACTAATCTTATGATCATATGGATATTGATGAAATGTAAAATCGAGATGTTGTTAGAAATTGTAAATGATATTGTTACTTTGCCTAGATGATGTTTTGATTCATATATAGATGATTGTGGAGTTATATTGTATATTTATTTTGGATGTTTTGATGCGGCCATGAGGCCGAAGGAGGTGTTATGTGTTTTGTAGGTAAACATGTCACAACAAACATGGGGGGATTGGAGACCAACCACATTGGAATTCTAGATGAATTCAACAAGGGTCACCATGAAACATGTATTTTTTGTGTATGTGTGTGTGTTTGAATTGTTGTTAGGGGGTTCCCATGGGGGAATCACCTCCAATTGTGACCAAGGGGTTATGTGTTTTCTTTCATTTAGTTTCCTTTATTTAATTTTTAGTATGTGATATTATAGTGATGTATTCCCCTTTTGTTAATTACTTGATTTATGTCTAGATTAGTAAATTAATTAGTTTACTAAATTAATTAAGAATGGGTCAAAAGAATTCATTTATTAGATTTGATGGCTCTTGGTTTATGTGTTGTAAGTTGAGTGCTTAAGATCTTGAGTGTTGTACACTCCACCTCCCCTTTGAAATTCAGATTTGTCCTTAGGGGCCAATTTTGGAGGCTTGTGGGACAAGTTAAACTTGTCCCACACCTCTTAAATTTACTATACCAACCCTACCTATGGGTTGGGGGTCAAAATTAGACCCCATTATGTGTTTTGGGAAGACAAATTGTAATTTTTTATTGCACTTTCTTACATGTAATTATTTTTAGTCCTTAAGGGGTGTGGGCTTGGATTGTGTGTGTAAGTAAAATGTCATTTCTTCACCCACTTATTAATTGTGCTTTGGAGTTTGAGGTTTGACTTGTGAGGTGGAGTTGAGGATGAGTGATGTGGCATCCTACATGGAGCCACCTCACCCTCCTCTCTCCTTTTTATTTATTCAAGTTCTTTTGCTTGTTTGGGGGTTACTTCATTTCTTTGTGCTCTTGCATTTTTGGGAGTTAGAGGATTTTGGAATGCTTGTGGATTTTTGGAGCTTTTTGGTGATTTTTGGGCTTGAAGAAGCTTGGTGTGGGACTCTTGGATCAAGCTCTACCATGGAAAGGTAGGAGCTATACTCTTGTAAAATATTTTCCTTTTATATTGTGTATATGTGCATGTTTTTGAGTGTTTTGGTATGCTTGTTGGGTGCTTGGGTAGATTTCTTAAGTGTGGTGTAGGAGGGGACTATGGGGATCTTACATGTGGGGAGGCATAAGAGTTCATTTTCATGTTTTGGAGGGAGTTGGGATGGGTGCCCCACCTTGGACAAGAAATTGCTTGCATTTCTTACTTGGTCTATTTTATGAGGGAGCCATAAGAGATTTGTAGGGAGGCATAAGAGAATGTGGGAGGCATAAGAGGTACTTGAGGGAGGCATAAGAGTGTGTAGGGGTTTGAGATTTTTATTGGAGGGTTTTTAGGTGGGCACCCATTTCCCATTGGGAGGCATAAGTGACCTCCCCATAGATCTTACTCCTTTGGCTTTTGCATGTTGAAGCCTTGTGTATTTTGTTGCTTCCTTTTTGTGATTGTAGTTTTAGTTGATTTTGTATTTTGGTATGGTTGTAAAATCTTGTATTGTGATGTGGAAGCTTTTTTTTTGCCATGAGTTGAATCCATTTTCATTGTAATGTGGTTGGGGCTCGAGGGCCAATGAGGAGGATGGATTCTCCTCCTCATTGGAATTCTTGGTTGGGTGGAGAGTGTTGCCTCTCCCCCTTTTTTTGTTGTGATCAAATGAAGCATGGTGGATCTCTCTTGTTGTGATGTGAAGAATGGAGATTTTTTGGTGTCCTCAAGAAATCCTTCCTTGTGAGAAAACCTTCTTGTTATTCCCACTTAGGGTGGAAGACTTGTAATATTGTATTCCTTTTAGCTTTCATTTTTTTGTAGAATTTTCCACTTTAAGTGGAAGACATTGTATTAATCCTTGTGAAGAAAAGTTGTATTGATTTTGGATATTAAAGTTGTAATGAATGTTAAAGAAAGATTTGTTTTATAAAATTAGTTTTTGTTGTAAAATGGAAATGAAGTTGTAGGAAAGACAACTTATTCCTCTTTTTCACTTGGCTTGTAGCCCCATGTAAGTGTATAGACTTGATTGGAAAGTTAGTAGTTCCTCAATTTTAAAACTTAATGGAAACTTTGTAAAGTTTGTTTTGTGAAATGGTGGTAAAATTGTATGTTGTGAAAAGTTAAGGAATAGTAAAGTTTATTTTAACACTTGAAAGCATGTAAAGGAAGAGTTAGCCTAGTTTGTTCATTTATTTGCATTGTTGAAAGAAAGAAAAACTATGTATGCTTAGATGGAAATAATCTAAATTTTTAATTGTCTTTTATGTGTTAAAAAAAAAAGAAATTTAATTCCTAATACTAGTGGAGAAAGGAAATTTCTTTATCACAACTTAGGATTTAGCCTCTTTGAAATGTATAGATTTATTATTAAGTTATTGTAGGATTCTTATAAGTCCAATATCACAAAAAGTTACATTTAGTGGAAATTGGATTAAATTAATCATCTTATAAAATTTTATCAAATTATAAAAGGTATTTCTTTTCTTATTGAAGGACAAAATATAGATATATATATTTGTTAAACATTATTAACATTTGTAGTTACTAATATATATATATATATATATATATATATATATATATATATATATATATATATATATATATATATATATATATATATATATATTATTTTAAATGTATTAATAACTATTATTAAATGTAGTAACAAAAGTATATTAAATTCTTTACCAAACAAAAAGTGCAGCCATGGAAAAAGATAAGGCCATGGTTTTCTTATGTGGTTGGTTTGATTATGAGTGGTGGAGAATATATATCCCCATAATGTATTAAACCCCAACCACTTTTTTTTTAAAAATCTACGCATTCTTTTTTCTTTGTATATCTTTGTGTGGTATTTGTGTATATAACCTTGTTTTATATATATATATATATATATATATATATATATATATATATATATATATGTATGTATGTATGTATGTATGTATGTATGTATGTATGTATGTAATGTATGTATGTATGTATGTATGTATGTATGTATGTATGTATGTATGTAAGTATGTATGTATGTATGTAAAAATAAATGTATGTATGTACACAATGTATGTATGTAATGTATGAAAAATTCATATATGTCATCAAAAGCTTCAAATGGCCTCTAATGGCTTCCTCCTCCTCCAACAACAATCTGCGAAAACAAAAAGAAATAATGAGCCAAATGAAAGAGAGAAAGTAGTTTTCTTAAGCAAGCTTTAGGGTTAGATGCCCTTTTTCCTCATCAAGGGTTCTAAATGAATCCATCCAAGGGATGAGATTCATCCCTACAAAAAGTAGGTGGAGAGTGGGTGAGTGGAAATTACCTTTTAATTTAAATGTTTTAATTTCAAAAACATGGGTTGACTTTTTAAGGGGTCACTTTATGGGGTAAGGGAATGTTTATTCTAACCCATGTAAAATGGGGACCTTGTTAATTATTTAAAACTTGTGGAATTAAATACCTTGGGTATTTAATTATTTTGACCCCTTTAACCCCTTAAATTTAAATATAAAATATTTAACTATAGTAAGAATTTAATTGTTTATTAAATTAACACTTAGAGAGAACTTAGCCATGCTTGAGCTAATTATACTCATTTGTTTTAATGTGGGTTTAATATTATTATAATGGGAAAATTTTACCTATTAAATTCTTGTCTCCCAAAACCGCTTCTCGTTTTCCAAGTTAAATTGAAATTGCGAGCTCTCGCCCTCTTAAAGTTTTTAAGCCAAGTTGAAAGTTCGAATGTTAGAAATAATCTAACACTTATTTCACCATATGTGGATTAATGTGTAATTATAATAAAGTAATTATTTAATTACTTTAGTTAGCTTAGTTGTTAGTGTGTTGTTATCATCCCTTAGATTGTGGAGGATGTTCTTTAGTTAGAATATTGTTCTTGGATGATTTCTGTAGAAGATTTTTAGGGGCAATATGTTATTTTTGCATATTTGTTTTATTTAGGAGATTTGTTCCATGTATTGTGGAAGAGATAGAATCTATCAATATCTATAAAATTTTTGGTTGTAATGCTTCATTTTATATTAATAAAATCACAGCAAGCTCCGCCTTGTTTTTGCAATTTAATCTAGTTTACAGATTTCATTTGGTACTAGAGCAGGTGAGTTAAGGCTGTAGATAATTGCTGAGGAAGTGTTAGAAGATTTGAGGAAGGAGGACTAGAATCCTAAGCCAGGAGGAGTCATAGATGCCCTAACCTCTTCACAGAGCCCCTGCCCTACTCCACACGCCAGAAGCAGCAAAAGCAACAGTACAGAAACACCTCCAAGATTGGTAACAAAGTGATTATATCAAAAAAATTAATATTGTTCATTGCATATGAACTATATATAATTTTTTTCTTTCTTTTCTCTAATTTAGAGATCTCGTTTAGTGTGATTTAATTTAGTGGACCCCCAATTTTGGAGGCACCACTATTCGGGTTTGGTGTGTAGGTTTCATTTTTAATAAAAAAAGAAACATCCACCACCGATCTGTAACCTGTATGTAGCTGCGGTATTTACATATATATGTGAATTCACCTTGCAGACTGTGGATTTACCTGACTTCACACCTGCAAAAGAAAAAAAAATGAGTTGGATACTGATCTGGGTGTGCATCTTCAATCTATAAGCAATCTTGTGTGACCTTGCAGAAAAGAGCGTAAGAGAGCCTTTAAGGCGAAAGGGTGGCGAAGGAAACAAGGCTGACGATGGAGAAAAAAGTTGCATGCATGCGTAAGTCAGACCCGCGTTTTCTGTGTTAAAATTTTTTTTTAAAAAATTCCTTTTTTGGACGATGCGAAAAAAATCAGAAGCAAAAAAAAAAATTCCATTTTTGGAAAGGGGCCCGGAAAAATATATTTTAAAACGGTCATAACTTTCAACTGGTACCTCGGATTGAGGTGTCATTTTTTTTTTAAAGTGTATGTTTTTCGAGCTCTACACTTTGGTCTAGTCAAAGAGGCCAAAGAGCCCAAAACTAAATTTGTAAGGGAAAAGAGGCCAAAGTGCCCAAAAATTTAAAAAATTGTGAAAATATTAATTTTTTGTAAACAAGAAGGGGGGTGCAATTTTCTTTTTCTATTTACAAGATGTTTGTAAAAATGGCCGATAGTGCCGAAAAATCATTGTAAAAGGCCAAAAAGGAGCCCACACTCAATAAAAATCAATTTTTGGGGGGTGTGTATTGATTTGAGGGGGATTTGTTTCATGTTTGATTCTCTATCTCTCTTTTCTTTCATGCACAAATGGCTAACAATGTGCCCAAATTTTTTCTGCTGGATTCACAACTCTACGAGGAGATAATTATGCTGCATGGAAAATGAAGATTAAAACTCAACTTGAACTTGAGGACATAATTGGTGTAGTTGATGGCTCGATAACGAGACCAGAAAATGATATTGCTCAACAACATGTGTTTGATCGTGCTAATCAAAAGACAAAACTTATAATTCTGTTTGGTGTAACTGATGATGTACAACCTCATATTTGTCAAGCAACAACTGTAAAAGAAGGATGGGATAAACTAGCAACTGTATATGAAGCTAAGAACAAAAATGCTATTTTGCAATTACAAACACAACTCCATTGTCTCAAAATGAATTCTAATGAGTCTATTGAAGGTTTTCTAAAGCGTGTTGCTATATTGAGATCATCTCTCCAAGCTTTGGAAGTAGAGGTCACTAATGAATCTCTTGTCCCTATTGTATTGAGAGCTTTACCAACCTCATACAAAATATTTGTCACAACTCTCAACATTATGGGTCCAACTACAAGTTTTGAAGAGTTAGTGAACATGTTACAATAGGAAGAGTCCATGAACAAACCTATAGAAGATGAGGAACAAGCCCTCTCTTCATTCCATAAGGGAAAGAAACAGATTCATACAACTGGTAAGCAACACAAGCAAAGCATTCTCAACAAAATAATCAAGGGAACACTCAGCAAAAGCAGTGTCAGATTTGTGGTAGAAAAGGACATGACTTAAAAGATTGTTGGTATAACACATTTCAGAAGGGTTCATCTAGTGGAAAGAAGCCAAATTTTCAACAATCTAGTCAGGGTTATCAAAACAAATAACAAGGACAAAGGAAAAGTAATTGGAAAAAGAAAACACTGCAGCACAGCAAAATTGTTGAAGAAGAAGACAACTCACCAGATGAGGACTTCCTATTTTCTGCACAATCAACTCAAGAAATCAATTCACCATAGGAAGTTTGGTATGTTGACTCAGGGGCAACAAGACATATGACCGGGAGAAATGATTGGTTCTTAGAGTTAAATAATACACCTAGCAAAGACTCTGTTTCATTGGGTGATGATTCATCATACAAAGTAAAAGGAATTAGAAACATCTCCTTACCTCTTGGATCAAGAAAGTGCACAATAAGAGATGTTCTATATGTTCCTGGATTGACAAAGAATCTACTTTCAGTAAGTCAACCTTTGGAGCACAACTTAAAAGTGGATTTTGATTGCATGAGATGGAAAGAAGATGTGTTTAATCAAAGATAAGTCTAAAAACTCCAACATTGTTGCATGAGCTTCTGGTGTAGGTCATATGTTTCAGTTGGATTTTGTTCAAACCAAAAATCAGGCCCTTGTAGCTAAGGATACATCATCGGCACAATTGTGGCATCGAATATTTGGCCATGTAAGTTTTGGCTATCTTGAAACACTTCGAAAAATAATATGGTAAGAGGACTACCAAATTTCAAGAAAAATATAGACAAGTGCACAAATTGTTTGGTAGGAAAACAACATAGAGCTTCTTTTTAGAAAAGTAGTACATTCAGGGCCTGTGGTAAACTTGATCTGGTGCATACCGATCTGTGCGGACCTATGAGACCTAGTCATTCAAGGTTTCAATATTTTATGCTTTTTGTTGATGATTACTCACGGAAAATGTGGGTATACTGCATTCGCACCAAAGACCAAGCCTTTGAAACTTTCAAGAAATTCAAAGTAGCTTGTGAAAATGCAACTGGTAAGAAAATAAAAACACTCCGCTCAGATCGAGGGGGTGAATACACCAGTAATGAGTTCAAAGCTTTTTGGAAACACATGGAATTCATCGGCAAATGGCACCTCCATATACACCACAAAAAAATGGTGTTGTTGAAAGAAGGAATAGAACTATAATGGAAATGGTAAGGTGTATGATTGACGACTCAGGCTTGAGTAAAACATATTGGGCAGAAGCAGTAAAAACAACAGTTTATCTACTAAATAGAGTTCCCACTTCCGCACTTGATGGAATAACACCACAGGAAGCTTGGTCAGGGAACAAACCATCTATAAAACACCTTAGAGTTTTTGGATGCAAGGAAAGTATGCACATTCCTAAGAAAAAGAGAACTAAACTTGATATGAAATCAAAACAACTTATATTCTTGGGATACAGTGATGAAGCCTTGGGATACAAGTTAATGGATCCAAAAACAAGAAAAAATTTCACAAGTAGAGATGTTGAGTTTTTTGAAAATAAAGAAGCAGATGCTCCTTCCATAAACTCACAAAACAATCCTACTAAGAAAATAGAAGATGTTCTTGATGAAGATAATGATGATAAGGATAATTCAACTCCTCCATCTACAGGAACAACTAAATGTATGCCTAAGTGGTATACTAATCTAATTCGAGATGCTAAGTTGGATAGTGATCCTAACACATCCACTTCAGGACCAAGAACTCGTAGTATGGCTCAAAATGAGGTAAACTTAGCCTTGATGAGTATAGTAATTGAATCAAGTGAGCCCACTATAGTTCAGGATGCCAAACAGTCAAAACCTTGGTCAGATGCTATGAATTCAGAATTCAACTCTTTGATTAAGAATAATACATGGCAACTTACAGATCTTCCACCAGGGAAGAAGGCAATAGGTTGCAAATGGATATTTAAAACAAAGTACAAATCAAATGGAAGCATTGATAAATACAAGGCAAGATTGGTAGCTAAGGGTTATGCACAAAAAGAAGGCATTGATTATGAAGAAACATTCACACCAACAACTAAGATCAAAACAATCAGGATGATATTTTCTCTAGCTGCACAATTTGGTTGGAAAGTTCATCAAATGGATGTAAAAAGTGCATTTCTCAATGGGGATTTATAGGAAGAAGTCTACATGACTCAACCAGAAGGTTTTGTCATACCAGGTAAAGAAGGAAAGGTATGTAGACTCATAAAGTCACTGTACGGTCTCAAACAGGCTCCCAGGGCATGGTACATAAAGATTGATGAGCATCTCATCAAACATGGATTCAAAAGAATTCCATATGATCCTAATCTCTATCTCAAAAATCAAGGGGGAGATATTCATCATAGTATTATATGTCGATGATATAGTCATCACTGGAAGTTCGGTGAAGATGATTGAAACAACTAAGGAAGATCTAAATCGATCATTTGACATGACAGATCTCGGGCTTCTTCATTATTGTCTTGGACTTGAAGTATGGCAAAAGGAAAATCACATCTTTGTTACTCAACTAAAATATGCCAAGACAATGCTCGAGAAATTTAGAATGATGGATAGTATACCAATGGCTACACCTATGGAGACAAGGCTTCAATTGTCTCACAGATCCATCAGAACAAGTAAATGTTACTCTTTATCGACAGTTGATTGGGAGTCTCATTTACTTAACTTATTCTAGGCCAGATATCAGCTATGCAATCAGTTATCTTTCTCGATTTATGCAAGAACCAAGGGTTTTTCACTGGAAAGCAACAAAGAGGGTACTAAGATACATCAGAGGAACCTTGGACTTTGGCCTAGAATACAAGAAGAATGATAACTTCTTCTTGAGAAGATATATAGATTCAGATCATGCAGGGAATGTTGATGACAGGAAGTCCACTTTAGGATTTGTGTTCTTTTTGGGATCTAGACCTATTTCATGGGGGAGCAAGAAACAAAATTGTGTTTCAAGGTCTTCCACAGAAGTAGAATATCACACAGCAGGAGGAGTTGTCTGTGAAGCGATTTGGCTCAGACGGATACTTGAAGGATTGGGAATTCCACAGGATCATCCAAAAATCCTACATGTAGACAATGAAGGAGTAATAAAACTTGTTCGGAATCTAGTTTTTCATGAACGCACCAAACACATTGAGGTGTAGGTACATTTCATTCGTGAACAAGTTCAGAACAACAACATTCAGCTTTAGCATTGCCCGACAGAACATCAGCGTGCAAATATCTTCACAAAATCTCTTGCACGTCCTAAATTTGAGGCATTCAGAGTATTTCTCTCCTGTTCACTTCAGAATATGATGAATTAAGGGGGGGAATGTTAGAAATAATCTAACACTTAATTCACCATATGTGGATTAATGTGTAATTATAATAAAGTAATTATTTAATTACTTTAGTTAGCTTAGTTGTTAGTGTGTTGTTATCATCCCTTAGATTGTGGAGGATGTTCTTTAGTTAGAATATTGTTCTCGGATGATTTCCTGTAGAAGCTTTTTAGGGGCAATATGTTATTTCTGCATATTTTCTTTATTTAGGAGATTTGTTCCATGTATTGTGGAAGAGATAGAAGTTGTCCAATATCTATAAATATTGTAGCTCTCTCTTTTGGTTGTAATGCTTCATTTTATATTAATAAAATCACAGCAAGCTCCGCCTTGTTTTTGCAATTTAATTTGGTTTCTGATTTCATCGAAGAAATAGCAAAATCCATGCCCTAGTGCTATTTAAATCTTTTTGCTCGTTTTGAGAAATTCGCATCTCTGGTCTCTGCGTACACGTAATATCCTCTTTACAATCTCCTTTCGATCGAAATTGTTCACTTGTTCTATGGCACGGGTCATAAAATCATTATTTTTCCTCCATGCCTCCGACTCACAAAGGAAATTAAAAATTTGACTCAAATTGACGAAGTTCTCTTCCTCTGTGTATTTTTCCCATAGTCGGAAATGATGGGCGTTTCCTTCCCCGTCAAATTTTTCCTTGGCATCCTCGGGGAATATGTGGGTCTATCGATTGGATGTTGTTTAGTCATATTTTAAAATCTAGCGGAAGCAACCACACTTCCAAATGAAGTAGCTCTAGTGGCAGGGTCCAAGGGACAGTCTTTAATTAAGCATAGGCTTTCCACATGTCCCAGGTACAAAATGAAGGTAAAACGGGCTAAAATTGACTAAGTATGGAAGGCTCAATGGATGGCTCCATGTGCCGCTTGATGGAAAAATTCCAAAGGTGGGGCAGAAATTGTCGGCATTAAATAAACGCCACATCGCCATGTGGTCGAGTCATTGGAGAGGTAGAGTTGGCCGTTGAAAAGTCTAACCCCAAAGGAAGGAGACATATGTCAACCTGGTGCAATTTCGGAAGGTTCTTTCAAAGCGGACGAGTGGGCTATCTTGGGGATTTGAGATTTTGAGCCTCTTTGTAAAAAAGGTGAAAATTTAAAAAGTAACCCGCAGCCCCGATCAAGCTATCAAGGAAAAAGTCAAATCTTGAGCCCGCAGGGAAAAATTCAAAGCGGGAGAGTGGAACAGAGAGAACTTTGATTTTTTGAGCCTTTTTCCAAAAAGGTTAAAATATTGAGAAAAGGGCCACGACCCCATTTCCAATCAGAGGGTGCCACATGTCAAGAGTTCAATCGGAGCAGCGGGTCGGTGGAGGAATTTGAGTTTTTGAGCCTTTTTCCAAAAAAGGTTAAAATGTTGAGAAAAGGGTCGTGACCCCATTTCCAATGAAAACGTGCCACATGCCTAAGTTGAAAAGTTGAAGCGGGGGTGCGGGCCAATTTGTTCCAAATTGCCAAATCTCTAAAAAATCACAAAACACAAAGGGATTTCCCCATACCACTCCAATCTCTTCCTACCACGTGGACAACCCAATTTCAAAGTTATAAGAGAAAATCAAACGGTCTATATTCAAACTGGAAAATCAAATGTAACATTCACGTTGCAAGATCTGGTTTTTAACCCGCCATGAGTGTTTTGTTCATGCAATGGAGGAATTTGAAGAGGTGTAAATGATTTGTAAAGGTTGTAACATTTTAGGAAAAGTATATAATGGCTCCTCAGAGCCATTCTAAATGGCTTGCGATTGATTTGAAAAAGACCAGAGTGCTCTGTACCTGGAAAAGATAGAAAATGCCATACTTCTTCTATTTTCCCTTCTCCTTAGATTTTCCTCTATTCTCAAAGATCTGTACAAATTCTGCTTTAGCTTCAATAATAAAAGAAGGAATTTTCACCTCTTTGATTGAGGGATTGATTGGTACCTTGCGACCAATGAATTTCATTCGGTCTTGTAGCTTCTCCTGTGGATTTATTTTTCTTCTAACTATAAATGCATGTAAACGAAATTTCTAATTAATGTGTGTGGGCATCTGATATTCTACTCACAACATTAGTTTTCTCCTACCTCCATTTCCACTCCCCTTCCCCTTTCTAAGACAAAGTTTCTTCTCTAGTGAGACATTGCTAGCTTTGCCACAGGGTCAGTGGAGTGCCCCTGCTAGATCTCTGGTCAAAAGGCCACCATTGAAATCCACCTTTTTGTATGCACCTACCGAATTTGCACCGTTCAAGTAGAGGGACTTATATTCCCATAGCGTTGGCTTGAAACCCACCAATTTGTCCATAAGACAAATTTTCTCGCCAACATAAATATAATTTCCTAGAAACGTTATTATGACAATTGTTGTTTTCGAAACATTTTATGGGCACGCTTTTCAAAAAAAATTATTCCATAATTTTCCTAGTTATACCTAGGTTGTTCTTGGGTCTCGTGTGGTCATTTTTAGCGGGCATTACAAAAATGAAATGAAAAATAAGTACTAATTTATTAGAGCTCATGACATTGGGTTATAAAGGTTTTATACACATTTTTCTATTCTCTACCCAAATCTAGGGAAAGTAATAAATTTTGTTCTAAAATATGAAACTCACCCAAATTTTTACCAAATCTCTTTTCCATCATCAAGAAGGGGTACATAAAATTTCAGATTGATATGGAATGTTTGGAATGAGATACGATTACGTAAATGTATCTGTGTTTGTGAAGTAGTGATAGTGAACATGGGACTGTGCAATTTGATGCAAAATTAGGAAATTTCTTATGTCTAAGGATTAAGAATGATATTGATGATGTATTATATTATTCTCAAGGTGCTCATGATGTCTTACATGGTACAAACATCCCTTTTATATCGACTATTACATCACGGTCCTAACCTAGGCCTATAAGAGGATTGTCAAACCTTTGTTTCCTCAAATTATTATAAAAGAGAACCTTATAGAAGTTATATAGGGTTTGAGTCTTATAAAATAATTTTTAAATGATGGTTAGAGTCCCATGATCACATTCCTAATGAAGGAAAGAATCCAAAGAGCTAACCCCATGAATTTTTAGACCAAAGGAGATAAACTTATCTATGACAGTCTTGATGAATGCAATGCATACACATTCTTTCATAGTTTAAAATGATGGAAGCATGAATGTAAAGATGATATTTAGCAAGTATATTGAATGCAGGTGATAGGTATATGATAAATTAAGGACAAGATGGGTCTATAAAAATAAAGTTGATCTTCATCAAGGAAATGACCATAACAATTTGAGAGTTAAATGTCCTGAATCCAAGTAAGTTGATGGAATGGCTAATTGACTCAAATGTAGTGATATCTTGTTAGAGATCATATGATCCTTTATGATAAGTTAATCCTTTCATCCACTTCATACTATACCATGTTTGAATATGAAGGTTGTAACTTTTCAAATTAGTTAATGTGGATCTAGCCCTACTAGTAGGATTTTGTCTTGAATGTCATGCATGAAGATTCGTTTGTAGAGATCAAATAAAAACATACCTTGAAACTTCTTGAATTTCTCAAAATTTAAAAACCATGCAAGCATATGATTCTAAATGTGACCCTTTCCATTAGGTTCAAGTTATAGAATAAGGATTGCGGGTTTTAGGAAGAAACCATAGCATGATCGAGAGTTGTTGCACTAAGAATGGGCATCATGATCTAAGGTATGGATACTTTCAAATACGGATTTTGGAAGGGGATGTATGGAAGAAATCCATAAATATAGGTATGGTCTATATGAGTGGTTTGTAATACCCTTCGGATTATCTAGTACACCTTGTACTTCAATGAGGATGACGAATCAAGTTTTACGATATTACATAGGTAAGTTTATGATATTTTATTTTGATGATATATTAATATTCACTATAAGTAAAGAGGATAATTTAATACATATAAGTAAATAGGATAATTTATTCATTATAAGTAAAGAGGATCATTTAATGCATTTAATGCCTTAATATTCACTATAAGTAAAGAGTACTTATGGTTGTTGATCCAGCTAGGAAGCACGATCTAGATTGGTGTGTGCTCAACTATACATTAACATCCCGCTCGGAGTTAAAGTGCCCACAAAAATTTGTTTAGATACTTTGGAAGACCATTGTGAACAACAAAATTATTTTGAGAAATCTCATATCATGTGCAGTAAGTGTAGGAAGGTGACCTATGAAGCTAAGTTGTGTTTCCCTGGAGATCATTTGACTCAGAATGAAGAATAAAATATTGAGAGCTATTGTAAGCCTATCTCCCAAATAGATGATGTGTCTTTAGAGGAGTCGTCGAATGTTTGTGAAGAGGAAATGGATGATGACAGAGAGAATATTGTTTATACTCTGGATGAGCCTTCGAAGGAGATGGGAGGTGATGGAGGCTCTGTGATCTTGGTGCGAGGTATTTCCAGTGTGGAAAATACTGTGAGAATCAAACCACTCAAACAATACTATGTGGAACGCTCTGGAGGGGCAATTTCAAATTCAAAGCCAGACATTAATGTAGTAGGTAGAATGGTCACTGAGGTGATACTTAAGTTGACATTAGGAGTGGTTTTGATCGGGCAATTTCAAATTTTGAAATCATGATACCTTCTCTATGTGTTGGGGGTTGCGTCGGGACTTCTGGGATGTAACAAAACTTGCTGGGTGGTGTGGTGGAGAGCATCAGCTATGGTCGAATTAAAAATATGACGGATTCTTTGACCAGCCTTCTTGAGGTGGATCTCGGGGTTGACGAGGGTGCTACCTTTAGCAGCGATCTTAATGCCTTGAACATTGGGGGTGGGTGGACTAAGTTCCTACCCAATAAATTCAAAACCGTTGGCTCGGAATGTATGACGCGGAGGTTTCAGGCTAGTGGCGAAGCTTTGATTTGCTCTTTCCCTACTTCTGGGTCATGATATTTATTATTTTCTTTCTGGGGTTTGACATTGATTTTCTTTCTGGTTAGTTTCAGTCTCTTGGGACCATGTTTGTGAATGGTGGTTGTGGGTTTGTTTCAGCCACTAGTAGAAGCTTTTGTTTACTCTCTCTATTGCTATATATTTTCTCCATTGTAATCATGGGGTTTTTTGGTGCCCCCAAAACCAAACAATTACCTAATCTAAATAAAATTAATATATTTAAGGATGGTGTTGTAAGTATTAAAAAAAGATAAGTTATAAGTTCTATGAAAATTTAAATAAATGTGTGTTTATGTTGAGGAGCTTGGTATTTTTTTGTTTGTAGTTTTAGAAAAAGATATGGAGATAGATGCATCAAAGGTAAATTTAATGGTTGAATGGCATATCGTAAGGAAGCGTAATAGAGGTAAGAAGTTTCTATGGATATGATACTTTTTATAGAAATTTTATTATAAATATAATAGCGTTTTGGAACCAATAATAAAATGCATGAAAGGAAAATGTTTTGTATGGAAAAGGAAGGGAATTAGATCTTTGAACTATTTAATAAAAATGTGACAAGTGTGACCTATGTTTTGGCCCGACCTAATATTAAAAAAATATTTGAGGTTGATTTTCGTCCTTGGAATATGGGATTTGGTATTATTATAAGTCAACAAGGAATTCCTATATCATATTATAGTGAGAAGATAGATGAGGTATTGAAAATTATTCGACTTGTGATATTGAATTTTATGCCGATTTACAAGAACTTGGGCATTATAGGCATTACTTAGTGTTGAAGGATTTCATTTTTTATATAAATCACCAATACTTAAAATGTTTGAATACACAAAATAACTTGAACAATATATATGCAAAGTTTGATTCATTCTTACAAGAGTACACATTTGTCTCGTATACATAAATAAAATAAATATAGCCAATTAGTTGATGCTTTGAGTAGACATGTGGCCTTACTAGTTATTTGTTGAGTGAAGTGGTTGGGTTTGAAGCTATTAAAGAATTATATGATTATGATCCTAAATTTGGGAGGATTGTTGAGAAACAAAGGAGTAAAAAAAAGGTGAGGTAAGTAATATTTTTATTATTATATTATGAAATATGGTTATATGTTTAAGTGAAAATAATTATCTAGTCCATTTGGATCCACAAGGGATAATATTTTAAAATAATTGCATTGTGGTGGCTTAGGTGGCCAATTTGGTAAGAATATGATAATAACATTCATGGAGGAAAAATATATTTCAGCAAAGTGTAAGAGAGATGTGATAAGGTATATTTCAAGATGTAGTATATGCCATGTTTTCTAAGGGGCATGCAAAAACATTGGATTATACATGCTATTACAAGTGCCAATAAAGCCATAGACAAACTTGACCATGGATGTTTGTATTGCGGCTACCAATCACGCAAAGAGTTAATTATTCATTTTTATTATTGTGTATATATTTTCTAAGATGGTGCATTTCATTACATGTAAGACAAAAATGATTCTACAAGGATAGCTGATTCTTTTTCAAGGAATTTTTAGGTTACATGATATCCCAAAGTCTATCACTTAAGAGAGAGACAAAAAATTTGAGCCACTTATGGAGGACTTTATACAAAAATTTAGGAACTAAGTTATAGTTCCGTAGTGCATATCATCCTCGTCAACACGATAGGAAAATAGAATTTATGAATAGGATCTTAAGAGATTTAATAATGTGTATCTTGCTAGATAGAAAACCAAATGGTAGGACTCGACACTACCACAAGAAAAATTTACATACAATAGTTCATTGAATAGATTAACATGTGAATCACCATTTCAAATAATTTATGGAAGGATTCCTAATGGTGTTCTATATTTGGTGCAACTAGCAATTACACAAAAGGTGAGTGATAATGTGGAAGATTTTGCAGAGCATATTCAACACTTACAAGAAATGATAAGGAAAAAGTTACATGACAATAATGATAAATATAAGATGGTAATAGATATCACTAGAAGATATATAGAATATATTCAAAGGAGATATAGTTATGGTTTATTTGAGGAAGAAGATATTTCCCAAAGGAACATATAACAAGCTCTAGTAAAAGAAGATTGGCCCTTGTAATATTTTGAAAAATATCAATGACAATACATATGAGGTAAAGCGTCTACACCATTTTGATATTCCTCCAGTATTTAATATTTCATATCGGTATACATTTCATGGGGAGAAATATATGAAGAGGAATATAATGGAGTGTATTGGAAGGAACAAATTTCAATGAAGAAGATGGATAATGTGTCATAGGTTCCTTACAATAAAATAATCAACACAAGACAACGAAGTTTCAAAAAATATTTGGTACAATGGGAAAATTTTCAGTAGGAGGAAAATAAATGGATTTCATAGTGGGAGTTGAAGAAAACTACTATACATAACTATAGGATCTCAATCATAAGAACACGAAGGAGATGAGTTATTATAAACTAGATGAAAATGATGAAGATTTGGTTGGTGGCTTCTTATAAGTAGGCCATGACTTTTGATCCAAGAACTAAAATGACTCTATTTTTTTAATTTGAAAATTTCTCATAAATTTCTATGTTGTGTTATGTGGTGGTATCCACTCATAACATATTTTTACAATTTTTGGAGGCCAAAATCATCCATCTAGGGCCCAAATATTTGGTTTGAAGTTTGTTTACATTCTTTTTTAAATTTTAAAATATCATATCTTTGTAACCATGAGTCAACTTGAGTTTCCAATCGATAAATAAGTTAGTTTAGGCATGTGGTTAATGTGTAAAATGTTATAGGATAGGATCTACAAATCTAAATTTAGAACTTACTAAAAATAGCTATTGCTATAAATAGTAATGTCGGGCTTGATTTTTTGTAAAGATAGTAAGTCTAGGGAAGTTTGATTTAGAAGTCAAGTTTAATCAGGAACCTTTAAGAATTTAAATATGAGCACATCTAGTGTAATTGAAATAGAACACAAAAAGGAGAATTACTTGAAATTATTTGATAATTTTTTCTTTTCCCATTTTAGATTAGTTATTGTTGTTCGGCTTTGTCAATCAGTGTTTTGGCAAGGGATGGTGAATTTTTGTAATGTATTGTGATCCAAATTTATATCTAATTTGCATTGTTGATTTTGGTCTTAAAAGAAGAGTAATATTTTGAAAAATATCAATGTCTTAAGATAAACTTCACACTTTGGTGTACCTTGGGAAATCTTGTCATTTTGCATATTTTCTTAGATAAGTATTTAAAAATTTTGTTGATAGTAAAATCATAGTTGTTGCTATATTGTTTTCCAGGCAATATCTTATATTTTAAGTAATTAATTTTTTTTCAAAATAATCAAATTAATGTCATTGAAAACTAAAATTTTACAAGTAATCATTTATACATTGTGGTGAATTAAATTCTCTCCAAACTGGGCACATTAAAGCCACCTTGTTCCCCACAATGCCTTATTGAGGTTAAACAATAATAGGATGTACTATGGAATTTTTATTTCTAACCCTCATTATTATGTTATGGTTAACCTCATGGATAACCAACATAAATGGAAAAGAAATGATATATTACTAGAAGGCTCAAGTATAGGGTTCCCTACCACATGTAAGGGAAGGAATAAACAGATAGGTAGTATGCCATATAATACAAGCATGTCAATAAAATTAACATAACAATATATATATATATATATATATATATATATATATATTGAAAATAATCTAAAATTAAAAACAATATATTTCACACAGCCATATGTGTGTAATAACACACAAATGCACATGCAAGTAAACGTAAATTCACATGTAAATACACACATGCACGTGCACATACATACACACTCACTCATGTACATATGAATATATACACGCGCTTATATGAACATGAACATATATACGCATGCACACACACAATAAAAAATATTTCAATCAAAAGTAAACATTACAAAATATACCACAATAGAATTACCCCTAGAAACCTTCCCATCCATATAAATAGATAATGCATACTTAAAATTATAGAATTTACGACATGATACAAGGAATGAATATGAATACTATATATATTTACATAATAGAAAAATAATACAAATAGTCATGCATTAAGTTGTAGTAAATGAATCAAGAATTATATGCATAGGCCCTAAGATAATCAAATCTATCCTAAAATATGAAATATCTAACTCTATAAGGTTGTCACAAAAAATCCTTATGTTGGGTTTTCGATAAAAGTATAAAGGAAACTTAGGGTTATGTCTAAGGTTCAAATTCATTAAAATGTAGATACGGAAAATTTTATTACAATAATAAATACACTAAACTATTCATTTATATTTAAAATAGGGTTTGAACATTTATAAATTAATAAATCACTAGGTAATTAGAATTTGTAGGGTAAATTTGATATGATGTAAGAATAGGGAAATTGTTAACATCTAATTAGATAGAAACATGTTTGTTTGGAAAAGTGAATAAAACCCATAAAATTTCAATTGTACAACCCTTTTAATTTTTTTCCATAGAGTTGTATATCTTTGAGCATAAAAACTTTGTGCTTTCTTTTTTAAGGTTCACTATTTGTAACTAGGAAACAATGGACTCCTTAGAAAACCCTAATATAATCTATTAATCTATATAATGTGCATGAAGCTAAATATGTATTTATTTATATGTTGAATAAAAAATATTTAACTTCCTTGATATCTATGAGGTCTAAATACCCTACTATTGTGTGAATTGATAGAAAAGGAGTGGAAATGCTAACAACACTTGGTCACACATCCAAAAGTTCACAATAAAATTATCATTTCCATTCAAAATATGGTATTGATATGACTAATTTCATACATATAGACATACGTACATACATACCTAATACATACATACATACATACATACAAATAGTTTTTGGGAGGGACTATACCCCAATACAAAAAGGATCAAAAGCCATATATTACAATGTAGCCATCCAAAAGGAGATCAAGATCTTAGATGCTTACAGGAAAGCCCAACTGTAGTAAAACCAACGCAAAGCGAATAACCAAAATATAGACATAACTACAAATTTACAGCAGAAAAATAACAACTAAACAACTTTTGCAACCAATTGCACAACCGAGATAGGTGGGAGAAATGGGCTTGCCATTAGATTTTTCTTTTTTTCACCATCTTCCACCCATCAGAAACCTCCTTGAAAGGAAGAATAACCTCAAGAGCCTCAATCGGTAGATATGTGCTATTTTCTATAGGAAGAGGAGGAATATTTTCCTTTTTCCACTTTATGCTCAGATAATGATGTTTTTGTATTCTCCATACTCTTACCAACAATAATTTCTTGAGTAGGAGTTTCTAGGACTGATTCAGCCCCCACATCCAAATCTGCATTTGAAACCAAATCATCCTTGGTATCAAAAACTAAATGCTCAGGAAGGGAATTTTTCCACCAATTGTTTTTTGCCATTTTTACACTTTTCCATCCCACAGACATCAACAAGTGTGTCCTGTAGCAAAGCACTTTCTTCACCTGAAGGGAAATCCTTCATAATCTAATGGTTGTGTCCAAGTTCTATTTTGGACTTTAAGATCTATATTAGTGGGGAGATTTTTGGAAGTGTCAAGCTCAACAAGGATTGGCGAAGGTTGTGTGTGTGAAATCAGTGGTTTGGGGATCAATGAATAATATATGACCCAAAGTATTTCCAATAGATATCAAACAAGTGTGGTCCCAAAATTGGAGTGGTAAATGTGGCAGTCTGATCCAGACTGGTTTGCAGGAAAAAGATTCAGTGAGTGGGTTAAAAGATGGAAACTAGGGTTTTAAAACCAAGTAGTGGGATTGACAATCCCGGAGTTTTTTTGCAATTATTTCCTTATCCTTAATTGAGGAAAAAGCAACAATGAACATGCCTTTAGCACAAGGGTAAAGATCTAACCTTCTTGATAGAATCGGGATCTAGTGCTCGAAATCCATTCGTGAAAGGGTAGTTAGGTTGGGCGAGCCCGTTGAATCTCCCAATCACGGCATGCTCTTGGTATAATCTTTTGAATCAAGGAATTCTTTCCCAAATGAAACACTAGGGTTGTTCACTGCAAGGATCATAGGTGTGGGAATCATCCCTTGTAAAGAACTCCTACCTTGTAAAATGTCTTTGAATGTAGCTAGTTCGTTTGAGTTGTTGTTCACCTGACCCACTCCAGTCAAATTGGTCAAAAATTTAGAACCAAAAAAACCTACCCGAGTAATCTCTGGAGGAGAAACGAATCTCTAGTCTAGTTGCAGCAAAGAAACAGGGGACTATATTCCCTTTAATCCACCACCAATATTGGAGCCCTCGAGGCAACCCCAATCAAGCATCGAGGTCATCCCCTATTTCGCCATGAGGCAAAGTTGAGATATTATCATAAGGAGCAACATCGTTCGAGATCCGATACCACCATTAACAAGTGGATGGCTTACCTGAGGGTGTTTTCTATAGAGGGTATCCACCGCCAAGAGAGGGTCTAGAGTTAGGATTCAGGGAGACATCCTTGTACCTCCAAAAGCTTGATCAATCCACAAAAACACTTGTTCTTTCTTATTGGCACCACTAGAATTATCATCTCCATGGATGGAAGAATAAATTCCTCCCACATGAGAAGATTTCTTTCCGTCATGACCACCGCCTCTTCCCTTTAGGGCTCGCAACAATGGGTTACTTTTGGGGTTGGAGCACTCTTCATCATAGGTTCGGAAGTAGATGGAGGATTTAGGCATGACTAATTTTTGTAAGAAATATGTATAAATATATATTCATATGTATTTTTGTAGGACTTATTGTTCCTTTCATTTAAATAAACAATTACAAGGATAGAGAGGAACATATTTCTTTATTTTGATTTAGAAGTAATTAAATGCCTACATTGTTTTGTTTGCAATATTGTATAAAGTGTAACAACAATAATAAAATCCTACCATTTTAAGCAACATTCAAAAAGGGAAATAAGAATGAGAGATCAACCATTTACAAGCTTCTTTTCTTTTAAAATATAAATGGAGTATAACAAGAGCATTTCAAAAGGAAAACAATCATATACTTCAATGAATTTCTATTTCAAAGAGAACAATTTCACATTTTAAATAAGATGCAAATTTTAATTCAAGTTGTAGATTTTAAACACAATACAAACTTAAAGAGATACAACTTCAATAAAATATGGACTCTCCAATACTTCTTTTCCAACCATACACATTTCATAATTAAATAGTGCAAATAGATTTGAATAATCCATTTACAAGGAGCCTTCAACTTGAAATGAAATTATAAGAAGCCCTCCACATAAAATTGGAGACAACATGCTAAAATTTACAACAATTCTTTCTCTTTAAAATATTCTTGCAACTCCATCCCATAGTTCAAAATCAGTAACTCTTTTTTTAATCCTCACACTCTCTCTTTTACCTCCACAAAATGGCCCCATTTCCCTCTCCCAACACCATGCTTAATGACAAAATCTACCCAATCCCATACAAAATCACATGCATTCATACAATATACAACACAATACACAAACAAGAAAACCAAAAATGCAAGGTATAAGACCCTACCTTGCCATTGTGATCTCCTTCAATCTTCAAGAAAACAAAATCCAACCTCTTTCCAAAATCCAAGCCAATCCCAATGCAAGCTCCCAAAGTTTCCAAGCAAGTAACCCCAAAATAACCAAGAAATTCCAATAAATAGAAAATGGTGGAGAGGATGGTGAGGTGGCTCCATGTAGGATGCCACATCATTTCCCCCCAATCCACCTCACAATTCAAACACATAAACCAAGAATCCATAAATGAGTAAGGTGAAGGTATGAAACTTTCATTCTTGCACACAATCCACCATTCCACACTTCAAGGACATAATTAAGAGAGGACATAATCCTTCAAAACACATAATAGGGGCTAAATTTGACCCCTCATATCATAGGTTGGGTTGGTGGGAGAGTTTAAGGAGTATGGGAAAAGTATAACTTGTCCCACAAGCCTCCAAAAAATGGGCTCAAAGCCCAAATCCGAGATTTGAGAGATGGGGATGGGTACACAAATCAAAATAAAATAAAATCCATCTAAAATCATGAAGAAAACAAGGACTATCTACCACATTCATTGCCTTTTTTGCCACATCTCCTAATTAGCATTATCCACATAGTTAATTAACTAAATCAAGAGCACACTAAATAAGTACAATAAAATGAGAAGACATTACAATTCAATAAAATCACATACACAACTAAGACAATAAAATAAAAGGGAAAATACAACATTCACACCCATGGTCACTTATGAGGTTGCTCCCCCTTGGAGACCTCCTAACAAACATGAAAAGTAAAACAACAACACACACGGCTACCAAGGTGACCAAGTTGTAAACATTCGGTATTCTTCCATAGTTAGTCTCCTAGTCCCTTCTTTGTTTATTGTGATTTTGTTTCCTACAAACAACCAAGAAAATACCACCTTCGGCCTCAAGGCCATATCAATACGTCAAGAAATTAAAACACATATATCATTTATTAATTAACATCATCATACAACGTAGCTATATCATCATCAAGGTTAAGCAATTCTATCAATTATTTACAATTACTAATCATCTCAATTCTACCATATTCACTAACATTCATTGTCACCCTATGATTATGCATAACCATTTATCACAATTCATATTTTACGACAACCATGCAATTCATACATCCATTATAACTTATATCTATCTAGATGCATTCAACAACGTACTACTGATCACCTATTAACATCACATTATTAATAATTCACAACATCAATGAGATCACATGGCTAGTCCAATCATCTAAACATAATCACCACTGTCAAGAGTCCAAAGTGTCAAGTATATAACAAAGTAACATTAATTCATCATCATGTACTAAACATCTATCAATGTCCTCTATATACCCATATAATCCATAATAAAAGCCAAAACACAATAATAATCACAATGTCCATAGTGTCTAACAATAGGCTATCAAAATATCAAACAATGTCCATGTCACTAAGAAACTAATAAACATGATCATGGCAAAATAAGTGTCGAAGAGAGTGAGAACTACATATAGATATATTTTTATAGGATTAATTGTTTTACCAATATATAAATATAAACATAAAATAAAGTTCAACTTAATCATATAAAAACTATGTGATTTGAGTTTTGAGTTTAGTTAAATTTAATGGTATGTAGACCCTTTTTCTCAAATTTATCAAGTATTTTATAATTTCAAAAAAAAAATCCTATATTTTATTCAAAACATAAATTTAACAATTTATATTATTAATAAATTATTGATTTTTTTAATAGTAAAATATAATATCTTGAAATAATTATTTTGTAATTATAAACAAACATATATTAAAATATTTATAGAATGAATTTTGTAGATAAAATTATTTGAGAAATTAGTTATTTCTATTATTTTTATTATGTCGATAGGTATCCTACAAAAATAAATTTTTTACTTAAATTCTTGTTAAACTTATGTTTAGGTAATCTTTCCTTTGTTAATTAGAATGTCGTTGTAATAATAATAAAATTATTTAAATTAATATTGTATACACAAAATCTAAACATAAATATACATATAATTTAGATAAATGATAATCATCGTATGTATAAGAAAATATTATTTATGGCTATTATAAATATATTAACTAATTTAGATATTTGTTAAAGTTTTTATTTTAAAAATTAAATGTTGTAAGCTTTTTTAAAATATATATTGATTATATATTTATACCTACTTAATAAGTATAAAAATATAAAGTATAATTATAATTTAATTATATGTAAACTATATATTTTATTATATATATAACTAATTTTTATAATATGATATATTATTTATATAAATAGATTGTATATAATTAAAAAAATAAGTAGCATATCTATTTTTAGTAAATCTATGTAAATTATGCCAAGAGGTATAATTCTTGAGGCATCTATATTAACTTTCGGGCATAAATGGACTATATGTCTTGAGAATGATACCTCTCGCATATTTTACATGATTTGTTTAAGATAGGTATGCTAGTATATAAATACATACAAAACTACAATGAATAGGAATACATGCACCTTTTGATCAAAACTAAAAAAATTCTTAACATAAATGTAAATTTTCTCTCTTCATTAATTTATTCGTAGTTTATTTGCATGTTCAAAATATAATTATTCATGCACAAAACATTGGATGTTTTGCTAATTTTTTTGATAAAAAATATATTATATTATATTATATTATATGCAACATGATAGAAGATTCTCGAACAAAAAAATTAGCGATATGAGAGCACGCCCCAAAGCCATAACCACACTAGGCCATGCCTACGAAAACAACAAAACATCAAATATTGTTAGAAACAAAGGCACTAGATGCCGAATTTGAACGAGAAACATGAGACTCAAAGCACCCCTTATTCTTCTTAGATCTCATGGTAACATCCACGGAACCTTCTAGAAGTGAATTCGAAGCGGATGATCTAAGAAAGGGCTATCTTGACTTTGTTCACAACCAAAAAATCAAATACATGCAACCACTAGCATGGGGAATCTCAATATTCATATCAACTAATCTTCGGGGTGAGGACATTCTTTGACTTTTGGCACTAAAAATGGTTGCCAGCGTTTAGGCCATAAAGAAACCCCTTTCGTCTTCTTTTTTTAATTATGATTGAGTGACAATGGGAAAACCTCCTAAAGGTGTCCGGTTCAATCACAAAACCAAAATTGAAATTCCATGTTTTCATAGTTTAGGACTTGCATCCACATGAAGCCATCATGGTTTAACTCCAACTGTTCTGGAAGACCTTTGCTATGATCCACCTCAATACAAATACGTGAATACATGAAAATCCTTCTTGGTCCGTTCATTTTCTATCTTATCGAATAGACCAAGAGATTCACCAATAGCAACACAAACCGCAGGGTGTCAAAATGGGAGAGGAAGATTGGGGAGACGAACCCAAACCAACATTTTGAAACTACCATAGTAGAAGGATCAAAATCCAAAACTATGGAGTAAGAAAAATACCAGCCCTACCCCAGAACCATGGACCCTCATTAAGAATCCGGTGACACTCTATAGGAGTGAAAAAAAAAAATAAAAACCCTTTGCACATAACTGAATCTCACAGTCACGGGTCCAAGTAGAGAAGATCCATGTGTGGAGATCTTCAGTTCGAGGCCAAAAACCATTAAATCAACAAATAGTAGAATCTTGGAGGGTGGAAATAGATTTAGTTACCTCTGAACATGAAATGGTGATCACAAGAGTAATCTTTTCCTTTTCCACAATGTAAGGCAGCCCAACATTTGATGAGTTTTGTCCCGAAATACGAGAAACAAGTGCCAAGAAAGATTTATGTGCACTTGGATGGGGAAGAAGCGTAGTGCCCTACTCCGCCATGTTTAGTTTACAACTTTATCTAACACCATCGAGATCATTAATGGTTACATCGCATATGTATTATGTAAGTTTATCAATCAAACCTTTTGTGACGTGTCAAAATATCATTCTTTGAGTTATTCTTACCAGTTAATCGACTTGAGGTCAAACTCCTTTTAACAATGGCACGTCTATGTCAAACAAGTATCCATTTCTCAAGAAGAAAAAATCTTATCATAAGAAAAATTCCAAGCATCTAGGGATTGTGTTCCGGCGTTGGACCTCGCTATGAGAATGTCATCACAAGTTATTTTGAACCAAGTTTTGAATTTAAATAAATAAAATAATATATATACATTTGTAAAAGAATTATACCTATATATATATATATATACATATATAATAAACGAAAGATTAATAAAAAAATAAAGGAATTAAAATCTATATCTATATTAAAATAAATGAAAATGCTAACAATAAAGTGGATCTGGTGGAGTAGGTTTAGAAATGGCGATGGAAGAATTTTAATGGGTGTACGTGAGATGGAGACGTCGGGGAGGATTAGAAGAGTAGATGAAGATTGAAGGTAGTGTTGGTGGAATTTATAGTTGGTGGTGGAGCTCCTGCAAATTCTGCAAAATTTGATATACCTTTGAAACTTTAAAGTAAATGCATTTTTAGGATTAAGCATACACGCATCCACATTTTTCCGCATACTCCTTTACGAGTTTCCCTTCCAAACCAGCATCAAAGGAGTGGTCTCATGAAATGCATTAATCGTTGGGTATGTACAAACACCCTCTGCTTGTCCATTCATAGCATAATGAAGAAAAATTTCAAATTGGAAGTTGATCAAAGTGGAGCAATGCAGGGATGAAAGAACGAAGCAGCTTCTCATGGAATATGATTATGACAGTGTATAGAAGACATGAGTTTCCTCATGTGACATTCACATTGTTTCACCTATACAATAAACAAGTCTCCAACCTGATAAGTTTACGTTTTCCTGCGTACTCACGTCCTGTGCCAAAATATGAGGTCTGGAACAGGGTATGGACATTTATCAAAACATAAAAGATAGAGTAATTTTATCAAATGTTGTAATTACAAATGCTAGACGTGTATGCAAAATGTAGAACCTTACACAAGGCAAGTGAACTATGTGAGAGAATGGTTTTTGGACGACATTGACTACAAGATTGACAAAAAAACGTGCTTGGAAATTCTCTCTTGGCTATATTTCTTAGTAATGGCCGACATGGACTTCATCCATTAGATATGTAGGTTGTAAAATGGCTAAGGAAACATTTGTCAAATTTACATGTCATATTAGTAATAAATAAAGTTGAAGCAATTTATGATGATGTTAGTGGTGCTATGATATCATCAATGGGAGAAGCTCACAGTTTGGGTTTTGGGAACCCTATTCTAATATCTGCTGAAACTAGAGGCGGGCTGAAATTTATGATCCTCTTCATTCTCTCTTGGAGGATATAGTGGCATACATCTATAAATATTGTTGCTTCTACTATAGATACATGTGGACAAGAGGAGAATACAGATAAAGATGACATTGACAAGTTGCCTTTACAAATAGCAATTGTGGGATGCCAAAACGTTGGCAAGTTAACATTATTGGATGTATTTTTATGGAAGAGCACATTCGACCTGGGCCTGAGCCAATTCTAACACGATATTCTATTCAAGTGCGGTTTGACTATGAAGGCCAAAAATCTATCCGAGGGATGAAGCCTTGTGGAGTGCGAGTGAAACTGCCTAGATTACCTCATACACTGCGAGACACAAATATCTCCCAGGCATGGTTCATCTCACCTTTTCCTTCATAATTCTTGTACTTTATTTTTCCATCATAATAAATTTAAAACCCTTGGATTATCATACATTTGACTATTTTATATAAATTTGTTTGACAAAAATAGTAAAATGTCATCTAGCACTTATGTAACCCGAATAACACTTGGTAGTCAAGCATAAACTTAAACCCTCCTTCAGACATGATTTGGAAAACTTCATAACCATATTAGATAGTTGTGACACCCTTTTTTTGACAAGTTGGGTTTTTTCCTCATAAACCCACCAATTGTTCCATTGTAAAAGCTAGTAAATCACGATATTCAAAGACCCACAAAATAACCTTCTGAAACCCAAAAAAGGGATGTAAAGTATCATTTATGTCCCTTGTTATGAGGAGAGTCACATCAAGCAATAGATTGACTCCAATTGAACATTTATACTCTCTTCGTCGCTCCTCTAAGAGCTCATGTTGCCCTATTTTGCACTTCTAAGAATCTATCAAAACTTAAAAGTTGGGTTTCATTTCATCTCCTCATTTGGACCCTGAGCAATGAAATTCTTACCGCCTTCGTAAACCTCTTGTCTTTTGACTAGGAAATTTCTTGCAACCTTCAATTTGGGGAAATATACTCTTCTAGCTAGTTTGGCCAAGGGATTTTGTAGGCCTCATGTCATTGTTTGACTAAGTCAAACTGCATCAACTACGACATGTGGCTCCAGAAAACCCATCGCCATTTATAAACCCTTTCGCTAGTTCTAAATTCCGCTAGTTCCCGTGAACTCGGGTATATAAGAGGACACATAGAAATTTACCCGTTGTTTTTTTCTCATTGGAAGACAATTTTTTAACGTGGTTTCTTAGCCTCCAAGCCAAAATGAGACGTTTCGCAACTAGTAGAAAAATGTAAAATAAGGTCACATGACCCTAGCCAAGACATTAAACCATCATGAAAACTTTTGAAATGTATAAGTAATTGTATGAAACTCTCTTGTGTGGCTTGTGGTGTGAAATGTGACTTTTGGAAAAATAGTGTTTCTCTCTCTTCCTTATCTCTTTCTCTCTCCTTAGTTAAGAAATGAAATGAAATGAATATATATGTCTCTAACCCTCTCTTTTCAAGTGCAAACTTTTATTATTATGTAAATGGAAAACTAAAAATGTTAATTATGCTAGATCTAGGTGGATGTCATGTTAGCGATTTATCACTAATTTCATGCTCACATGGTTTTGCAAGATGCAAGTAAGATGGCAAAACGGTGTGGTTTTAAGCAATTGTGTATTATTGTAATCTATGTATGTTAATGGAATATATATATGATATGTGTATACATATACATATACATATACATATACATATATATATATATATATGTGTGTGTGTGTGTGTATGTATATGTGTGTGTGTATTGTAATATATATATTTTTTCCATTAACATACATAAATTGTATATATCGTATGTATGTATGTATGTATGTATGTATGTGTACTATATGTGTGTAAAGACTTATTATTAGAATATGGCAATACGAATGAGATGCTAGTTTTAGGGTGCTGTGCGAATGTGTGCATTTATCCAAAGGTATCATTTTGATTCAAATTTATGTATAGTAAAAGGCAAGATATATATATATATATGTATGTATACTTATGTATGTATGTATGTATGTATGTATGTATGTATGTATGTATGTATGTATGTATGTATGTATGTATGTATGTATGTATGTATTATCCATGTATGTATGTATTATGTATGTATGTATGTATGTATGTATGTATGTATGTATGTATGTATGTATATATGTCAAATGAAGTTGAATTTAATATCTTATAGTGTAGTTCCAGTGTAAAATTGATGATTAAATAATTTATGTGTTGTGTTCCTTAACTTGAAAATTTAATACAAAAATCTAAACTAAAATCTTATGATGAAATTAAATCTTCACACTCGATGACACCTTATATCTTAAGTAAATAAGATCCCAAGATCGATTTTACCATCATAGCTTGTATTCTTAGTGATTTCGTCATGAACCTAACGGTTATTACGAATGACATGGTCAAACATTGTTTAGAGTATGTAATTTCCTCCTAGGATTTTTAATCATGTGTACAGTAAGGAGAATGTGTTCTCTTAATGTAGCAATCCTGGGAAACCAACAATAAACATATTGTAAAACATGTTTGGATTGACGACGTTTTAAGTAAAGGGTGTGGGGTGACAAGGACCACCAACTACCCTGGAAGTCAACTTTAAGAGTTGGGGTCATAAATGAACTCAATACCAATCTCAATTATTGTTTGGGTTTTACGGTGTAAAACTAAGAGTTAATTGTGAAACTTAACAACATTTTAAATTTATGATTCATTGCTGAAAATGTAACCATAATATGGCATTCTGGAGAAAGGTGAATTTATATCATTCATTTAATGTGTTTAAACCATCTTGTTGTGAGAAAATGACTCTACGTTGTGTAAACTCTAATGTTAACCTTAACCCTTGAAATGATGGACTACTCCATCTTCTCTCCCACTTGTCCTATTATGTAATGGATGTATGATGTGAAACTATGTGATCATTTACTTAGAGATAAATCCCCTAAGATAGGGACTAGTGGTCTCATGAGGATACAAATGACATTTTAGCAAATAAGTTACACAATACATTACAAAGGCTTGAACCTAGTTAGGGAAACCCCTTTTAAGTTGGAACATAAAAAATACTCAGGAAACCTAATCTATAAACAAAAATAAGGAAGTATGCTTTCGTGTCAAGATCCTTTGTGTTCTTAAACTAACTATCAAAACATAACTATAATAAAACTATAATTAATACTTGGCTTTGGGAAGTGTAATCATGAGATGTTATTCCACAAAAAAGTGAAACATGATCTTCTTTGTAATGTGATTAAACCCTCTTATTGTGGATAAAGAACCTATTTTGTATAATACTTTTTGTACTAAATCAACTATTAATTGATAAATGAGTGGAAGGAACACTGCTCTGAATCCTTAAACAAAAAATAACTCCACATCCTTTGGACTTACACTTGTTCCATTGTGTAACGGAGGTATGATATAAGATCAATATGCATGCCCTTAGGAGTGAATCCTAGGGATAAGACCTAGTAGCCTTGTGTGTAACTAAATACCCTATTAACAAACAAATGAATTAAACAAGTAATTGAAATAATGTAGATGATCCTTATTCAATGAGATACACCGTAAGTTAAATGTTAAACAATATAAAAGGAAATATAGAAAAATTAAAAGGAATGTATGATTCACATATTTTGATCCTTTCTAGAACTTAAGTTAAATATTTAAACATGATTGTAATAAATGTGTAATCCTAAAATTATCGTGTCGTGGGAAGACCCTATCTATAAGTTTATATTGTGGTAGAATCATTATGTTATGCCTTGTCATTTGAAAAAAATGGCCTTGATGTGCATCATGTGTTTTCATGTTATCTATGTGGGTTAATGTTTGTGCAAACATATCATGTGTTGTGTGTTGTCCTAAGTGATCTCCTATAGTGTCATGTGTACTATAATGTAAGTAAAAAAAAAATCTAATATTTTTAGTGTTGTATTTTGTGTGTAAATGTGGGCGTTACATTTTGGTATCAAAGCGAGGTTCATGCTCTCGAACCTCTGGGATGGATTGGAGTTGTGATGATTCTTCATGGTGGTGGTGGAGATGGGAAGAGTAATTTGATATATGTTGTGATGTGACCAACATTGTAATTATGATATTATGAACGCACATGTTGTGTATGTCACTTATTGTGTATTTTTATCCTATTGATGTGCTTTTGATGAGATTATTCGCTCTCCTTTTCGTGGATTCAATGAGGAGTTCACGTGTGATGTGTCACCTTGTTGTGTGTGAAAAGAATGTTATTGTGGATTGTGGAGTGTTGGAGTGTCTTGTTATTCTATGATATGTAGGTGTGATTATGTGTTGCATGACAAAATTGGTGTATAGTGAATTGGATTGTATCGTGATGTCGCCACCGTGTTGTGATGAATCGTGAGAGTGACCATGTTGTATTATGATTGAGTATATGTTGTAATGTTATTCATTGTGTTCATCATATGTATAATTCATGTAATATTTGATGGTTCATGTCATGAATTAGGGGCATATGGTGATCATATGACCCCTATTGTATAGTACTTGAACATGGGGTGCATTATTTACAAACACGATGTATTATAATCTATGAAAGTAATGATTGTGTTAATCCCGTAATGTTACTAGACGTAAGACGCTATGGTTATTATTTGTATATAATATTGTGTTAGTGATGTAGTTATGTGTTATGTTGTCAACCTTACGCTACAAAATTGTAAGGGAAGTAATTTTAAGATGTATGTGTGGAGAGAGGAGGCGTGGACCAGGTTTTCATAATCTTGAGCCGAGTATGAGTTAGGAAGTGGGGTCTTATATAGACTGAAAACCCACTTCTATCTATTTAGTCTAGTTTGAGATTTCTTAGTATATTATGGATGTGCACCACCTTAGGCTCAACTTATGCAAACTAGCGTCCATTTCTCTCTTTTATCGGGTTTTCCATCAAACAATCCTATGTGATATTGACTATGTTGAGCCTTGTGGGAGTATGGAGGGATGATTCAGGAAGATATTATGATAGTTGTATTATTTGATATGTTATTTTACAAGTCGAGGCTAAATTTCCAAGTGCCTACAACTTGATGAGTACCCCTTTGGTGGTTGTATAAGGCCACATAGTGATTGTGATGTGTTATTTCTCTATACGTATTTTATTCATAAATTTAACTTTTATTTTATCTTCCTCTTTTGGAACCAAAAAATTGTTCTATTTAACTTTTGGTTGAGTTGTTACAATTTTGGGCATTTTCTTTGGTTGTTGCACTAACATGTGAAATTTTCACTAACTATGTCTAATTAGCCCTTTGTTTTTATTTTAGTGAAATTTGAATTTAACTTAAAATGCTTCCTTGAGTTTCGATTTTATTTCTTGGTCCAAAGCGATTGAGTTTAATGTCACTTGACAATTTTGTTTATTATTTTGGCATGCTAGTTCTAATGTTGTATGTGTTGTGCTAATGACATGGGTTTAACAAGGAATGGTGGTGCCTATGGGCCCACTCCATTGTATGGGGGTATACCCCAAGGAGTTATAGATAACTAGTGGGTTGCTGAACCATAAGTTATTATGTCACTTAGGTTAGAGGTGTTTGGACTCTATGTGCCTAGGGCCATAGGGTGACCGACCTCTTTGGTGGAGCTAAAAGGAAAATTTATTTTTATTTCTTGCTTGGGAGGTATATGGAGTTGTTTTGTGATGTTTGGGAGTTATATGGAGCTATTTTTTTGATGTTTTGGGAGGTATATGGAGTTAATTTGTGATGCTTTAGGAGGCATATGGGGTTTTTTTAATGCTTTAGGAGCTATATGGATTTGTTTTGTGATGTTTGGGAGGTATATGGAGTTTTTTGTGATGCTATGGGATGTATATGGGATTTGTTTTAGGATGTTTTGGGAGGCATATGGATTTTTTTGTGATGCTTTAGGAGGTATATGGAGTTTTTTTGTGATGTTTTGGGAGGTGTATTGAAGTTGGTGTTATGATTATGTATATTATTGTGAGTTTGGTTTATGTTTTGTGATGTTATTTCCATCTTGACACTATGTAACTACAGTTATGATATTGAGTTTTGTGAAACCTTTATATATGTATGTTTGGAATCCCATGTTGTTATAGTCTGCTTATGTTATAAGTACTTTTGTGTGAAGAGCATGTGTGTGACAAGTAATATGTTGTGAGGGCTATGTATGTTCTTTCCATGGTTTGATTGAGTTCTTTTGATGTGATATAGTTGTGAAAGTATGTAGCAATATGTCTTGTGGACCATTAGTGTTGTGTTTGTTCCTTGTGGTGGCATCATGATGTCGGGCTTATTGTTGGGCACCCACGAGCATAAGTAAATTAAAATTCTAAAAATGAAATATTAAGAGGTTGAGATTAATAATTATTGTTAACGAAAAGGATTAACTATGAAATCCTTTCAAACTAGAACTACCAATATTCACAAAACATGAATTAATTATCAAACCTTGCCTCCATTCTCTCTAGTCATGCTTTAGTAATAAGTATCATTTCTTTAGTGACATGAGTCATTGATTATTTCCTCTTTTCTCATCAGTACATCTTATAACATTGTATTTATGTCGCATCGAGAACAATGTTTTTATAAGGGGATGGAAATGTAGTGCCCACCTCCACCATGTTTTGTTTACAACCTCCTCTAACGCCATCGATATCGTTGATGGTTCCATCGTAGATGTATTATCTAATTTTATCTAATCAAACGTTTTGTGACGTGTCACAAATATCAATTGGTGGGTTATTCTTACCAGTTATCGAATAGAGTTTAAAATCCTTCTTCCGAGAATGGAACATCTATGTCAAACAAGTATCCATTTCTCAAGAAAACAAATATTATCATAAGAATAATTCCAAGCATCTAGGGATTGTATACGGCCTTGGTCCTTGCTATGAGAATGTCATCATGAGTTATTTTGAACCGAGTTTTTAATTGAAATAAATAAAATAATATATATACATAAAAGAATTATAGCTACATATTTAGATAATAATAATTGTGTGTGTATAAACAATATATATATAGATATATATATATATATTAATAAACAAGTAAAGGAATTAAAATATATATATTAAATAAAAATGAAAATGATAACAATAAAGTGGAGTTGATGGATTAGGTTTAGAAATGGCGGTGGAAGAATTTTAATGGGTGTACATGAGATGGAGACGTGGGAGGAGGAGTAGAAGAGTAGATGAAGATAGAAGGCAATGTTGGTGGAATTTATGGTGGGCGCAGAGCTCCTACAAATTCTACACAATTTGACTAATGGAAATGACCTTTGGAACTTTAAAGTAAATGCATTTTCTAGGCTTAGGAAAATAGGCATCCACATTTAGCCGCACCTCCGATTAAAAGAGTGGTCTCATGGAATGAATTAATCACTTGGTATGTATAAACACCCTTTCGTTGTCCATTTGTAGCATAAGGAACGAAAATTTCAAATTTCCTACAGATCAAAGTGGAGCAGTTCAAGGATGAAAGAATGAGGAAAATTCTCATGGAATATGATTATGACAGTGTACAAAATACATGGGTTTCCTCACAGGACAATCACACTATTTCACATATGCAAAAAAATAGGTCTCTAACCGATCGGTTTGCATTTTCCTATGTACTCTTGGCTTGTGCCAAAATACAAGCTCTGGAATGGGTATGGACATCCATCAAAGTATAAAAGATAGAGAATTTTATCAAACATCGTAATTACAAATTATCCGGTAGACGTGTATGTAAAATGTGGAACCTTACAAAAAGTAGCTGAACTATTTGACAAAATGTTTTTTTAAGTGTTTTTGTGGATAACATTAATTGCAATATCGATAAAGAAACATGCTTGGAAAGTCTCTCATGGCTATATTTCTTATTGATGGAAGACATGGACTCCATCCGTTAGATATGGAGGTTGAAAAATGGCTAAGGAAACATGAATCAAATTTACATGTTATATTAGTAATGAATAAATCTGAAGAAATTTATAATGATGCTAGTGGTGCTCTGATGTCATCAATAGGAGAAGCTCACATTTTTGGTTTTGGAACCCTATTCCAATATTTGTTGAAACGGAGAGGGCATGGTTGAAATTTATGAGTCTCTTCGTCCTCTCTTCGAGGATATAGTGGCACACATCTATCAATATTATATCTTCTACTATAGATATGTGTGGACAAGAGGAGAATACATATAGAAGATGACATTGACAAGTTGCATTTACAACTAGTAATTGTGGGGCCCAAATATTGACAAGTTAACATTATTTAATGCATTGTTGATGGAAAAGTGTGTACTAAACGGGCCCGAGCCAGGTCTAACACAACATTTTATTTCGGTGTAGTTTGACTATGAAGGCCATAAAATCTATCTCGAGGATGAAACCTTATGGAGTGTGAGTGAAACCACCTAGATTACCTCATACACCGAGACACAAATATCTCCCATGCATGATACATCTCACCTTGTCATTTAAAATTCTTGTACTTTAGTTTTCCATTTTAGCACAAAATTTTAAATCCCTTGGATTATCCTACATTCCACTATCTTATATAAATTTTGTTTCGAAAAATAGTAAAATTTCATCTAGCACTTATGTAACTCCGAATAAGCAATTGGTAGTCAAACATAAAATTACACCCTCCTTCACACATGATTTGGAAAACTTCGTAACCATATTAGATAGCTATGAAACCCTTTTTTGACAAGTTGAGTTTGTTCCTGTAAACCTTCCATTACAAAAGCTTGTAAATCACAATATTCAAAGACCACAAAACAACCTTCTAAAACCCAAAAAAGGGATGTAAAGTCCCGTTCATTCCTTTGTTATGATAAGAGGTGCATCAAGCTTTATATGAACCCAATCAACCATTTATACTCTCTTTATCTCTCCTCTAGAGCTCGGTTACCCCATTTTGCACTTTTAAGAAGTTAAAACTGAAAAGTTGGGTTTCATTTTAGCTTTCCATTTGGACCTTGAGCAACAAAATCCTTACCCACCTTATCAAACCTCTTATATTTTTACTAGGTAATTGCTTACAACCTTCAATTTGGTAGAAAATACTCTTCTAGCTAGTTTAGCCAAGGTATTTTGGAGGCCTCGGGTCATTGTTTGACTAGGTAAAACCGAACCAACCTGTGACCAAATGGCTCTAGAAAATCCATCTCCATTTGTAAACCTTTTTATAGTTCTAAATTTCATCATTTCCTATGAACTCTTGGTATATAGGAGGACACATAGAAATTTACTAATTGTATTTTTTCTCATCAGAAGACAGTTTTTGAACATGCTTTCTTAGCCTCCGAGCCAAAATGAGATGTTTTGCAACTAGTAGAAAAATATAAAATAAGTTCATGATGTGACGCCCAAAAAATTGCCACGTCAAACCACCAAAAAATCACAAGGAAAATATGAAACCAATTTTTTTTTGGAAAGAGACATAATAAGTGCACTAATTAAATCATGATTAATTTAACCCTAGATAATTTAATGACTTGATTACTTAATTAACACATTTTTCTTAATAATCTTACATTATTCAAACTTGATTAATTTATTATTAACAATATCCATTGGATTAATTAATTCATCCTTAAATTAATTATAATTAATTTATCCACTAAGATTAATAATGCTATAAAATACAATGCCTAAAATATATTTTGTAGATTATTATTTATGAATTTTTATCACATTAATGTTTTAAACACTAATGTCCACCTAGCACCATTAATTAATTTCCTAACATATTTTAATAAAGTTGTTAACACCTTTAAATCTCATACCCCTCAAATTAATTAAAAACTCATTAGACATTACCCACACACCATTATTAATTAAAAACTTTTAATTAAATCAAAGGCCCCATTTAACACTACACACATGCACTGACATAATTAAACTCTTAAATAAATTAAATACCTAAAATAAAAACCGCCACACCCGTAAACATCCATAAGGCTTCCAACAATAAAATAAATCCTACATTTAATAAAGTTCATAAGTGGAAACATTAGGCAATGAGGATTGAATCACATCCATAGGATTGATTCAATCTTGTCCCTTAGATTATTATATCTCCCAAAACCCTCGAATATAATTAACAATATATATTAAAACACTTCTACTCTAAAGGTCTCCATTTTGCACATGGAAATTGTCGGGAGAAGCAAGCAATGGAGAAAAGAATATCGATTTTCAGCTATGTGGGAGAGGATAACACACGGGGCCAGCTATGGAAGGATTTAATCTTCAAATCCTTCAATATTTCAGATCTATTCCATCCCTAGGGTTTGTTATATTCTTTTAACAAGTCATTGTTCAATGTCTCAACTAGATCTTAAGTTCTGTGGATTTAATCATCCCTCTGAATATGTTTTTTTAATCTAGAGAATATAATCAATTTAATTTGTTTTTTATCAGCTACAAAGGTCGAGAGATATTTAGATCTAGTTTTCATATTTTTATTCTAGTATCTTATATTGGTTTACCCATAGAGGTCAGTCCTTTGGATGGATATATACACAAATATGTGTATGTATCCATACACTCACCTAATGGATGGTCTTGGTAACTTCGTTATTAAATTTTTCTGAGTCCAAGATTCAAGAATGGTGTTATCTAGGTCTTATTTGGCCAAAATAAGAAACTATATGGATTACAGGGTAAATGGTGCTAGTTAGGATACACTAGCAACGCCGATTATGCTAGCGACATTGGTTACTTGTAAACTCGACTTTTAAAAGAAAAGTGTATATACACTTAAGTATATATAACCTTAGCATATATATACTTATTTGTATATACACAAGGATCATCTACATCTGATACAGACTGAAGCAAGAGTTTACAATTTAAAATACATCTATTATGGAGTTCATGTCAAAGAAAAAGGAAACTTCACTTTATGAAAGCACATACAAATTTTTCTTCCCATCTATAGAGTTATACAGATTTCTAGATTTAATTCCAAGTATAAAATATTTGAAGAACACATTCTATTTCTTTTGCAGAGAAGAGTACAAGGATACAAGGAACATAGAATGAAAATTGATAAAGAAATGAAAATAGGAATACATTCCTTTCATGCAATACAAGGTTTTTCACTATTTACATCTGTAACATTAAAAATACTTGCAAAACTCTATCGATTTGTGTACATGCCCTAAAGGCATATTTACAATAATAATTTCAATAACTTCTAAATTTTCAAGAGTATATAGGTTTCATATTAGCCCAACAAATTTAAGTCATTCCTAAATAAACATAGTTCAAGCTGATTTATCCAAGGTGATACAACATAGCCTTCTCAACATACTTCAAATACGAGTAGCTTGCAATAACAACTTATAATAATTCAAACACATTACATTTCTTCTAGTCTTGCCTCCAATTACAACAGACTTACAATGTTTTTTTTTTGAAACAAAATAGGTCACCACTTAAAATGCAAGAGATAAAATCCCTCCACCCAAAATAGTGGAGACAACATGAAAAAATTATCCCATAAAACCTACAAGTCTTCAACAACAACTCATTCTTCTCTTCATCTACACACCAACAAGGAGAGAGAGCTAGGAAACGCTCTCCTCCCAACCAAATCTCAATGGAGAAGTGAATCCATTCTTCTCCATTGACCCCCGAGCTCCAACCAAACAACAATGAAGAAATTTCACAACCATGGAAACAACAAGGGCTTCACAAGAGGCATAATCACATCACAAAACATGCAATACACAACAGAACAAAACCTATAAATTCATATAATACACAAAGGCCTTATCATAGAGCCAAAAGAGAAAGGAAACATGGGAAGCCCCATTTTACCTCCCAAGTGGGTTGAGTGTTCATCTTGAAGCCTCCAACTCTACATCAAGCCAAAATATCTTATGCCTCCCTCACTCTTATGTCTCCCTCAAGTACATTTTACATAAAAATAATTAAGAAGTTTCCCCTTATCCCTCCATAAGATTGAACACTCTTCCCACAAATCCCTCCTAAATCACATAACTCTTATGCCTCCCTCATGGCTCCCATTTTCCTTCTCCCAACACCTTCTTAAGGAAATTTACCATTTTACAATTCATAAAACCATAAAAACAAGCAAATAAAAAGCAATAAAATTCCTACCATGACATTGTACGAGCTCCTTAATCCACAAGCCCAATCACCAACTCCTCCAAGAAATCAAAGAATCCAACTCCTTTAATAAAAACAAGAAATTCCCAAGAAATTCCTCTCTAGTTCAAAAGCCAAGAAGACAAGTGAAAAATGAGTAACCCCACTTCATCCAAAAGATGAAATTAAATAGAAAGGAAGGAGGGAGAGGTGATGTGGCTTTGTGTCGATGCCAACTCATCTCCATCCAAATACACATCACCAAGCTCACATAAAAACAAAGGCACAATAAAGGAGAAGGTTGAGGATATGACATTTCCCAATCTTGCACTCAAGCTCAAGTTGCACATTCTAAAACATATTTAGGAGACCAAGGAAAAGAGAGGAATGATTACCTTTTCTCTACCAAAATGTCATGATTATGGTGTAAACAAAATCCCCAAAGTCATAGGCATGGTTGAGGGGATAAATTAAGGAGTGTGGGACAAGTTAAACTTGTCCCACAAGCCCCCAAAATTGGGCCCAAAGCCCAAATCCGAATTTTGTGTTTAGGATGGCACACAAACCAAAGCAAGATTCAAATTCAACCAAAGAGAAAAGGGATAAAGCATATACTATATAATCTCTACTCCTCCTAATGCCACATCACCACTTTTCACAAACCTTTACAATTTAATCAAAATAAAGTTAAGGGTACACATAACATTCATAATAATTCAAAGGGGACATAAGTTCACACTTAACAATTTACATATCTAAACTAGGGTACACTTTCCTCATAAAACATGAGGGTACATAAGAACATGAATTCACACACACACACACACACACACACACACACACACACACACACTAATATGACTAACATAACCACATATAAAAATAAAATAATATAACTATAGATACCCATGGTCACATGGTGAGGTGCTCCCCCATGGAGACCTCATAAAAGACGACAATCATGAACATACGATAGTTACCAAGGTGACCGCATTATGAACTTGCATTATTCCTTCCTAGTTGGCTTTCTTATTCTCTCTCATTGGCATGGTCTTTGTTTCCTGAAATCACAAGTAATACCAACTTTGGCCTCATAGCCACATCAATAGATCACGGAAATACAACTCATATAAAGAAAAATCACATAATCATCATTAGTTGTGACATTATATATTTCTATTCAAATTTAACATTTACAAACATCATAATCATAATTCACATTTTATGACAATCACCCAATCCGCATACTGATCACCTCACATCATCTCAAAACAATAAATCCATAATATCAAAGTAGTCATGGTTAGACAGCGCATCAGATCATAGTCGCAATAATAATATATCCAAGATGTTAGTACATGTATAAGTAATCAATGTTAATCAACATGTGCTACAATGTTTAATAGTGTCCACAAGGAATCAAAGAAATCTACAATAGAGTCGAACATCATAATAATCAAATTTATACATAGTCAAAACATCAGCTATACAAGATAATACATATGCGTATGAGATTTGATGATTGAATTTGACATCGTGGGTTTATGGAAGATCTCCATGATGTCTCCATTACCATGTCTCTAATAAACTATTCATCAAGAGTATAACAGGAACAAGTGTCGAAGGAAAGTGGGTATCACAACCCCTCCCCTTAAACTTGACTTCCTCCAAGAATTCATTAGAAGATGTGTGGAAACGGAACTGTATTAAGGTACCAGTCCTCCTAAGTAGTAGATGTCTCATCATAATGATCCCACTAGATGCACACCAAATCAATCTCACAACCTCGAAGTCCCAGAGTCCTGCGCTCTATAATGCACATGGGTTTTACCATCACCTTTCCTTGCTCTTGTACCTATGATGTGGTCCAAACTAATACATGAGAAGGATCTATAATATATCTCTGAAGAATAGAAACATGGAATACATCATGGATGCGAGACAAGCTGGGTGTTAATGCTAAGTGGTAGGAAACGAGACCAATCCATTCCAAGATCTTGAATGGACCAAAAAAATCTCGGATCTAGCTTATATCCTTTTCCATTATGAATAAGGATCTTACGAGGTCGACGCTAGAAATACCTTTAATCCCACCTCGTAACTATGTTTAAATCTCCTCTAATCTTCATACTTCTTCTCCCTATCCCAAGCCTCTTGCAATCTCGGTCTAATTAGAGTGACATACTACTTCATATCCTATAACATGTCTGGTCCAAGAGATACCTTTCCTCTAACCGATCCTAACTCAATGGAGTCCTGTACTCCCTTTCATATAGTTTCGAAATGGTGCCATGCAGATGGAACTAAAATTTTTTTATAAGAAAACTCTACCAAATAAAGGTACTCCTAACGTGGTTGTTGATCCATGACGTAAATGTGAAGCATATCCTCGAGTATCTAGTTCACCCACTCAATTGTCTAACCATCTGTCTCTGGGTGTCAAGTTATCATTGAAGTTAATCTTCATCCCAAGAACAAAATGCATGGTAGTCCAAAAATGTGATGTATACAACAGTTGCGGTCATAAATAATCTTCCGTGGAATCCTATGAAGTCTAAAAATCTCATCCAAATAGACTCATGTCACTATGCTAGTTATATAAGTCATCTTCATCAGAGAAAAATGGCCTAATTTCATCAATCTATCCACCATGACCATGATGGCGTCGTGGTGGTATCTCGACGTGGGTAGCCCCATAATGAAATCCATGGAAATGGTGTCCCATTTCCACTCGGTATAACATGGTGATAAAGAAGGCAAGTTGAATGTTGATGCTCGACCTTCACCCTCGACACTCCAAACAATGAGATACAAACCTATCTATATCCCTCTAAAGGCCCCTCCAATGAAATAGATGTCTAAGTGAAGCGTGCATCTTTTTTACCCCTGGATTGGTTGAATAAGGTGTATAATGAGCCTCTGCCAAGATGGCCTATCTCAAACATCCATCTCTCCGGGTACATATACTTGGCCTCTATGGTGAAGAATCCCATATGACTCTAAATATATCCCCTCAAACTTCCCCGTAAGGGGTCCGCGTGAATAAATCTCTTCTCTAGTTGGTAGATAAAACTTGTCATGAGAAATTTGCTACAAGATCCGGCTCTCTAATCTATACCAATTGTGGTAGTCATGCAAGGTGACTCGTCGACTCAAATTTTCTACAACCACATTATCCTTCCCTTTCAGATGCTTGATCTCCATGTCATACTCATATAACATATCCATCTAACGTCATTGACGGGTGTTGAGATTCGGATGTGTGAAGAGGTGTTAATGGCTCATGTGATCTTTCTTGAGATTAAACCTCCTACCCAAAAGAAAATGTTTGCCACCGAACTAATGCATTTACAATTGCTATAAGTTCAAGGTCATTAGTCGTTAATTGATCTCACAATCCTTGATTTTGCGACACTTAAAGGCAAAAACCCATTCATCTTGCATCAAAACCCCTCCTATTCCTACCAAAGAAGCATCTTTACAAACAAAGAAATCCCTTTGTAGATCTGGCACTACTAGGATAGGTGTTGTCATAAGGCATTCCTTTAGATTCATGAAGGCATGCTAACATCTATCTCGACTAAACAAAATTCTTCCTTTCTGCTGAAGGGAAGTAATGGAATGAGCAATGTGTGAGAAGTCCTACATAAATCTCTTGTATTATCCTACTAAGCCCGTCAAGTTGCATACCTTGGTCACATTAGTTAGCATGGGCCAATCAATGATAGCTCTAATCTTAGAAGGATAGACTATAATACCTTCCCTAGAAATAACGTGACCTAAGTACTGAACCTCTAACTGGAAAAATGCACACTTCTCCAGGTTTCCAAAAAGCTACTACTCTCTAAGGCACTACAGAACATGAGAAAGTTGCTCCTCGTGCTCCTCATGTGTGCATGAGAAAATAAAAATATCATTTATAAAATTTTACACGACTCGGTCCAAAAATGTTATGAATCCCCATTCATCAAACTCAATAATATTGTGGGGGCATTCGTAAGGCTAAAAGACACAATGTAAACTCATAATGGTCATATCTAGTGTGAAAATATGTCATGTGAATCTATACCTCTACAATCCTCAACTGATGATACCCCAACTTGAGATCAATCTTGGAAAACATGTAGCCCCCTTCATCTGATCAAATAAATCACCAATGCATGAAGGGGATTCTTGATCGTTAGTTTTTTCGGTTAGCGGTAGTTAATGTAAAATCGTAAGCATCCATCCTTCTTCTTCATAAAATCACCGGTGCACCCTAAGGGGACACACTAGGATAGATGAGGCCTTCTCAAGAAGGCCCTCCCCTTAATTTTGAGCTCACACGGCTTAGGGGTAGTCATCCTATAAGACGCGTGTGCGATAGGATCTTCTCCCAAAACCAAATCTATATAAAAATATATCTCACGTGGGGGACGTAGACCTAGTAATTTTCTGGGAAAACAATAGAAAATTCTCTCAAGATGTGGTTATCATCCATTCAAGTCCCACTAAACTCATCCTCTAATGTCATGAACTATAATAGCATACATCTAAAATCCCCGATGCACACACTACTCACGGGGTTTCACTTAGTAAAATTATCATACAACACGTTCATTCGAAGGGTATTAAAGAATACCCTTAATTTTAGTTTTTACCTCTAATTATTCAATTGATAATACCCCCTCCCATTATATTATTAGAATGAAAATACCCCTATTTTTTCCATGTACCTTACTTACCCATTTTTCCATGACAATTTTATTTACCCCTTTTTATTTCTACCCTAATATATTAAACATAAATATATCATATTTCTCACTCAATTTTTTTAATATGCATTTTTCTCAAAAATAGTTTGAATCCATTCAATAGCTATTACTAATTACCTTATAAATGCTAAGCTTTAATCATTTATCAATAGTTATTAAAATAATTGAGATGGTGAAAAACTATCACTTGTGTTGAAAAGCATACTCAATCATATTTTTCTACCACCTTATTATTTCTTGGTTAAAAATTTGTTAATTGAGATTTATTTATTCAAAAAGAGATTATAATTTAACTTTTTGACCACACTCCTTAAATTAAAATTTTAAGGTATTTAGTTTTAAAAGCTAAGGTTCGGATGTTTTAGTTTTATATTAAAATTAAACCTCCTTTCCTTTGGCCCACCTCTGTAACCTACCCCCAATACCGATTAAAAATATTAATAAACTTAACCCTTTCACCCCCTCATGTCTACCGGTATATTGACTTTATTTTTAGTAATTTTAATTACCTCAATATGAACTCGTGTGCTAGGATATTACCTACATAATGAACCCCTCGTGACACTGCTTCAGCTATGTAGTGGATATGGTGCAAATATAAATGGGCCTCCTAACCCCACTATCACCTACTAAACTCCTAAATCATTAGTACAAGATATAATCTTCATTGTAACAATCCACTCTAGCTCGTGTGTAAACAACCATTCCATACCCAAAATGACTTTATAAGAACCCAAAGGAAGGATACACAGATCTAAGGTCATGGTGAAAGGTCTTAGGTTAACTACACACTCCTTGACCAAGGAATCAACTAAGAGCATGGATTTAGAATCCATCTCAACGTCCCAATCGTGGCCCTACCTAATCGCCACCACCCCGCATCACTCTACTAAATATAGAGAAATAAAGGAATCACAAGAGCTTAAATCAAATAAAATAGAGATAGAAATACCACCGATGCTACCCGTAGTCTCAATAATGTTCCATGATGCTCTTCTGGCGGTTCTCAAATGTTGCATAAATCATGTGGCTCCTAGCCATGTTACCCATTTTCGGCTCTGAAATGTGACCCTTACCCTTGTTATTAGGGTTTTGTGGACAAGCTCTCCGGTGATTCCCTGGTACACCGCAACCATAACAACGCATAGTCCTCTCCACTAAGTAGTGGCTCCTCCTAGTGCTCTTGGAGTCTATGCTATAGACCATGAAGATCCAGCTTATATACTATTGTGGGCACCTTTGTGGAAGAACATTGGCTGATTGGTCCCTCAGGTGTTCCTGTTTCTGGTGGGTCCCCTAGTGGAAGCCCCATGTTGTGCCCATTCTAAGCATCATATTTCTATGGAGACCTAAAAGGTGGGAAATTCTACTACTTTTGTGGTATAAAATAAGACTTCACGGATCCATGCCCACCACAAGGGGGATGGGTCGCCCCCTTTGATTGACTATTTTTAGTAGCTACTGGATGTGACTCCTCACCCTATCCCATGCATGTTGCGTATTCCCCTTGTTTTCCTCTGCAATATAGGCCTTCTTAATAGCCTCAGCTAAAGTTTGTGGATGATATATACACAATGTCCCACCCAAGTCCAAGTTCGGGCCCCTGATTAACTTTTAAAGCCTAACCTACTCATCCTCCATATAATCCACATACCGAAGTAGATCAAGGAACTGCTCTCATACTCCACAAGTAACATGCTAGCTTGTCACAGATCATGGAACTCATCGATCCACTACTAGATGAACCTCCTGGAGATGTATCTACTATGGAAACACTCCTCAAAGAGATCCCATGTCACCAAATTTGAATCTAGGTGGATATTTTCTCCTTTGTCCTCCACCAAACACCAGCCTCATCTCTCATCAAATAGATAGCAACACGAGATTTCATGTTGCTAGTGCACGAACATAGCTTAAGGCATCCGCTCAAGCTAACCAACCATGCCTCTTCCCAAAATCCTCTTGTATCACCAACATAGGGGCGAGGAAGAAGCTTCAAAATCTCTCTCGATATGGTTTGTCGTTATCGAATGCCAACCCTTAGGTCTCTCCACATGTTCATCCCTCATCATAGGGTTCTTAGATCTATCTTGGTGCCCCATAGCTCTATCTTTATGATCTCTATGTGGTGACTCTACTCGATTGACCCCACATGGGATTTCTTCACCCTATACTCATCATTGTGTCATGAAGGTGCATGAACCTCCACCGATGGTTCTCTATCATGCTAGTTAGAATGTCCTCCAAGCGAACCTCCATGTATAACGGTATTAAAATCATGCATGTAGTGTTTGCATTATTTGAGGAAAAATAGTGGCTACTTCCGGTTCGGGGTGAGATGTCTAAATCCACATGTAGGATCTCCTCTTCTTTCCCATGCCTCCGCATAGGCCAAAGCGAGAGTTAGTCCATTATTCTAGGTGTGTTTTAGTTTACTAAATTTTCTACGTTTCAAATTTTCTAATAATTTTAAGTGTTCTAGGTTTCGGTTGCACTAGGTTTTCAGTTGTGTTCCCATGTTTTTCCAGGGTCCAAGTGTTGAACCCACGGCTCTGATACCAAAGTGTGACACCTAAAAATTTCCACGTCAAACCACCAACAATCATAAGGAAAATACGATAATATTTTTTTTGAAAGAGACATAATAAGTGCACTAATTAAATCATGATTAATTTAACCCTAGATAATTTAAAGGCCTGATTACTTAATTAACACATCTTTCCTTAATAAGTTTACATTTATCCAACTTGATTAATTTATTCTTAACAATCTCCATTAGTTTAATTAATTTATCCTTAAATTAATTATAATTAAATTATCCACTAAGGTTAATAATGTTATAAATTATACCATGCCTAAAATATATTTTCTAGATTATTATTTATGAATTCTTATCACATTAATGTTTTAAACACTAATTTCCACCTAGCACCATTAATTAATTTCCTAACATCTTTTAATAAAGTTGCTAACACCTTTATTAATCACATACCCCTCAAATTAATTAAAACCCCATTAGACATTACTCAAACACGTAATTATAATTAAAAAATTAATTAAATCAAAGGCCCCATTTAACATTACACACATTCACTAAAATAATTAAACTCTTAAATAAAATAAATACCTAAAATCAAAAGTTGCCCACACCCATCAACATCCATAAGGCTTCCAACACTAAAATAAATCCTACATTTAATAAAGTTCATAAGTGGAAATTGTTATCCATATTTCACCCGGGCTAAATATTGGATCGAATCACAACCCCGCATAGGAGAAACCCGAGAAAACACACTCAATCCTACAAATTGGAAGCAAAAAGATCCAACAATGAAGTGGTGGGGATAAAGAAAGAGAAAAGGATCCTGCACAGAAAAGAAACGACTCTGTCGGGCCGTTTCTACATCTTAAATCCATTCTCCAAGTCCAAGAAAGGTAAAACTATGAAATTGTAGGGTCAGACAATGAGGATCAATGCTACAAGGAGCCAGAAGCAAGAAAGAGGAAGAATAACAAATATTTGAAGTCCCTAGGCTCGAAATGATTTAGGAAAAGGGACAAAATTGACTAAGTATGAAGGAGGCAGCGGAAGAGGCCACGTGTCCCAATGGTGCTTCTCCAAAAGTGAATCCAAAAAAAAAGGGAACTCAAACTTGTGCCAGCCCTCCACGTAGAAAATGGTCAAAGGTAGTCAAGGAGCCAGCGGAGAGAGACAAGTGTCAACACGATGCTTCTCCAAAGATGGATCCAAATAGAAGAGACTCAAACACGCGCCACATCTCCACGTGTCCCAGGGTAGAACATAGGTAGGGTCGAATGGTCAAACAGAGTCAAAGGCGGACGGGCCTCAAAATCAACTAAGTATAAAAGTGTAAGCGGAGAGTGCCAAGTGTCAGCTTGGCACATTTCCAAGAGTTGGCCCAAAGGCGGAGACCCAAACAAGCGCAAGCTCGCCACGTAGCCCAAAGTCTAAAAGTAAGAAAGACTCTGTTAAAAGTCCACAAATCAGCAGAGGCTGAAAAGTGTCAACTCAACACTCCTCCAAAGGCAAACTTTGGGTCGGGTTTGTAAACAAGCACGGTGCCTCCACGTGTTCTATCAACGGAGGTAGAGTTAGTTGAATAGTCAATGCACAAACAAAGCTAGTGGAGGCTGCCAAGTGTCTCAATGGCACTAATTCAAGGGTCAAATAGAGAAAAGGTTTCCAAATAAGTGCCAGAGTGACACGTGTCCTAGAGGAAAGTGGGGTGTCGGGAAAAAGTTGATTTTTTCCCTTTTCCTCAAAAGGGAGTAAAAGTTACAAAATGGCCTGCAACTCATCCAGGGGAAAAGTCAACATTTAAACAGAGTCAAAGCCAAGGCGGGGAGTCGAGGCAAAAGGTGAAAATTTTCCTTTCACCAAAAAGTCATAAAGGTAAAAATGGGAGTGCATTTCCCATCCAACCAAAAGGAGCCACATGTCATACGGGCTTGGGGCTGCGGGATGGAGTTTTTCAAGTTTTGCATTTTTTGTGCAAAAGCATAAAAGGTGAATTGTGGACCCATGGGCTTGAATTTTGTCCCAATCTGGCTGCCACGTGTCCCAATCTGAAAGGGGGACCCATTTTTCAAATTGTTTTCCCGCTCATTTGTACGGAATCGATTCAAACTTCAAAGGGGCATATCTTTCGACCTAGGGATCGAAATATTGCAAATCTAACACCATTGGAAAGATATCGATCTCTTTTATGCCATGGGAGTCTAAAAATTTAATTTTTGGGAAGTTAGGTGGAGGTAAAATGGAGAAACATCTTCAAGATTTCAATGCAGGATCATCAGTCTCAACAACCAGATTGGATTCAATCTATTTCCGTTGTTTCCTCTTCCTTCAAGGTGTCAAACCAAGGATCAATGTAGTAAAGATGGATTTGGGGTAGATTTTAGTAGAGGCATTAATAGTGGTGGTTGAGCCTCGACCCACTTTTTCCCGCTTTTCCTTTGTCTCTCTCTTTATTCTCCTAGGATGAATCTATGAAGACGGAATGCGGTGGTTCATTGTAAAGTGTTAGATATTCTTAGTTTTGCAGGCTCCCTTCTCCTTCTAACAAAGGATTTGTGAGGTTTAGGCCTTCCATTAAAATTGTAACACATTTTTTCCTTTCATTTATTCTGTAATGAATGTATCAATATATAGAGCAATAAAATACGTTTGTGATCCATTTTAGATCCTTCTTGTTTCTTTTGCTTCTATCCGGTCTCTCATTACAGATCCACTATTTGTGCTTGTTTATGGTATGCATTTTATTGGTTCGTGTGGAAAGAAAACTAAGTGTTCATCATTCCTTTGGTGCATCACCTAGTAGTTTAGTTATTTCTCATTTCTGTATTCTTTTATCCCTGTCCCTTTGGTAAGTTTAGACTAGATATGAGAAGTAGATCCTTTACAACTCCTCACATATGCACCTGAATAGAGGAGTAAGGAACCAACCTTTAATCTGGAGAGCTTTTCCAATTTGTAAGGTCCTACACCTTAGGAAAAGTTCCATGTTATGCAATCACACTAGATGAATCTGCCTTAGAGAAGTAGATCTTTTAGAGCTCATATGGGGGTGTTGTGATTCAGCACTAACAGAAACATCAAGGAATAAGGATTGAATCACATCCATAGGATTGATTCAATATTATCCATTATATTATTATATCTCCCAAAACCCTCAAATCTAATTAACAATATATATTAAAACACTTCTACTCTAGAGGTCTCCATTTTGCACAAGGAAGTTGCTTTAAGAGAAGCAAGAAATGGAGATAAGAATATCGGATTTTCAACTATGTGGGAGAGGATAACACGGGGCCAGCTATGGAAGGATTTCATCTTCAAATCCTTCAATATTTCAGATCTATTCTAACCATACGGTTTTTTTATTCTCTTATCAAGTCATTGGTCAATGTCTCAACCAGATCTTCTAGTTATGCGTATTTAATCACCTCTTTGAGTCTGTGTTTTTAATTTGGAGAATATCATCAATTTCATTCATTTATTTATTATCTACAAAGGTCTAAGAGTTATTCAGAACTATTTTTCATATTTTTATTCTAGTTATCTTATACCAATTTACCCATATGAGAGGTCAATGGATGGATGTAAACACAAATATGTGTATGTATCCATACATTCACACGATGATGGGTCTTAGTAACTTCATTATTAAATTTTTCTAAGTCCAAGGTTTAAGAATGGCTTTCATGGGTCTTATTTGGAAAAAATTAGAAACTCTACGGATTACAAGGTATCAGAAGATTACCGGTCGGCTAACCAAAGGTGTCGGTTAGGCTATGCTTGTCGACATCGGTATGTTAGCAACGTTGGTTAGTATAAAACTAACCCTTTTTAAAGAAAAGTGTATCTACACTTAAGTATATATAACTTTTACATATATATATATATTATTATATATATATATATATATATATATATACACACATGTATGATAAAGACAAAAGCAGCAAGAGTTTACAATTTAAAATACATCTATTATGGATTTCATGTCAAAGGAACAGGGAACTTCATTTTATAGAAAAAAAATACAAAGTTATCTTCCCATATATAAATTCATACTGATTTAAAGATGTAATTCTAAGTATGAAATATTTGAAGAAAAAAAATTATTTCTTTTGCAGAGCAGAGTAAAAGGATAAAAGGAACATTATAATGAAAACCCATAAGGAAATGAAAACAGGAATATTCCTTTCATGCAATACAAGTTTTTTCACTATTTACATCTGTAACATTACAAATACTTTTAGATCTCTATAATATTTCTGCACATTCCCTAAAGGTAGATTTCAAATAATACTTTCAACAAATTCTAAATTTTCAAGAATATGCATGTTTCATATTAATCTAAGAAATTTCATCATTCCCTAAGCTGCATATAGTTCAAGAAATTTTATTCAAGGTGATACAACATACCCTTCTCAACATACTTAAAATAAGAGTAGTTTGCAATAACAAAAGTGCACAATAATTCAAACACATTACATTTCTTCTAGTCTTGCCTCCAATTACAGCAGACTTACAATGGTTTTTTTTTTTTTTTTAAATAGGTCACCAATTAAGATGCAAGAGATAAAAGCCTTCCACCCAAAGTGGTGGAGATAACATGACAAAATGCTCGTACAAAATCTGCAAATATTCAATAGAAACTCATTCTTCACTTCATCTACACACCAACAAGGAGAGAGAGCTAGGCAATGCTCTTCCAAACCCAAATCTCGAATGGATAAGTGAATCCATTCTTCTCCATTGATTTTGAGCTCAACCAAACATCAATGAAGAAATTTACAACCATGGCAGCTAAATGGAGTCACAAGAGGCATAATCACTTTACAAAACATACAATACACAACACAACAAAACCTACTGAAATTCATATAATACACAAACACCTTATCATAGAGAAAAAAGAGAAAGGAAACATGGGCAGCCCCATTTTACCTCCCAAGTGGGTTGAGTGTTCATCTTGAAGCCTCCAACTCTACATCAAGCCAAAATATCTTACGTCTCCCACTCTTATGTCTCCCTCAAGTACATTTTACATAAAAATAGTTAAGAAGTTTCCCCTTATCCCTCCACAAGATTGAACACTCTTCCCAAAAATCCCTCCTAAATCACATAACTCTTATGCCTCCCTCATAGCTCCCATTTTCCTTCTCCCAACACCTTCCTAAGGAAATCTACCCAACCCACACAATATGAAACATGCATTCCACCATTTTACAATTCATAAAACCATAAAAACATGCAAATAAAAAGGATCAAAATTCCTACCTTGCCATTATCGCAAAGCTCCTCAATTCACAAGACAATCAATAACTCTTTAAGTGCAATCCAAGAATCAAATCCTTCAAGAAAAACAATATTTTCCCAATCAAATCCTCTCCAATTCCAAAAGCCAAGAAGACAAGTGAAAAAATGAGTAACCCCCACTTCATCCAAAAGATGAAATTAAATAGAAAGAAAGGAGGGAGAGGTGATGTGGCTCCATGTAGGATGCCAACTCATCTCCCTCCAAATCCACATCACCAAGCTCACACAAAAACCAAGGCACAATAAAGGAGAAATATGAGGATATGAGATGCCCATAATTACACTCAAGCTCAAGTGCAAAGTCTTAAACATGTGTAGAAGACCAAGGAAAGAGAAGAATGATTACCTTTTTTACCAAAATATCATGATTAGGGTCTAAAAATGACCCCCAAATTCATTTAAGCATGGTTGGGGGATAAAAGTAGTGTTGGACAAGTTAAACTTGTACAAGCCCCCAAAATTAGTCCCAAAGTCCAAATCTGAATTTTGGGTTTAGGATGACACACAAACCAAAGAAAGATTCAAATTTCAACCAAAGAGAAAAGGGATAAAGCATATACTAAAGAATATCTACTCCTCCTAATGCCACATAACCACTTTGCACAAACCTTTACAATTTAATCAAAATAAAGTTAAAGTACACATAACATTCATAATAATTCAAAGGAACTATAAGTTCACACTTAAAAATTACATATCTAAACTAGGTACACTTTCCACATAAAACATGAGGGTACATAAGAACATGAATTAAAGTCAAACATTCACATTAACATAAATAACATAACCACATACAAATAAAATAACATAACTACAAATACCCATGGTCACATGGTGAGGTGCTCCCCATGGAGACCTCATAAAAGACAAAATCAAGAACACACGCAACACAACACATGACAGTTGCCAAGGTGACCACATTGTGAACTCAACATTCCTTCCTGGTTGGCTTTCCTAGTCTCTCTCATTGGTGTGGTATTTTTTTATAATTACAAGTAATACCAACTTTGGCCTCAAGTAGTGCAATAGGTTGTGGAAATACAACTCATATAAAACAAAATCACGTAATCATTATTAGTTGTGAAAATATATAGTTCTATTCAAATTCAACATTTACCAACATCATAATCATAATTTACATTTTACGAAAATCACCCAATCCACACACTGATCACCTAAAATCATCTCAAAACAATAAATATCATTTTTTCTAGTTTATTTTATAATATCAAAGTAGTCATTGTTAGACAATGCATCATCAGATCATTCGCAACAATAATATATTCAAATGTGATTACATGTATAAGTAATCAAAGTTAATCAACATGTGTTTCTAATTTGTCTAATAGTTTCCAAAAGGCATCAAAAAAATCTACGATAAAGTCGATCATCATAATAATCAAGTGTCTACATAGTCAAAACATGAGCTATCCAAAATAATACATCCATAACCATGTCTCTAGGAAACTAGTCATCAAGAGTTAACAAGAACAAGTGTCGAAGGAATGTTAGGACCCTAGCCAAGACATTAAACCATCGTGAAATTTTTTGAAACGTATAACTATGTGAAACTCTCCTATGTGGCTTGTGGTTGAAATGTGTCTTTTTGGAAAAAAATAGTGTTTCTCTCTCTTCCCTATCTCTTTCTCTCCTTAGTTAAGAAATGAAGTGAAATGAAATGAAATGAATATATATATCTCGAACCCTCTCTTTTTAATAAAATATTATTATGTAAGCTGGAAAAAATAACAACGTTATTTATGCTATATCTAGGTGGATGTTATATTAGTGATTTATCGTTGATTTCATGCTCACATGGTTTTATAACATGCAAATAAGATGGCAAAATGGCGTGGTTGTAATCTATTGTGTATTATTGTAATTTATGTACATTAATAGAAATGTGTGTGTGTGTGTGTGTGTGTGTGTGTGTGTGTGTGTGTTCGTGTCTCAAGTCGTGTGTGTGTGTGTGTGTGTATTATTATAATAAAGACTTATTATTAGAATTTCATGATACGAATGAGATCTAGTTTTAAGGGTGCTTTGGGAAATGTGCATTTATCCATAGGTATCATTTTGATTCAAATTTACATATGGTAAAAAGGTTGGATATATATACATATATGTGTGTGTATTAAATAGATGAATTTAATATCTTATAGTGCGAGTTCTACTTTTTGCAATTGATGATTAAATAATTGATGTGTGGCAAGAAGGATTCTAACAGGGATTTTTTTATCGTTTGAAGGTGTTTGGTGTTCCTTAACTTGAAAATGTAATAAATAATTCTAAACTAAAACCTTAGGATGAAATTAAATCTTCTGATCGATGGCACCTTCTAGCTTAAGTAAATAAGATCCCAAGTTCAATTTTATCATCATAGCTTGTTTGCTTAGTGACATTGTAGTGAACTGACGGTTAGAACGACATGGTCAAACATTGTCTTGAGTATGTGGTTTCTCATAGGAAAGTAATTGTGGTGCAAAGTAAGGACAATGTGTTATCTTAAGGTAGTGCTTGATGTGCCAAAATTAGTAGAAACTTGATAAGGTCATAACTTAAGCCGGGTGTCCATTTGAGTTTGTCTTTTTTGAACCACATGTGTCGATGAGACAAACACACCGGTCAAACCTCCCTACCATTTGGAGAAAGTTTTGGCACATTTTCAGGCCTCAAATCCACCATCTAAAATTAGGATTTAAGTTGTAGTTCGAGTTTTTTCCTATTTTAGGGCATTAGTTCATTTTAGTTTATTAGTTGCATTATGAGTTGGAAAGTTAGAAATTCCTCTAATTTAGAAATGTAGAAGATGCATGGAAATTTTTGTGCCCATACGAATAAACATGCAAACTTTCTAAGAATAGCAGGTTCTAGTAAACTACTAAAACTAGTAATTTCCACCACCTAGAGTAGACTTAGTCGAAGTTAGTTAGAGTTTGCTTGACAACTTGAGTTGGGAGTTGTTTTCCTATTTAGGAAACATTGTAATTCATGATTGAATAATGAAGAAGGAGATCTATTTTCTTTTGGAGTTCATAGACTCGAGTATATCAAGTTTATTTAGAATTTGGCTACATTAAGTACTCGTTGGGAAACCAATTATAAACATAGTGTAAAACCCGTTTGGACTGACACACATGTTAAGTGAAGGGTGTGGGGTGAAAACTAGCCTTAGAAGTCAACTTTAAGAGTTGGGATCATAAATGAACTCAATACCCAATCTCAATTATCGTTTGGGTTTTATGGTGTAAAACTAAGATTTAATTTCAAAACTTAACAACATTTTAAATTTATGATTAGTTGGTGAAAATGTAACCGTAAGATGATGTGCTTGGAAAAAGGTGGAATTTCTATCATTCATATAATGTGTTTAAACCATCTTGTGTTGAGTAAAGGACTCTACATTGTGTAAACTCTAATGTGAACTTTAACCCCTGAAACGATGGACTACTCCATCTTTCTCTCCTACGTGTTCTACTATGTAATATATGTATGATGGGAAACTATGTGATCATGTACTTAGAGACAAATCCTCTAAGTTAGGGACTAATGGTCTCAAGTGGATACAAATGCCCTATTAGCAAATAAGTAACACAATACATTACAAAGGCATCAACCTAGTTAGGAAAACCCTCTAAGTTTGGATGTAAAATGATACTTAGGATACCTAATGTAGAAACAAAAATAAGGAAGTATGTTTTCATATCAAGAGCCTTCATGTTCTTAAAATAACTATCAGAACATAACTATAATAAAACTATAATTGACGCTTGGATTTGGGAAGTGTAATCGTGAGATGTTATTCCACGGGAAAAGTGAAACATGATTTTCCTAGTAATGTGATTGAACTCTCTTGTTGTGGATAAAGAACCTATTTTGTATAATACTTTGTGTACTAAATCAACTATCAATTTATAAATGAGTGAAAGAAACATGACCCTAAATCCTTAAACAAAAAAATAGAACTTCACATCCTTTGGACTTACACTTGTTTCGTTGTGTAATGGAGGTATGATATAAGATCAAGATGCATGCCCTTAGGAGTGAATCCTAGGGATAAGACCTAGTAGCCTTATGTGTAACTAAATACCATATTAACAAATGAGCGAATTAAACAAGTAATTGAAATAATGTAGATGATCCTTATTCAATGAGATACACTATAAGTTAAATGTTAAACAGTATAAAAGGAAATCTAGCAAAAGGAAAAGGAATGTATGATTCACATATTATGAGCCTTTCTAGAACTTAAGTTAAAGATTAAAACATGATTGTAATAAATATGTAATCCTAAAATTATCGTGTCATGGGAAGACCCTATCTATAAGTTTATACTGTAGTAGAATCATTATGTTGTGCCTTGTCATTTGAAAAAAATTGGCCTTGATGTGCATCACATGGTTTCATGTTATCTATGTGGGTTAATGTTTGTGCAAACATATCATGTGTTGTGTGTTGTCCTAAGTGATCTCGTCATGTGTACTACAATGTAAGTCAAAAAAAAAAATTATTCCGGTATTTTTAGTGTTGTATTTGTGTGTGTAAAATGTGGGCATTACAAGAAACGCCGCCCAAACTATGAGAGTTGCCACCAAATCTGCGTTGCCCATGCCCCCTAATTTTAAAGACTTCTCCTCCATCCCGGGCACCACCGACACCATGTCCATCCCTTCTAGTGTGCAAGCCACCACCGAGGACTCCTGCAATGGAAGAGTTAGGGCACGAAGTCACGAGAATAGTTAGGGCTTGGGAGAGGGCTCATTTTTCTAGTTTATTTTATGAACGCTAGCAAATTTTTGGTGGATTCGATCTTTTACTAATTTGAATTATAACATAATTCAAAAATGAAATTAATCATTTCGAAATCTTTAACATTTTATTTTTGACAATTTGTAAAATTTCTTAAAAGTATATCGATGACACGGAGGGGCGACCATCAAATTCAAGGCCCAGAAAGTTACAAGGATCTCCACAACATACTTTTTTTGGTGTTTTGACTTTGCAAACATATAATTTATTGACGCTCAAAACCGAGGCTATGATTTCGCTCAAACATCCCTTTCTTTTCTCGTAGAGATAATTAAGGCTCTTTAAACTCTGAGACATGATATAATTAATACGATCATCGCCTGGCCTTACTGGCTTCTAAATAGGCCTGCCGCTGTATTCTTCCTGGAATTTCACATTCCTACAACTTAGGAAGACAACCCCAACAGTCCTGGCTAGTTATAGCTAACGGTTAGCAGCACTGCAAAATAACGTGTACCCTAAGGAAACTCAAATAAGTGGTAGAAAACAGAAATATTCTCTCTCAAGTCGTGTTCTTCCACGATTTTTGCCTATTCTTTTGCCATTTCACATGTCTATTATTACGTAACTACCTGAATTAAAAAGAAAGACTTGTTTACCGAACACTTATATAAACATTGTCAACGCCTTCTTTATACCCACTACCACTGCTGTGGAATAGATGAGTATGGAGAGCACTAAAAGAAAATACGATACATACTTTTTCATGATGAATCTAAGCCAGCCCAAGGGTGCCTGTAACTGATAATTATATGAAAGAGGATTGCCAACAAAAAGGTTTTTACACTCGGTAATATGGTACTTGGCAAGAAGGATTCTAACAGGGATTTTTTTATCGTTTGAAGGTGTTTGTTTTTATTTTCCCTTTTAATTGCACCTTGAGAGGGTGGTTAACCTGAAAGTGCCATGAATCAGGGTTGAGAGAATTATGAACCGATTTGAAGAAATAAATCAGGTCTGAGAGAAATATGACAGTATGTGAAGGTGAAGATGACCATGAAGAAATAATAAGAAATATTTTTATGTTGAAAAGCAATAGCAGCAATATTATCAAAAATGCCGAATAGGGGCGATTCAAGTAGTTTTGATCAGTGCTATCACTTGGGGTTTGATCTGTTTCTGCATATTTTGTCATTGTTGGATGCAAAGTCCTTGGGAAAATGTATTGCTGTGTCTAAGGAATGGGGAATCGTTGCTGCATCAGATGTTTTGTGGGAGAAACACAAGAAGGAATTGTGGGAAGGGAAGGTCTATGTCGATCCTAAGGCTTTGAAGCCTGATCTTCGTCCGGTAGAGGCTCTTGCAATTTCTATAAAGGAAAGCCGCCGAGTAGGGATACGATTTCCTTTCCTTTTAATTTCTTGTGATCCATTGATGTAGTTATCATGCTTTTCCTAGTTTTTTTGTTGTTTTTTTATAGATTCATTGTATGTTTTCTCTCTATGGAGCTTTATTCTTTGTAATGGGAGTAGACTCGAGGATGATCTAAAACTATATATACTTATACACGTTTCTAAACAGAGATCCAAATTTTTAAAATGAAAAGTTTCTGTACCACAACTTTTATTATTGTGATAATTTTCCATTGGATCAGAGGTTCATTAGAGAATTTATCATGTGGGATGTCATATCTTCTTCATCATGATGAATTATTTATGTAACCCCAAATATTCAATATCCCGTTACCTTAAAAAGAGTACAAATCTATATGTTTTGTATATTACTTAGCAACACCCATTGATAAATCTATATTTTGGGAGACTTCTAAAATATTTTAGTGCTATTGTTGAGAAAATTTCCTGTCAATAATCTCTAGCATTAATTCTCACATTAGTTCTGTTAAATTCACTTGTACTTCATATTCTATGGTTTAGAACGTACGTTTCCCTTTACAAATTCTTTACAAACTTCCAAATTCATTTTCAAATAATCTCATTCGTGCTGTAATGTGCAGACCAAACTGACCATGGAGGAGATCTGCAGTTTCACCTGGACCATACGATTCCGGATGGTAAGAGAATGTGAACATAATTTTTCTATTCAGTTCGATATTGCTTTCCATTTGACAATACTATCCTCTAAACTGCATTTAAAGAAAAAAATTCATGATGTACTGCAAAATGTTTTAAATTCCTTAATGACGTACTAAATATGAATGTTTTTTATTTATTTGTTCAGACTGCTCCCTCATATTGGTTATCACTTGATCCATCTTATAATGGGCTTCGTGCGATGCAACGCTTTTTTCACTCTGACGGTTATGTTAGTTCAGGACCCAAGGATCCCATTTGGGGAGGCCATGAATGTAGTTGGAAGTTTGTGAATGAAGGAAATGTTCAAATAAACAACTGGCCTAGTTTAAAGACTGAACGGACATGCAACTGGGGATGGACAATGCAAAATTTTTGGACTATTTATAGCGCGCCTAACGATTCTCCCTGCTAATTCCCCGCCCGAGAGTCGAGGATGCTTGTTATCCGGTACTTCAATCTGCCACCATCCAAGGAATCAAAATGAACAAGAAAACCCAAGATTTTGAATTTTTCTTGAGTAAATGTGAGCCACAATGTACAGATATTGAATATAGTTTGAGGCTCTCTCAGTAAATAGTCTGGTTTGTTAGGGAATAAGATAGTATATACCTATTGATTGTCAAAGAGGCAATATAAACTAATACTAAAAGTAAATACAATTAATTGTAAAACATTTTCCATTGGGACTGTTTAATTTGCTCATACTTAGAAAAAAACAGCGTATATAACATTGAAAAAGCTAGAGCTTGAGCTGGTGACAGTGGCCATTTTGGGAGATCTTAGCTGTACTTCTTCTCACTTACAAACTGATTAAAAACAAGTATACAGACTTTCGTAGAGGATGAATCTGATTGCAATATAACTACTAACAGTTAACTATCCATTTGATTTCCTTTACTAACTTGAAATGGATTTACAATGAATTGAAATGAGGGTAACATCCTAAAGTTAGAACTTAGATCACTTCATTGGCCTATTCCAAGACTAATTAAAATTAAGCAATTTCCATCTATTGGAATAAAGTTTTAAAACATATTTCATCCACTACATGAAAATGAACCAATGCAACTTACTTCACTGCATGCCTTTGAGTAATATAATGAACTTTAATATTTCTTCTCTCTCATCTTCTATAATACATACAACAATGAAGGAAATTTTCCTTTCCTAAAATAAAACTTTCAAATAAAGATAATAAACTTTCTTTTCTATTTCACAAGACTATCTTACAACACATATCTTTCTTTCTCTTTTTCAATATACAATACAACTTTCATATCCAATAATTGAATGCAAATTTTCTTCACAAGATTATTACAATGTCTTCCACTTAAAGTGGGAAATAATACAAGAATGTAAGCTAAAAGAAATACAAGGTTACAAGTTCCTCCACCCTAAGTGTGAACAAAAATAAGGCTTCCACAAGAAGAAGTTTCTTAAGGACTCCAACAAAAGCTCCAAGATTCACATCACCAACAAGAGATATCCTCCATGCTTCAGATCACAAAAAAATGGGGAAGAGGAAAATTCTCCACCCAACCAAGAATTCCAATGAGGAGGAGTCATCCTCCTCATTGGCCGCCAAGCCCCAACCACATTACAATGAGAGGTGATTCCAACACATGGAAACAACAAGCTTCCACATCACAAACCAAGTATTTCACAACCATTCAAAATGCACATTCAACTCAAACTACAAACACAAGAAGGAAAACAAAAAAATAAACAAGGTTAAAAAAATGATAGCCAAAGGAGTAAGAACCTATGGGGAGGCTACTTATGCCTCCCAATGGGAAATGGGTGCCCACCTTAAAACCTCCAATACATATCTCAAAACCCCTACACACTCTTATGCCTCCCTCAAGTGCCTCTTATTCCTCCCACATACTCTTATGCCTCCCTCATTCTCTTATGCCTCCCTCATAAAAGAAACAAGTAAGAAATGCAAGAATTCCTTGTCCAAGGTGGGGCACCCAACCCAAACTCCCTCCAAAACATGAAATAAACTCTTATGCCTCCCTACATGAATTCTCCCCATATTCCCCTCCTACACCACACTTAGGAAATCTACCCAAGCACCAAACAATCAATCCAAACACTCAACAAAAACAAGCACACAAACACGAAATAAAGGAATAACATGAGCAAAAGTAAAGCTCCTACCTTTCCATAGTAGATCTTATTCCAAGAGTCAAACTCCAAGCTCCTTCAAACCCAAGCAATCACCGACAAGCTCCCATAAATACCACAAGCTCTCCAAAATCTTCTAACTCCAAGAAATGCAAGAACACAAAATAATGAAGTAACCCCCAAATAAGCAAAAGAACTTGAATAAATAGAAAAGGGAGAGAGGAGGATGATGTGGCTGTAAATAGAATGCCACCTCATTTCCTCTCCACTCCACATCACCCTAGTCAAAAACTCTAAAGCACAATTAATAATTGGTTAAAGAAATAAAATTTTACTTACACACACAATCTAAACCCACACCCCTTAAGGACTAAAATAAATACCTATAAGAAAGTGCAATAAAACTTACAATTTGTCTTCCCAAAACACATAATGGGGTCTAATTTTGACCTCCAACCCATAAGAAGGGTTGGTATAGTAATTTAAGAGGTGTGGGATGAGTTTAATTTGTCCCACAAGCCTCCGAAGTTTCCCTTAAGGAAAAAGCCGAATTTCAAAGGGGAGGTGGAGTGTACAACACTCAAGATCTTAAGAACTCAACTTAAACACATAAACCAAAGAGCCATCTAGTCTAATAAATCAAAACTTTTGGTCACATCCATAATTAGTTAATAACAAGATTAACTAACTTAAATAGGACACTAAAACCTGTTAATAATAAAGGGGAAAAATACATACACCCAATTCCAAATAATTAATACAATGAATTATATGACTAAAAATCACATACTAGCATCAATTAAAGGAAAACTTAAATAAAAGACAACAAATAACCCCTTGGTCACAATTTCCCCTAATAATAATTCAAACACACACACAAACACATGTTTTCATGGTGACCTTTATTGAATTCACCTACAATTCCAATGTGGTTGGTCTCCAATCCCCTCGTTGTTTGTTGTGACATGTTTACCTGCAAAACACATAACACCTCCTTCGGCCTCATGGCCACATCAAAAACATTTAGGATAAAATATATAATATAAATCCACAATCATCTATATACGAATCAAATATCATCTAGGAAAATACGATATCATTTACAATTTCTAGCAACATTTCTATTCTATATTTCATCCATGTCAAAATGATCACAACATTAGTTCAATTATCAAATCCTACTCAAAGTGTGATGAAAATATCGATGTCAATATATATATATATATATATATATATATATATATATATATATATATATATATATATATATATAACCATGTCAATAGCATATCATCCTCAATATCCAAATGTCTCTAGAAGTCCACACACATAATATATGAATCGAAATCAACAATAATCCAATATCTCTAACATCTAACATCATGCTAAATCAAAAGCTACAATAATATCCATAAGTATAGTCGACAATATCGAAATCAATAACAAAAAGTGTCAAAGGGAAGTGGGCACTACATCCCCCTCCCCTTAGACTCGAATTCCTCCTAGAAGTCACTGGAACAGGTGTGAAAACTTAACTCATAGCAATGTAGAATCCTCCCATGTAGTGTAGCCTTATCATACCTATCCCACTACACTCAAACTTGGTCAATCTCTCTGCCTCGAAGGCCCAGGGTCCTACACTCTAAAATGTAGATAGGCTCCACCATCACCTACCCCTAATCTTGCACCTGTAAGGAGGTCCAATATAGTACATGAGAATGGTCTACAATATATCTCCTAAGTACATAAACATGAAACACATTGTGGACACGAGACAAGCTAGGTGGCAATGCTATATGGTAGGCCAAAGGACCGATACGTTCCAAGATCTCAAAGGGACACACAAACCTAGGAGCTAGCTTAGAGCCTTTTCCGTAACGGATAGGGATCTTATGTGGCCTGAAAGAAGGAAAAGCTTCATGCCCAACTCAAAAATACGATCTATCGTATAGTGATATGCATACTTCTTTTTCCTATCATAAGCCTCATGTAATCTCTACCTAATCAAAATAACTTGTTGCTCTATTTCCTATAGTAACATTGGCCCAAGAGAAACCCTTTCCCCTAACCTATCTAGTGTCGCCAAATCACCGCACCCTCCGAGTGGCCAGGATGTGAATAGGACATTTGGTGTGATTGGGACACATGGGATCACTTCTCAAGTTGTGGGACTTGGGCTCGAAGTGAACATTTGGAGAAGGCCGGCTTCCTCTTCCTAAACTAAGTGTTGTACTACTCCTAGTGTAACAAAAATGATTATCTAATCCTATGTTAACATATTCATGGGTTTTTAGGGATAGAGAATTATAGAAATGAGATTATACTAGGGATGGTGATGCACCAAATAAAGGTTGTTTCCAGACTCAAGAAGGGTTAATTTGAAGAGGGTGTGTGCACCACAGGTCAACTTCACCTATTGCAATTTAGAGAGGGTACAAGATACCACAAACTAAGAGACATGCATTCCCTTTGTTAAACCTTATCAGACCGAGAAAAAATCCAATTTCTCAATGAAGAAGGATGAACTCAAGAAGGGTGAACAGACACCACAACTCAACTGCATGCAATACTCCACCAATCGATAAGCACAGAACTCCAAGAACCTGTAATAGAAACCTAAACTTGCACAGTGTACTTGCAAGTACGAGAAAGGCACCAAAAAGCATAGAAGGATGAAAGGACCAAGATTAGTCACAAAACACACACTTTTATTGCTTCAATAACATGCAAAATGCATCATACATTTAGAAGAGGCAATAGTTTCCATTACAATCTTGAAGAGGAGGCTTGAAAGTTCTCTCAACACACAAGAACAACTTGCAGAAGAAAGAAGACTCCTGAAAATCATACACTCGCCTAAGATATCTAACTGTCCAACTTGTTTGAACTATTGGAACCCTTTGAAATGAGCTTCCAACTTACATTTATAGAAGAATATGTGAGAAATAAGAGGAAAGGTCTAATTACAATCCTAAATTGAAGGCACATGATGTATTAATTACGGTTAGTCAAACACCGAGAAGGTTCCATCACGAGTCATTATTTGCCTGATGACCTAGTGTTCTCAATTAATTAAAAGAATATTAAAATAAAATATTTTTATAAAAAATAATTACTATTATTATAAAAATATTTTAGTTAAAATATTAAATTAATTAACATAATGTCGGGACCCTCCGATTGACCCATTTGACTTGAAGAGGACGGGGTCCATGTGGATAGATTCTACACATAGCCCAACTCAATGAGTTTCGAATCCTCTAACTCGGTGTTGCACTCGATTTTAAACCCCACACCAACTCTTTCCTTGCCTTGGCAATCGAGCTCTTTTGCATTGAGTCCTTCGAATGGTGAGCTATCAAACTTGATACTTATCGTTTTGCTTGGTTAATCGAAGGCCATTTATGCATTCCACATTGCCTTTCATGAAACATATGTGAGCTTCCCCATGAAGTCACCGAGCTCTATTGGTTAGTTTTATCCTTCACGCTCCCTAAATTATCATTCATGCTTTCCTGAGCCAATTCTTTCCAACTCGGCGAGCTCTACATGAAATCTACTGAGTTTTCCTAGCATCAATATCACCACCAAGTATGTCCCCACGAGCTCTTCAACTGACTCGGCTTGGCTTTGTTTTGCATGTCGACCCTGAGCACCCAGTTAGCTCAACTCGGACTCTCACATGTCTATGTACCAAGCTCATATTTACCATCTTGCACATCTGATTTCCTTACTCCCTCAACAATAATGGGTCTATGCTCATTGGTTATAAACTCAAGCACTAGCTCATGTGTTGAGCTCTTCTTTGATTCGGTCGATCTCTCGAGCTATTCTATGCTTTGTATCTACAGGAAATATTAAGACTTGTTCAATCATGTTCACATTTTCACGCCTCTTCCTCGATGTTGATTCCTACGATCACCCTAAGAAATTCATGTGGTATTTCAAGGGATTCTCTTTGAATACATGCTTAATCCCTTTATATCATGTCGAGCTCCAAACCTCAACATGTATCGTTGTCTGATCATGCATGATCTCCTTCCATGCATACCTTGCAACAATTTTTTCCCAAAGATTTTACATGACCCATTTGAGCTTCAAGCTTCTACAAACATGGATATTGTAGGATAGAGTCCATCTAAGTGATCCCTTGAACTCGTGGCTATGAAAATATCATTTTATCTGTCGGGCCGAGTTCAGCCATATCCTATTTTCCCATGTCATCTTATCATATCTACAACATGTCTCTAAGAACCGCTATGCCATAAGTGATTTCACTCAAGATATCAGTAAACTCGACCATCAATTCCTTTTGGTCTAACTAGGATTAATATTTTAACTGAACTTCATCCTGAGCTATAAGCTTGATCTCTCAATGAGCTCAAATGTTTCAATGCTGAGCTATTTCCTTTCTCCCAAGAAACATGCTCGACTTTCTCGAGTGACTCGATGAAGATGTTCATATAATTGCAAAGAAAATTGTGCTTTATGAATATTCGATATAAACAGATCCACCTCTATGAGATTCACTTCCATGAGTTACATTGTAAAACAAGTAAGGTCTCAATAGAGAATCTTTGTAATAAATTTCATCAGGTCTCCCGGTAACACTCTCACTGTCACTTAATCGATTTTGATAAAAAATATCTTTAAGGAAAATCCCATATTTGAGGATGCATTTGATACTGAATAGATAACAACTTAGTTGGACAACCTGCTTGTTGGAAGTGCTCAAAATAGCTTCTACTATACTGCAATGTGCCTCGCCGCCTGTGCGTGGGAGCTCGTCACCTATCCCTTCCATCTGGTTAAACTTGATCATGTCAAACACCGTAGAGTTCAAATTGATTGGCCTTTCTTTCCTTGCATCCTTTGATCTCCATGCACCGGTTAATTCCAACTCAAACCTCAACTCGAGTCTTGATTCTCATTTGACAAACACTTGTTATTCATTTTACTGATATCCTTTCAAAGTTTGGTGTTCCTAACTTTGCGATGCATTCAAGGTTCATGCGCCACTCCACTCGGAATTTGACTCATTCTTCCAACTTGGCGTCATTCCTTATTCACCTATTTATATGGCGATTCACTAGCCATACCTCGGTCATCAACTTCCTCCTCCAAATTCGCCAACGTGCTCTGATCTCCTATTTACATGGCCCGTGTGGAAGTCTCATGTTGGTTTTCCATCCCAATATTTCCCATTGACCATGCTCACCTGAATCTCCCCTACGCGGAGTTAACAACTTGGCCTACCATCATCAAATTTCTGACCTTGGAAATATAGTGAAATGTTTCCCATGCGCGGGATTACCTGCTCGGTTTACCATCATCGTGCTCCCGATTTTTTGGCAGTAGACTCAATCTTCTCCCACACTCAAAATTTTTTCGATGGCTTGACATCACGTCATTTCCCTTGGCAATGCTCACCTTATTTTCCACGTCTAGGATTGGAGTGTGGGGTTTCATCATTATTTGGCCATATTTCATTTTGGATAGATGGCCACTGATTTCCACTTTTCCACTCAGCGTGAGGAGACATCATTCTCTCGGTGCAAACATTTCAGCTGTAGCTTGTAAGGTGTGATAATTCCGACAGAAACCTTTATGCCTGATGACCTAGTGGCTCGTTGAAGATGCTCATATAATTGCAAAGAAAATTATGCTTCATGAATATTCTAATATGAAACAGATCCACCTCTATGAGATTCACTTCCATGAATTACATCGTAAAACCAGTAAGGTCTCGATAGAGAATCTCTATAATAAATTTCATCAGGTCTCCTTGTAACACTCTCACTGTCACTTAATCGATTTTGATAAAAATATCTTGAAGGAAAATCTCGCATTTGAGGATGCATTCGATACTACATCAGATAACAACATAGTTGGAGAACCTACTTGTTTGAAGTGCTCAAAAAGGCTTCTACTATACTGTAACATGCCTATTGCCTGTGCACCGAATGCTCGGCCGAGGAAGGTCTGAACACCATTATAATTCATAGCTCTTTTTAAGATGTCGGTTTGACTCAATTTTACATTGGTATTCTATGATGCTTATACTATCTTCCTGGGTCGATAGAAGTCCTTCCATTACGTAATTACAAACCCAAGATTCAATGATGTTGAACCTCCCATATCTGCATAATCTCATATCATCTCGGTCAAACAAGATAATTCTCCCAAGTGGTTGGTCGAGCACTGTCTTAATGGATTAGACCTGGCCTCATGTTAACTTAGCTTTCCCTGACTCGGCCTTCATATCTTTTTGCATCGATCTCTACCGAGATCCTTATAGAGTTCCTTTCATTCATCAATTTTCAACTAGCTATATTTTGTATTAACAAGATCTCATCGAGCTCTTACAACTGAGAGACTCTACTGAGATGATTTCCGAGATGACTATCAATTTGACACCGGGTTCTCTATCAACTCGACCCTGAACTCTTCACTAAGTTGACATCAACTGGGTGCCTTCCGATGCTAGGTGATCTCTTCATATGTAATTTAGGAATTATTTTTAACTATTGTATCTCGATAATAACCAGAGGTGGGTTCCTAAGACTATTATTTCATTTTGAATGTGATAGGACCCCATTCTCCAATCTTTCCATGTGTGCAAAATTGGATAACATTTTTGGTGACCTCTCGGGATGATTTTGCTAAGCATGATTCTAGTCGCTTAAGTCATCCATTGGGCATGGAGTCTCGTGGTAGGAATCCCGAAAGTAGTATGCTTTTCTTCGACACATCCCATAATCTCTCGTTAGGTTGTGGAGCCTATTTTTCATGTGTGAAAGTGTCAAGACCTGTACACTAAGAGTACCGTACACTTCTCTATCCCATATGTTTTGGTAGATAGCATTCTCTTTCAAAAATATTTGAACGGTGTTCTCCTTCGGTGCGTAGGACCTGAACAGGTAAGTAAGATACTAGAAGAATTTCATAATGGCCTATCTAGAGGACATTATTCCGCACGAACAAAAACTACCAAGATCATGCGAGTTGGATACTATTGGCTAGATTTATTCAAGGATGCCTATCTCTCCGGGTAAGGAAATGTAAGGAATATGCCTTTTTCACAAGTAAGCGTAAGCCGGGTAGCTCTTTCCCGCATCCAGTTCAAGTAGATCAACCTTTTGTTCAATGGGGGTTGGAATTCATCGGAATGATTAATCCTCCATCCAGTGATGGACATAAATGGGTCCTTACTACAATAGACTATTTTACTTGATGGACAAAGGTGGTAGCATTAAAAGAGAGCAATGAAAAGGTAGTTCTAGATTTTTTGGAGGGTATAATGACGAGGTTCGGTGTTCCATTTACTGATTATTTCGAAAATGCGCTGGCTTTTCTTGGTATGAAATTGAGTGAATGGGCTGTTAAAAATGGGGTATACCTCAAAACTTCATCCAATTAATATTCGCAAGGAAACGGATTGGCTGAGTCTAGCAAAAAACATCATAAGGATTATTAAGCGCACAATGGAGACTAACAAGAGGACTTGGCATACATAACTTAAGACCACCTTATGGGCAGATCGGATCACACCTAAAAGGGCCATTGGAAATTTTCCTTTCATTCTTGTATATGGAAGAGAGGAAAAATCCCTCTCTCATTGGAGTTACCTTCTTTGGAGTTAGCTCATCAACTTGAAGTTATAGAGAGTGATCCTTCGACAAGAAGGTTTGCTAAACTCATGGAGTTAGAGGAAGTACGAGACAAGGCTATGAAAACTTTGGAGTAGCAGGCTCAAGTTAAGAAACATTTTGACAAGAAGGCGTCCGATGTGTGTTTTCAAGAGGGATATTTAGTTCTCAAATGGGATGAAGACAGGGCCAAACCAGGCAGGCATGCCAAGTTTGATGCTCTCTAGAGTGGGCCATACATCATCACAAGTTGCAAAGAGGAAAATTCATTTCACCTATCTAGGCTCAATGGAGAAGAACTGCCCATTCATGTGAATGGGATACATCTCAAAGCTTGTTTTTGAGAAGTGTTACATCCCCTCGTACGCTTAAATTAGTGTTTTCCTCCAAGTGCTTATCCACATTGTTGTGTGTTGTTGTTTTTCTTTCCTTGTTGTTGTGTTTTGTGTTGTTCTTGCACATTGTTTCATCATTGGAAGGTGTCAAGGAGAAGAAAGGTTCAAGGTTTCCATAAGAGTTTAAAAAATCTGCTTCATTCAAATTTTTGTAGGGTTCCATGGATGTCAAACATTCAACAGCTTCGGTCAAGATACTTCATGCTTAGCATTCCAGGGAGGTCCAAGATATTAGCAATGCTCAAGGAGATGTTAGGAAATAAGGGATAAAATATGTGGAATAATCCTTCACAGAATCGCAACAGTAGAAACTAATATGCAGAAATTATTACAGATCTCAAATAAAATTGCAGAATAAAATAACACAACACAAAGAGAGATGATTTAACGTGGTTCACCCAATTTGAGCTACGTCCACCAAGAATCACTTGCTTAGATTTTATTACAAGCCACCGCTCTCTCAATACAATACCTGGGGATCCGTTTGGAGCTATGCTCAACAAACTCTACAGAATTCACACCCGAATTCAAAACACATCTGCAATACATTTGCTTCGCACATCTATCATATGCATAAGACCATATAAATAGACAATCGCTTAAGCATTTTTACAAAACCGAGGGTATCAAAACCATGGGAAAAACCCATCCCATAAACCTATGGGTCAAAAACTCGCCTATATGAGAAAAGCACGTTTCGATATTTCGGTGCACTTTCGAGGCCAAAAATTTTCCCCATGTAGAAGGGTAAACTTTTGAGTGCCGCAAGTGTATCGGGTCACGCTCACCAACATAAGAGGACCTGTTTGCATTGAAAGGGGGAAAAACTTGGTTCCTCGCCATAGCAATGAAAGGTTGATTGTTCCTGGGTGGAGGAAACCTTCGTAAGGAGGAGTTGAATGACCCCTACTAGGTAAATCTACAACTAGGGATGTGGAAATGCCTCTTCTTCTTCTCTTTGGAGGAGACAAGGAAGGTTCTATATGCTGATAATTTCCTTTCTTTGAAGAAGCTCTTGTCTGAATTCTTCGCATAAGTTACCGCACTGAGATTTGGAATCCAAAGATATAGATTCATCAAGTACTTTGACTTGTGTAAGTGCGAAAAGAAGTACCAACTCTGTCCCACTGGTCATGCCAAAAACTATTGTCGCCAAATCACTACACCCTCCGAGTGGCCAGGATGTGAATAGGATGTTTGGTGTGATTGGGACACATGGGATCACTTCTCTCTGTTTGTGGGACTTGGGCTCAAAATGAACCTCCGGAGAAGGCCGGCTTCCTCTTCCTAAACTAAGTGATGTACTAATCCTAGTGTAACAAAAATGATTATCTAATCCTATGCTAACATCTTCATGGGTTTTAGGGAAAGAGATTTATAGAAATGAAATTATACTAGGGATGGTGATGCACCAAATAAAGGGTGTTTCAAGACTCAGGAAGGGTTAATTTGAAGAGGGTGTGTGCACCATAGGTCAACTTCACCTACTGCAACTTAGAGAGGGTACAGGATACCACAAACTAAGAGACATGTGTTCCCTTTGTTAAACCTTATCAGACCGAGAAATATACCAGTTTCCCAATGAAGAAGGATGAACTCAAGAAGGGTGAATAGACACCACAACTCAACTGCATGCAATACTCCACCACTCGATAAGCACAGAACTCCAAGAACCTGCAATAGAAACCTAAACTTGCATGTGTACTTGCAAGTATGAGAAAGGCACAAAGAAGCACAGAAGGATGAAAGGACCAAGATTAGTCACAAAACACACACTTTTATTTCTTCAATAACATGCACAATGCATCATACATTCGTAAGAGGCAATAGTTGCCATTACGGTCTTGAAGAGGAGGCTTGAAAGTTCTCTCAACACACAAGAACAACTTGCGAGAGAGAGAGGACTCTGAAAATCATACACTTGCCTAAGATATCTAACTGTCAAATTATGTCCAACTATTTGGAACCCTTGAAATGAGCTTCCAACTTACATTTATAGAAGAATATGTGAGAAAGAAGAGGAAAGGTCATAATTACATTCCTAAATTGAAGGCCCATGATGTATTCATTACAGTTAGTTGAACCACTTGAGAAGGTTCCATCATGGGTCATTAATTGCCTGATGACCTAGTCTTCTCAATTAATTAAAAGAATATTAAAATAAAATATTTAAATTATTATTATTATTATTATAAAAATATTTTATTTAAAATATTAAATTAATTAACATAATGGCGGGACCCTCTCGGTTGACCCATTTGACTTGAAGAGGAGGGGAGTCCATGTGGATAGAGTCTGCACATAGCCCAACTTGGTGAGTTTTGAATCCTCTAACTCGGTGTTGCACTCGATTTTAAACCCCACACCAACTCTTTCCTTGCCTTGGCAATCGAGCTCTTTTGCATTGAGTCCTTCGAATGGTGAGCTATCAAACTTGATTCTTATCATTTTGTTTGGTTAACGCGAGGCCATTTATGCATTCCACATTGCCTTTCATGATACATATGTGAGCTTCCCCACGAAGTCACCATGAGCTCCATTGGTTAGTTTTATCCTTCACACTCCCCTGAATTATCATTCATGCTTTCCTGAGCCAATTCTTTCCAACTCGGCGAGCTCTACACGAAATCTACTGAGTTTTCCTAGCATCAATATCACCACCAAGTGTGTCCCCACGAGCTCTTCAACTGACTCGGCCTGGATTTGTTTTGCATGTCGACCCGAGCACCCGGTTAGCTCAACTCGGACTCTCACATGTCTATGTACCGAGCTCATATTTACCATCTTGCACATCTGAGTTCCTTACTCCCTCAACAACAATGGGTCTATGCTCATTGGTTATAAACTCAAGCACTAGCTCATGCGTTGAGCTCTTCTTTGATTCGGTCGATCTCTCAAGCTATTCTATGCTTTGTATCTGCGGAAATATTAAGACTTGTTCGATCATGTTCACATTTTCACGCCTCTTCCTCGATGTTGATTCCTGCGATCACCCTGAGAAATTCATGTGGTATTTCAAGGGCTTCTCTTCGAATACATGCTTAATCCCTTTATATCATGTTGAGCTCCAAACCTCAACACGTATCGTTGTCTGATCATGCCTGATCTCCTTCCATGCATACCTTGCAACAATTTTTTCCCAAAGATTTTACATGACCCATTTGAGCTTCAAGCTTCTGTAAACATGGATATTGCAGGATAGAGTCCATCTAAGTGATCCCTTGAACTTGTGGCTATGAAAATATCATTTTATTTGTCGGGTTGAGTTCAGCCATATCCTATTTTCCCATGTCATCTTATCATATCTACAACATGTCTCTAAGAACCGTTATGCCATAAGTGATTTCACTCAAGATATCAGTAAACTCGACCATCAATTCCTTTGGGTCTAACTAGGATTAATATTTTAACTGAATTTCAATCTGAGCTATAAGCTTGATCTCTTAGAGAGCTCAAATGTTTCAACGCTAAGCTATTTCCTTTCTCCCAAGAAACATGCTCGACTTTCTGAGTGACTCGTTGAAGATGCTCATATAATTGCAAAGCAAATTGTGCTTTATGAATATTCTGATATGAAACAGATCCACCTCTATGAGATTCACTTCCATGAGTTACATCATAAAACAAGTAAGGTCTCAATAGAGAATCTTTGTAATAAATTTCATCAGGTCTCCCGGTAACACTCTCACTGTCACTTAATCAATTTTGATAAAAAAATATCTTGAAGGAAATCCCGCATTTGAGGATACAGTCGATCATCAATGAGATAACAACATAGTTGGACAACCTTCGCTTTTGGAAGTGCTCAAAAAGGCTTCTACTATACTGTAACATGCCTGCCTGCTGTGCGTGGGAGCTTGTCACCTATCCCTTCCATCTGGTTCAACTTGATCATGCCAAACACCATCGAGTTCAAATTGATTGGCCTTTCTTTTCTCACATCCTTTGATCTCCATGCACTAGTTAATGTTGACTCAGACCTCAACTCGGTCTTGATTCTCATTTGATGAACACTTGTTATTCATTTTACCGATATCCTTTCAATGTTTGGTGTTCCTCACTTTGCGATGCATTCAAGGTCCATGCGCTGCTCCACTCGGCATTTGACTCGTTCTTCCAACTTGGCATCATTCCTTATTCACTATTTATATGGCGATTCACTTGCCATACCTTTTTTATCAACTTCCTCCTCCAAATTTGCCAACGTGCTCTGATCTCCTATTTACATGGCCGTGTGGAAGTCTCATGTTGGTTTTCCATCCCAATATTTCCCATTGAGCATGCTCGCCTAAATCTCCCCTACACGGAGTTAATATCTTGGCCTGCCATCATGAGATTTCCGACCTTGGAAATATAGTGAAATGTTTCCCATGCACGGGATTACCTTCGGTTTACCATCATCGTGCTCCCGATTTTTTGGCAGTAGACTCAATCTTCTCCCACGCTTGGAATTTTTTGATGGCTTGACATCACGTCATTTCCCTTGGAAATGCTCACCTTATTTTCCACATCTGGGATTGGAGTGTGGGGTTTCGTCATTATTTGGCCATATTTCATTTTGGACAGATGGCCACTGATTTCCACTTTTCCACTTAACGTGAGGAGACATCATTCTCTCAGTGCAAACATTTCAGCTGTAACTTGTAAGGTGTGATAATTCTGACAGAAACCTTTATGTCTGATGACCTAGTGGCTCATTGAAGATGCTCATATAATTGCAAAGCAAATTGTGCTTCATGAATATTCTGATATGAAACAGATCCACCTCTATTAGATTCACTTCCATGAATTACATCGTAAAACCAGTAAGGTCTCGATAGAGAATCTCTGTAATAAATTTCATCAGGTCTCCTGGTAACACTCTCACTTTCACTTAATCGATTTTGATAAAAATATCTTGAAGGAAAATCCCGAATTTGAGGATGCATTCGATACTGAACTGATAACAACATAGTTGGACAACTTGCTTGTTGGAAGCACTCAAAAAGGCTTCTACTATACTGCAACATGCACTGCCCTGTGCACCGAATGCTTAGCCAAGGAAGGTCTGAACACCGTTATAATTCACAGCTCTTTTTAAGATGTCGGTTTGACTCAATTTTACATTGGTATTCTATGATGCTTATACTATCTTCCTGGGTCGATAGAATTCCTTCCATTACGTAATTACAAACCCAAGATTCAATGATGTTGAACCTCCCATATCTGCATAATCTCATATCATCTCGGTCAAACAAGATAATTCTCCCAAGTGGTTGGTCGAGCACTGTCTTAATGGATTAGACCTAGCCTCATGTTAACTTAGCTTTCCTTAACTTGGCCTTCATATTTTTGCATCGATCTCTACCGAGATCCTTATAGAGTTCCTTTCGTTCGTCAATTTTCAACTAGCTATATTTTGTATTAACAAGATCTCATCGAGCTCTTACAACTGAGAGACTCTACCGAGATGATTTCCGAGATGACTATCAATTTGACACCGGGTTCTCTATCAACTCGACCCCGAACTCTTCACTGAGTTGAGATCAACTGGGTGCCTTCGATGTTAGGTGATCTCTTCATATGCAATTTAGGAATTATTTTTAATTATTGTATCTCGATAATAACCGGAGGTGGGTTCCTGAGACTATTATTTCATTTAGAATGTGATAGGACCCCGTTCTCCAATCTTGCCACGTGTGTAAAATTGGATAACACTATCCTAACTAAGAGGTGTCCTGCACTCTCTTCCATAAAGTTCCTTAAAAGGAGCCATGCCTATCAAACTCTGAAAACTATTATTGTAGGTGAACTCTACCAAGTACAAATACTCCTCCCATCTTGACTGGTGATCCATGACGTACATCTTAAGCATGTCCTCCAAAATCTGATTCACCCGCTCAGTCTGTCCATCGTATCATGATGATATGTTGTACTGAAATTGATCTTCGTCCTGAGAGCATGTTGTATGGTAGTCCAGAAGTGGGAAGTGTACAAAGGATCATGGTCACAAATGATCTTCCATGAAATCCCTTGCAACCTAATGATATTATCAAGATATACCCATGCCTTCGCACTAGTGGTATGTGTAGATGGTCTTCACGAGATAAAAATGAGCCACTTTCATCAATTTATCCACCATGACCATGATGGCGTCGTGGTGGTATCTCAACGTCGATAGCCAAACAATGAAGTCCATGGAAATGGTGTCCCACTTCCACTCCGGTATAGCATGAGGAAAGAGAAGGCCATCTAGATGTTGATGCTCGGCCTTCACCTTCTGAAACTCTAAACAACATGACAAAAAAATGAGCCACGTCTCTCCAAAGTCCCCTCCAATGGTACAATTGTATCAAAGTGGCATGCATCTTCTTCACCCCATGATGGGCTGAATAAGGTGCATGATGAGCCTCTGTCAAAATGTCCTGCCTCAAGCCTCCATCTCTAGGGACATAGATTCAACCTCTATGTCGAGAAGGCCATTTATCTCCAATGAAAATCCCTAAAACTTCCCCTCAAGGGGTCTTTGAAACTCAATATCTACTCTGGCTGCAAGGTAGAAGTTGTCGTGAGGAAGATACTTGTAAAATATTTATCCATAGATCTATACCCACTGAAGTGGCCATAACCACATGTCTCTATATACTCGGGGAATCGCAACCACATTCTTCTTCCCCTTCACATGCTTTATCTTCATGTCATACTCACAAAGCAACTCCATCCAATGCCGCTAACGAGCATTGAGATTGGGATGCATGAAGAGGTGGCGAAGACTCAAGTGATCAGTCCTAAGTGTAAATCTCCGGCCAAGAAGGAAGTGTCTCCATCAAACTAAGGTGTGAACAACTTCCACAAGCTCAATATCATAAGTGAGATAATTAATCTCATAATCCTTTAGTTTTTGAGACTCGAAGAAACTACTCGGCCTCTTGCATCAACACACCCCCAAGTCCTACCAAAGAAGCATATGTGCAAACAAAGAACTTTCCCTGAGAATATGGCACTACAAGAATATGCACTATCGTGAGACATTCCTTTAGTGTCCTAAAGGCCTTCACACATCCTTCTAACCATATGAGCTTCTTCCCTTTCTATTGAAGGGAAGTGATGGGGTGCACAACCCGAGAGAAGTCCTACACAAATATCCTTTAATATCCTGCCAATCCCATGAACCTTCACAACTCAGTCACACAAGTGGGTGCTGGCCAATCCATAATAGCTAAAATTTTGGAAGGATCAATGGTGATACCTTTCCCAGAAATGATGTGGCCCAAATATTGCACCTCTTTCTGAAAGAACGCACACTTCTCCAGGTTCCTGTAAAGATGTTGCTCATGAAGACACTGAAGAACCTGGCGAAGGTGCTCCTTGTGCTCCTCACACGTACATGATTAAATCATAATGTCATCAAGGAAAATGATCACAAAGCAATCCAAGAATTTCCTGAACACCCCATTCATGAAGATCATGAACACTACGGGGGCATTCGTCAAACTAAAAGGCACTACAATGAACTCGTAGTGGCCATATCTCATACGGAATGTGGTCTTATGAATATATGCCTCCATGATCCCCAACTGATGATAACCTGACTTAAGATATATCTTGGAGAAAAAAATTTCCCCCTTCATCTAATCAAATAAATCTTCAATGTGGGGAACGAGGTAACGATTCTTGATCGTTACTTTGTTCAGATGGCAGTAATCAATACACAACCACAGAGATCTATCTTTCTTCTTTACAAAAATCATTGGTGCACCCTAAGTGGATATACTAGGATAGATTAGGCCTTTCTCTAGAAGGCCCTCAATCTACAGCTTGAGCTCACAAAGCTAGGGGTAGTTATCAGATAAGGTTCTCGTGAGATAGGTTCTGCTCCCATAACCAAATCTATGTGAAAATCCATCTCACGTGCGGGTGGTAATCTTGGTAGCTCCCCTGAAAAAACATTAGAAAACTCTCTCAAGATGGGATGGTCATCCAGAGATGGCCCACTAATCTCATCCTCAAATCTATCACTAATTTTAAAAGCATACATCTAACACCCTCATCACACACATCACTTAAGCCGCATAGTGAAAAGAAATAGGCCTCCTAACTCCTACTATCACCGACTCAACTCCTAGATCATCCGTACAAGTAATAGTCTTATGGTAACTATAATGCCCACTAAAAAAATGGATTTGAGACCCAAGAACAACCTAGGATTAGTTAGGAAAATTATGGAATAATAGTTTTTTTTTAAAGAGTCTCTGACAACCAAAGTTACAAGGCAACAACTGTCACTAACAAGTTCTAGAACAATTCTAATTCACTAGAACATAATTTTCCTTTATTAACAATTATTAGAGGTCATAAGGTCCAAAATTTAGGGTTAGAAGGTACAATAAGGTTCAAAGGGTAATTCCTCACCATACCCACTCTCTAATCAGGCTTAAAGGTTCAACTTGATTTTTCTCAAACTTAACGCATTCAAAATTTCCCTAAATTATTGCTATTGGATAGGAAATTTCCTCACCTTTTCATTCATATAAAGAAGCCCTAAGTCATATTTTTTTGTGTTATGGGCCGACGGGACTTGGGGGTGAAAATTTTCCCAAGAGGCGGGCTGCGGGCCCGATGGTGAAAATTTACCCAAAGGGTAGGTCGGCGAGCCACGGGAAACTTTTGGAAAATTTCCCACGTAGGAGAAAAAAACCAACTTTGCACCCGTGCACCCTTGGGTCCATAATTCCACAAGGGACACATGGCACCTCTTAAGTCAGCATGCAGAGAGCGAGGCGGTGGGAGACATTTTGAAAAAATTCTTCCCACACGGGGTGAAAGGCCAACTTTGCGCCTGCGCTCCCGCAAGTCCGCAAGGGACATGTGGTGTCTCCAAGCCAACATGGGGAAGGTGGGGCAGTGAGGAGAAAAAAATTTTAACACCCGAAGGGTAAAAGGATCATATTCACCCGCCTCTGCCGACGCCTCGTGATGCCACATGGCGCCTCCGATTAGCCGCAGTCGATGGGGCGGTGGGGATAATTTAAAAAAATTCCCAATTTTTTTCTAAAATGCCAAATGTAAAAAGGAACCCGCTTCTCTGTTGAAGCCTCGTGATGCCACGTGGCAGCTCCTGATTGGCCGCGGTTGGGCGGGGCGGCGAGAAAATTTGAAAAAAATTCCAAAAAATTTCTGAAGCGCTAAGTTAAAAAGTGATCTGCCCCTCCACCAACACCTCGTGGTGCCACGTGGCAGCCTCTAATTGGTTGTGGGGTGGTTTTGAATATTTTTCCCAAAAGTTTTCTGAAGCTCTAAGGGAAAAATTCAGGCCCATGGGCCCGCCAAGGAAATTTTTCCCAAAACTTTTTTTTTGACACCAAGTGAAGAAAAATTTTAGAAGGCCATAACTTTTGATAGTTAGCTTGGTTTTGGGAAAACAAGGACTTTTTGGAAAGATATCAATGTACTTTTTTCACATGATTCATTAGTTTTAAATTTTGATAGAGTTTAATGGGTCAATTTCTGAAAATGTTCTGCAGGCTTTTACAGTGCAAACTGGTAAAAACGAACTTATTAAATTTGTTCAATTTGTTCTTATCCCTCTCTCAACATGTCAAATAGACATGGATAATTGTTATTAGGTGGATTTAATAAATATTTCAAGATTCAATTTGTCTGATTGATTTACAATTTGAACATTTACATTTATCGAGCATAAAACGACTGCAAAACGGTTTGAGCCCGATTTTGCTAAGTTTTCTAAGAAATTCCTTAAGTGTTAATGTCTAGATGAATTCAATTGGATCTTATTATCCCAAATTAATGTTTCATTTGTTATTTATTTGTTGCAGATTCAGTCTATGCATTTGGGATTAAATAATTGTCAATTTGAAATTGGAAGATAGAGATCAAATTTTAAAAGGTCTATTTTCCATTTTCTTCTCCCAAGACTAATAATGTGTTCCAATCCTAATCTATTACATTTAATTGATTCAAACCAAAAAAAGACATATACAGTATTACACATTTCTTTATACGCATTTCTTCCTTACAAACAGAGATTTCAATTACATTTAAGAGATCAGATTGATACCACAGAGTCATTTGAGGAAGGTAATACAACATTTTCTTTTCCAAAATCATATATATAAAAACAGGGCAAAATATTACATTTTCTTCTCATGTATTTCACTTTTCCACTTTCTAAACAGGATTTCAAAGTGCATCTTAACCATGATTTCCAATCAAAATAATATCATATGAACAAGGCAAACACTTCCATTAATTCAATGAAACTCCTACAACCACAAAGAAATAAAATATGTGATCCAACTTATGGAAACAACAAAGCTTCCACAAACACACAAACAACATTTCCACAAGAAAACACAGAGTCAAAATAGAATGTAGTTTATAACTACATTAAAGCATGACAAACATTACCGAGGCTTCATCCAAAGAAGCCAAAAGAGCAAGAAACTATATGGGGATGTTGCTTATGCCTCCCAAAGGGAAAATGGGTATCACCACCGAGAACAAGCCACCAATATATATATATATATATGTATGTATGTATGTATGTATGTATGTATGTATGTATGTATGTATGTATGTATGTATGTATGTATGTATGTATGTATGTATGTATGTATGTATGTATGTATGTATGTATGTATGTATGTATGTATGTATGTATGTATGTATGTATGTATTTATCGTTTCAAATCCTCTGGCATGCCCTTACGCCTCCCCAAGTATCCCTTATTCCTCACATTTCCTTATACCTCCCAACCTCTTATGGCACCCCATAGCGAGTAAAGAAATCCAAGATATTTATTTGAAAGGTGGAACCCAAATCCCAACTCCCTCCACCCTTATACCTCCCTAAAACACACTTGTGACTCCCACAAAATAACCCCATAGTCTTCTCCTACACCATTCCTAGGCCATCTACCCAACAACCCACAAGCATGCCAAAACATTCACACATTAACATTTACATTTATAAAAGAAGAGAATTTCAAGAGTCAAGCTCCTACCTCCCCTTGATGGAGTTGTTTCAAGTTTTGAAAACAACAAGCTTTATCCCAATGCAAGAAATCTAATAACAACCAAGAACAAGCATGCAACAATCTTCCCAAAACTTCTTCAAAACAAGAGTTCCCAAAACAGCAAGGAATTTGCCCAAGAATCCATTCTCTAAAAATGAAGCAACCCCAAAACAAGGCAAGCCAGTCAAATTTTATAGAAGAGGGAAAGGAAGAGGACGAGGAAGATCCACATAGGATGCCATATCACACATCTTCAACCCCAACCCAAAATTCAACTTCATTCTCCAATGCATAATAAATGGGTGGGTGAATAATATGACAGTTTACTTACACACTCAAATCCAACCCACACCCCAAAGGACTGAGATTAAATCATGTAAGAAAAGTGCAATTAAAACCTACAATCTGCCTTCTCAAAAAGCATTATAAAATTATAATATTAACTCCCCAACCATAGGTATGGTTGGTAATTAAATTTAATAGGTATGGGACAAGTTTAACTTGTCCAACAAGCCTCATAATCAACCTCCAAGGACAATTTCGAATATCCAAGAAGGTGGAGTGTTTCACACTCAAAATTCAATTCACACATCACTTACATATCTCTTACACATACTTATATCACTTTAAATCATGGCCAAAAACTCTCATTAATTACCTTCTTATGACATATTTGATTTATTTATTTTAACAATACGATTACTCACAAAATTTACACACTATTTAATAATTAATGAAAGTGGTAAAAGTATCACAAAATAAACACATGCAAACATAAACAAAGGGACCAAAATAAAAGAAAATACATAAAACCTCTTGGTCACAATTAAAGGTGATCCCCATGGGAATCCCTAACACACACAAACAAATACTAGTTGCCATGGTGACCTTGTTAAATTCATCTTGAATTTCAATTTGGTTGGTCTTTAATCCCCCGATGTTTGTTGTGATATTTTAAACCTGCAAAACACAAATACCTCCTTTGGCCTCGTGGCCATATCAGAACATCCAAACTAATATAAATATAATTACCAAAATTATCTAGATATATGAATCACAACAACATCAAAGAAATCTAGCAATGTCATTTACAATTTTACTCAACACTTATATCATCATCCAATAATTTCCATTTCTAGGTCTACTCACAATATCTAAATATCACAAGTCTGCACAACATCCATAATATAACCATGTCAAACAATATACCATCATCAATATCCAAAGTGTCTCTAATAATCATCATCATAACTGAATCAAGTCAACAATAACCCATGATCTAACATCTATCATCATACTATAATAAGGTCCATAATCATGTCTATAATATAATCAGCAAGTATCATGATTAGTAACAAAAGGTGTCAAAGGAAAGTGGGCACTACATCCCCTCCCTAAGACTCGACTTCCTCCTGGAAGTCACTAGGAAAAAATGTGGAAACCGAACTCGTAGCAAAGTATCATCCTCCCATGTAAGCTGCAGTCTCATCATATCTATCCCACTGCACCCAAACCTGATCAACCTCTCTACCTCGAAGGCCTATGGTCCTGCGATCTAGGATGCGAATGGGCTCCACCATCACCTACCCCTGATCTTGCACCTGTAATGATGTCCAATATAACACATGAGAAGGATCTGCAACATATCTCCTAAGAACTGAAACATGAAACACATCATGTACATGAGACAAGCTAGGTGGCAATGCTAGATGGTAGGCCAAAAGGCCAATATGGTCCAAGATCTCAAAAGGACCCATGAATCTAGGAGCTAACTTAGAACCTTTTCCATAATGGATGGGACTCTTATGTGGCCTGACATGAAGGAACACCTTGATGCCCACATCAAAACTACGATTGGTCCTATGCTGATCTACATACTTCTTTGTCTGCATCTTGAGCCTCCTGCAATCTCTGTCTGATCAAAATCACTTGCTACTCCTTGTTCTGCAACAAGGATGGTCCAAGAGAAACCTTGTCCTCTAACCTATCCCAACTAAGAGGTATCCTACAATCTCTTCCATACAAATCCTGAAAAGGAGCCATGCCTATAGAATTCTGAAAACTATTATTGTAGGTGAAATTCACCAAGTACAGTGCTCCTCCCATCTAGACTACTCGATGCATCACATACATCCCGAGCATGTCCTATAAAATATGATTCACCCATTTAGTATATCCATCTATCTCAAGGTGATATGATGTGTTGAAATTGATCTTTGTCCGAGGGCATACTACATGGTAGTCTAAAAATGGGAAGTGTACAAAGGATCACGGTCACTAATAATCTTTTACGGAATCCTGTGCAATCAGACAATCTCATCCAAATATACCCGTGCCACTACACTAGCTGTATAGGTGGTCTTCACCAGAGAAAAGTGAGCCACTTTTGTCAAATTTTCAACCATGACCACGTGGTGATATCTCGACATCGGTAGCCCAACAATGAAGTCCATGGAAATGGTGTTCCACTTCCACTCTGATATAGCATGAGGAAAGAGAAGGCCAGATGGATGTTGATACTTGGACTTTAATTTCTAGCACTCTAAACAATGTGACACAAACTAAGCTACGTCTCTATGAAGTCCTCTCCAGTGATATAATTGTCTCAAGGTAGTGTGCATCTTCTTCACCCCAGGATGGGCTGAATAGGGTACATGATGTGCCTCTGTCAGGATGTCCTACCTCAAGCCTTTGTCTCTGAGGACATAAATCCAACCTCTGTTCCTGAGAATTCCATCTATCTATAATGAGAAACCATCAAACTTCCTCTCAAGGGGTATCTGAGACTCGATCTCTGCTCTAGCTGTAATGTAGAAGTTGTCTTGAGGAAGTTGTTGTAGAATCTTGCTCCACAAATCTATGCTCACTAAGGTCGCCAAAGCCACATGTCTACATCTGCTAACGGTATCTCCCACCACATTCTCCTTCCCCTTCACATGCTCTATCTCCATATCATACTCACAAAGCAACTCCATCCAATGCCGCTGACGAGCGTTGAGATTGGGTTGCATGAAGAGGTGGCGAAGACTCAAGTGATCTATCCTAAGTGTGAATATCTGACCAAGCAGAAAGTGCTCCATCGAACCAAAGCGTGCAAAACTACTAGAAGCTCAAGATCATGAGTCGGATAATTAAGCTCGTAATATTTGAGTTTGCGAGACTCAAAAGCCACTACTCTACCCTCTTGCATCAACACACCTCCAAGCCCTACTAAAGAAGCATCCATGCAAATGAAAAAATCACCCTATGGATCTAGCACTATGTGAGAATAGGTGTTGTAGTGAGACATTCCTTCAGTGTACTGAAGGCCTGCTCGCACCTGTCTGACCAAAAAAACTTCTTCCCTTTCCTCTGAAGGGAAGTGATGGGGTGTGCAATCTGAGAGAAGTCCTGAACAAATATCCGGTAGTAACGTACTAAACCCATGAAGTTTCACACCTTAGTCATAGTAGTGGGTGTTGGCCAATCCATAATAATCTTGGAAGGATCGATGGTGATACCTTCATCAGAAATTATATGACCCAAATACTGCACCTCTGTTTGAAAGAATGCACACTTCTCCAAGTTCTCATAAAGCTACTACTCTTGAAGGTCCAAGAACCTGGCGAAGGTGCCCCTCATGCTCCTCATGCGTACATGAGTAAATAAAAATGTCATCAAGGAAGATGAGCATGAAGTGATCTAATAAGGTCCTAAATACCCCATTCATCAAACTCATAAACACTGCGGGGGCATTAGTCAAACCAAAAGGCACCACTGTGAACTCATAGTGGCCATATCTCGTATGGAAGGTGGTCTTATGAATGTCCGCCTCCGAAATCCTCAGCTGATGGTAACCTGACTTAAGGTCTATCTTAGAGAAAGTTTTGGCTCCCTTCATCTGATCAAACAAATCATCAATGCGCGGAAGGGGATAATGATTCTTGATCATTACTTTGGTCAGCCAGCGGTAATCAATACACAACCGCAATGATCCATCCTTATTCTTGAAAAAGATTACCAGTGCACCCCAAGGGGATACACTAGGATGGATAAGGACTTTCTCCAAAAGGCCCTCAAGCTGCAACTTGAGCTCATAGAGCTCTGGGGTGGTCATCCGATAAGGTGCTTGTGAGATAGGCTCTATTCCAGGAACCAGATCTATGTGAAAATCAATCTCACGTGGGGGTGGTAACCCCGGTAGCTCCCTTAGAAAGACATCTGCAAAATCTCTCAAAATGGGGTGGTCATCTAGCGATGGTCCACGGACCCATCCTCTAATTTTTCACCGATCAGAATAACAACATACATCTGACAACGCCATTGCACACACCGCCTAAGTTACATAGTAGAGATGGTGTGAATAGAAACGGGTCTCTTGACCCCTGAAATCATTGACTCAATTCCCAAATCATCTGCACAAGATATGATCTTGTGGTAATAATCCATCCTAGACTGTGTGCAGACAACCAATCCATACCAAAGATGACTCCATAAGAGCCCAAAGGAAGGATACAGAGATCCGAGGTAGTGGTGAAATGTCCCAAATCCACCACACACTCCTTAACTAAGGATTCTACAGAGATCTTGGCTCCAGAAGCCATCTCAACATCCCAACTATGACCTTGCCTAACTGCCACTAACTTGCATCACTCTACTAAAGATGGTGCAATAAAAGAATCAAAAGAACTAGAATCAAATAGAATGGAGGTAGGAATACCACCAATGTTACCTGCAGTCTCAATAAATTTACTCTGGTGCTTTTCCTGGCGGGTCTCGACCATTGCATACATCCAATGATTGCTCCCCATATCACCAACAGTAGGCTTTGTGATCTGTGTCTTACCCTTGTTATTAGGGTTCTGTGAGTAGACTCTCCAAAAATGTCCAATAACACCACTACAAAAATAACCACCTGGTCCTCTCCCATGTGTGCGGAGTCCAGTCCCCGGTACTGCGGAGGTGCGTGATGTGGATCCTAATGATCCGGATGTGATTTGCTAAGGTCTCTGCTGGCGATCTCCTACTAAGTGAGCTCTCTGGGCACCCTGTGTCTTGATGGGACCCCTAGGAGGAGGCCTCATACTCCGACATCTCTGTGGATGTCTATAAGGTGGGCAAGACTATTGCTGCTACTATGGTTTAAAAGATGAGTGTGCTAAACCCTATCCACCATGAGGAAGAGGTATTGATCCCCTCGATCTGTTGTCCTGCATCTGCTGTATGTGGCACAGATTCAATCTCTAGCCTGCTGGGTCTTTCCTCGAGTCTCCTCTGCTATATAGGCCTTCTCGATGGCCTCAGCTAATGTCTGTGGGCAATGGATCTGCACTACACCTCCAATGTCTAGATTCAAGCCCCGAGATGAACCTGTGGATCCGCACCTTCTCATCCTGCATGTAACCAACATACTAGAGTAGATCTAGAAATCTACTCTCATACTCATCCACTATAAGAGATGCCTGTTGGAGGTCATGGAACTCATCTATCCACTATTGTATGAACCTCCATGACAAGTATCTACTCTGAAACGCTTCTCAAAGAGCTCCCAGGTAATTGTCTCAGAATCAACATGGATCTTCTACTCCTCTATCCACCACCAGACACCAGCTCCATCCTTTAGTAGATGGATTGCAACAAGACCCTTTGTCCGGTCATGCCTCCTACATAGAACAAGGTGAGAGTTAGTTCATCCTTCTAAGTTTCATTCGGTTTCTATGTTTACTAAAATATGTAATTTCTAAATAAGTTGTTTTATAGATTTACAAGTGTGCTAGGTTTAAGGTTCATGTCTCAAGTTTTATAGTGTGCCCAATGGCCCAAGATTTTGAACCACTACTACTGATACCAAGTTTAATTCCCACTAAAAACAACCCACTTGAGACCCAAGAACAACCTAGGATTAGTTAGGAAAATTATGGAATAATTTTTTTATTAAAAGATTCTACAACTAGGTTACAAGGAAACAACTATCACTAACAAGTTCCAAAACAATTATAATTTAATAGAACATACTTTTCCTTTATTGAAAATTATTAGAGGTCATAAGGTCAGAAATTTAGGGTTATAAGGTACAATAAGGTTCGTAGTGTGATTCATCACCATACCCACACTCTAACAGGATTAAAGGTTCAACTTGATTTTTCTCAAACTTAATGCATTCAAAATTTCCCTACATTATTTTCATTGGATAGGAAATTTCCTCATCTTTTCATTGATATAAAGAAGTCTTTCTAAATCCTCATATTTTTCGAGTTATGGGTTGGTGGGCCTTGGGGTGAAAACTTTCCCCAAAAGTAGGCCTGCGGGCCCATGGATGAAAATTTGCCCCAAGGGTGAGTCGGCGGGCCGTGGGGAGACTTTTGGAAAATTTCTCACGTGGTGGAAAAAAACCAACTTTGCAGACATGTACCCTTGGGTTCGAAATTCCACAAGGGACACATGGTGCCTCTCAAGTCAGCGTGAGGAGAGCGGGGTGGTAGGAGACATTTTGAAAAATTCTTCCCGCGTGGGGCGAAAGGCCAACTTTGCCCGTGCTCCCGTAAGTCCACAAGGGACACATGGAATCTCCAAGCCAACACGGGGAAGGTGGGTGGTGTGGAGAAAATTATTTTAACACCCCGAAGGACAAAAAGGATCACAATCACTGCGCCTCCACCGACGTCTCATGATGCCACATGGCAGCTCTTGATTGGCCACGGGTTGAAGGGGACAATTTAAAAAAATTCCCAAAATTTTTATAAAATGCCAAACAAAAAAAGAAACCTGCTCCTCCACCGAAGCCTCACAATACCACGTGGCAGCTCTTGATTGGCTGTGGTTCGGCGGCGGCGGGAAAATTTGAAAAAAATTCCCAAATTTTTTTGAAGTGCTAAGTTGAAAAGTGATCCGCCCCTACGCCAACACCTCATGGTGCCACGTGGAAGCCTCTAATTGGCTATAGGATGGCAGGCCAGTGGGAAAAATTTGGAAAATTTTCCCAATTTTTTTCTCAAGCTCTAAGGAAAAAAATTGGGACCACGGGCCCGCCAAGGAAATTTTTCCCAAAAACATTTTGACGCCAAGTGAAGAAAAACTTCAAAAGGCCATAACTTTTGATAGAGATCTCAGTTTTGGGCAAACAAGGACTTTCTAGAAAGATCTCGATGTCCTCTTTGCACATGATTCATTATTTTTAAATATTGATAGATTTTATAGGGTCAATTTTTTGAAAATGTTCTACAAGATTTTACACTGCAAATTAGTAAAAATGAAATTATTAAATTTGTTCAATTTGTTCTTGTCCCTCTCTCAACATGTCAAATAGACATGGAGAATTTTTCTTAGGTGGATTTAAGAAATATTTTAATATTCAATTTGTCTTATTGATTTGCAATTTGAACATTTACATTTATCGACAAAACGACTGCAAAATGGTTTGAGCCGATTTTGCTAAGTTTTCTAAGAAATTCCTTAAGTGTTAATGTCTAGATGAATTTGATTGGATCTTATTATGCCCAAATTAATGTTTCATTTTTATTTCTTTGTTGCATATTTGGTCTGTGTATTTGGGATTAAATAATTGTCAATTTGAAAATGCAAGACAGAGATCAAATTTTAAAAGGTCTATTTGCCATTTTCTTCTTCTAAGCATTATAATGTGTTCCAATCCTAATCCAATACATTTAATTGATTCAAACCAACTATTCAAAACTAAAATACATCTCTAATTTCCAATTTTCACATATTTCAAAATACGAGAGTATTACACATTCCTTTATACGCATTTCTTCCTTACAAACAGAGATTCCAATTACATTTAAGAGATCAAATTCAATACCAAAGAGTAATTTGAGGAAGGTAATACATCATTCATTGATTCCACAAGACAAATTTGTAACATCCATCTTTTATTCCTTCCAAAATCATATATATAAAAACAAGGTAGAATATTACATTTTCTTCTCACGTATTTCACTTTTCCACTTTCTAAACAGGGATTTCATAGTGCATGTTAAACATAGATTTCCAATGGAAATAATATCATATGAATAAGGAAAACACTTCCATTAATTTAATAAAACTCCTACAACCTCCTTTCCATTTGATTTCAAAATACAACATATAAATTATGTATCATTCTTTCCAAAACAGAAAATAGAATATAACTCTTTTACATTTCATTATCAATACAAAGTATATTTCCATTACAATTAATACACAGATCATCCACTTCAAGTGGGAAAGGGGCTATAATAAGATTTCATTTCACCAGGGGACTGTCAAATTGTCTTTTTTCAGCTCCATAACAGCAACATGTGTATTCCTCATTCTTCCAATTTGATCACAACAAAAGTAGGAAAAGGCAACGCTCTCCACCCACTAAAGACATCCAATGAAGAGGAGAATCCATCCTTCTTCATTGTCCCCCGACCCCCAACCACAAAGAAATAAAATATGTGATCCAACTCATGGCAACAACAAGCTTCCACAAACACACAAACAACATTTCCACAAGAAACACAGTCCAAAAAAAAATGTAGTTTACAACTACATTAAAGCATGACAAACATTACTGAGGATTCATCTAGCAAGCCAAAGGAGTAAGAAACTATGGGGGATGTTGCTTATGCCTCCCAAAGGGAAAATGGGTATCACCACCTGAGAACAAACCACCAATATATGTGTGTGTGTGTGTGTGTGTGTGTGTGTGTATTTATCATTTCAAATCTCTAGACATGCCCTTATGCCTCCCCAAGTACCCCTTATTCCTCACATTTCCTTATACCTCCCCAAACTCTTATGGCACCCCATAATGAGTAAAGAAATGCAAGCTATTTCTTTGAAAGGTGGAACCCTAATCCTAACTCCCTCCACCCTTATACCTCCCAAAACACACTTGTGACTCCACAAAGTAACCCCATAGTCTTCTCCTACACCATTCCTAGGCCATCTACCCAACAACCCACAAACATGCCAAAACATTCACACATTAACATTTACATTTATAAAAGAAGAGCATTTCAAGAGTCAAGCTCCCACCTCTCCATGATGGAGTTGTTCAAGTTTCAAAACAACAAGCTTTATCCCAATGCAAGCAATCCAATAACAACCAAGCACAAGCATGCAATAATCTTCCCAAAACTTCTTCAAAACAAGAGCTCCCAAAACAACAAGGAATTCTCCCAAGAATCCATTCTCCAAAAATGAAGCAACCCCAAAACAAGGAAAGACATTTGAATTTTATAGAAGAAGGAAGGGAAGAGGACGAGGGAGATCCACGTAGGATGCCATATCACACATCTTCAACCCCAACCCGAAATTCAATTTCATTCTCCAATGTATAATAAATGGGTGGGTGAATAATATGACAGTTTACTTACACACTCAAATCCAACCCACACCCCAAAGCACTGAGATTAAATCATGTAATAAAATTTCAATTAAAACCTATAATATGCCTTCTCAAAAAGCATTATAAAAGTCTAATCTCAACTCCCCAACCATAGGTATGTTAGGTAATTAAATTTAAGAGGTATGGGACAAGTTTAAATTTTCCCACAAGCCTCCAAATTTAGCCTCCAAGGACAATTTCAAATTTCCAAAGAAGACCAGGTGGAGTGTTTGACACTCAAAATTCAATTCACACATCACTTACATATCTCTTGTCGTGTAACACATCTCTATATTCACTTTTGTACACAATATAGTCCCTTTCAAAAAAACTATTTATTAAAAAAATTCCAAGAAGGTGGAGTGTTTCATCAAAATTCAATTCACACTCACTTACATATCTCTTACACATACTTATATCACTTTAAATCATGGCCACCAACTCTCATTAATTACATTCTTATGACATATTTTGATTTATTTATTTTAACAATAGGATTACTCACAAAATTTACACACCATTTAATAATTAATGAAAGGGTAAAAGCATCACAAAATAAACACATGAAAACATAAACAAAGGGACTGTTATCCAAAATTCACCCTCAAGGTAATTTTGATAACATGCATCAAATTATTCAGTCTTGAGCAAGTAGATTGATTCAAGGCCTGAAATCATGTTTTTGGGGCCCCCTCGGCTTCTCTCTAACTCTCCCATCCAAGAAGAAATCCCAACAAGTTGAGAAAATGGAAAAAATGCAAAAAATAAGGTTGCAGGATTGTTTTAAAGCATTTCGGGTCTGAAGGGTTCGTCGTACTGAGGTTCATCGTACCAAGCTTGGGGCCAAAAAACAAAGAAAATCAGCTAAGTCAGACATTTTTGTCCCAGGCGGTCCGTGGGACAGTTGGGACGTCGAGACGCAAGGGACGCGAAAAGCCGAATCGGCCGAAAGCAAGGAAAATCGTCAAGTTTTTTGTTTCACGCGATTTGGGACAGCTGGGACAAAACTATGCGGGACACGAATCGGCTGATTTGCCGGCAGCAGTCCATTTTGGGTGGTTGGAGATATTTTGTCCCAAGCATTCCAGCGGGACGCTTGGGGAGGAAAAAGTACGCGAGGGACGCGTGGGACGTGAAAAGGCGAAAAAGCCACAAACAAGAACAAGGAAGCCCGAATCGGCCAAAGCAGGAGATTTTCATCTGGGACAGCCGAGACAAAGGTACGTGTGGGATGCGAGGGAGACGCGAAAATCTGAAGCGGCCGAGGGCAAAGAAGAAAAGTCAACGTTTGACCCGTGAACTTCAAACGGCCATAACTTTTGACTCTGAGCTCCGATTTTCACAAAATTGGACTTTCGAACGAGCACGACTCTGGAATTTCTAAAAAATTGGACTTTTCTTATTTTTAATGAGGGTAGATATATTTAAATAAAAGAAACATATTCGTATCTAGTCAGTTAATGCTCATTCCCGTCAAATGACAGAAAACGCCTGCCAGACCCAAAATAGTTACCCGCACTCAGAAGGCCATAACTTTTGCATTTCTCAACGAAATCACACAAAATTGGTACTGTTGGAATTGTGGCTCTAAGCCCAACACATAGAAATCAAGAAATTTAGATTTGATGAGATATTGGTAGGGATTTTTCACAAAATGTGGACGGGTTCATAACAGTGTTTTATTTGGTGGTTGGGAGTGCAATTAAGAGGCATGGTCATCATTCTTTCTCTGTTGCAGCACCTGGGATAGTATGGGGAGCCTTTTGAAAGTAATATATAATCATTTTACTCCATTTAATGCCTCTTACAAGTGGTTGAAGGACAGATTTTGGGATTTCCATTTTCCTTCTCTTTCTCTTCTCATATTTTCTATAAATTGGAGTGTTGGGCTCATTATAAGTTAAAGGGTAGTTTTTATAGCAAAGCTCGCCAAAATTTCTTTGTGAAGCCAATGTGTTGCGGAGCCCTTGTTTTGGACTCCTTGCATGGTGATCCAGGCCCTTTTCTTGTAACCGATTGAACTGTGCGTATCAGGAAGCAATAAAATATAAGTTTGTGGATGCATCTTCCCCTGCTGTGTTTTCTTGCATTCTTCTTTCCCCTTCAACCTTGATTACAAGAATATTGTGTCTATTATTATGTTCATGCAGGGATCCATTATCATTGTGTATGTTTGAAATATTGTTGTGAATGCGTTTTGCTAGATTATGGAGAACTGTCATCACCTCTTCTAGTGTGCACTTTGCTTTTGTATTTCACGCATTTGAAGACTACTCTCACACCCTCCTTTTCTGGTGTATCACCGCTTTAGTGTAGGCTTTCATTTTATGCATTCTCTCTCCCTAGTCCCTTGGAAATTTAGATTAGAATAGTTAGTTTCCCCTGCATTAGAGTAGATTGTGGCAGGTAGTTTAGGAGCAAGAACCAGCTTTCTTTGGAGGTCTATCTCAAGTAACAAGTCCCACAACTTGGAGATAGTACCCATGTTATCCAATCACACCATGAGTTCAAGTATATGCACTTGTATAAACATAAGGGTGTTGTGATTTGGTGATAACAGGGACCAAAAACAAAAGAAAATATGAAAAACCCCTTGGTCATAATTAAAGGGGATCCACCCATGGGAATCCCTAAAACACACAAACACACATAATCAAATACTAGTTTCCATGGTGACCTTGTTGAATTCATCTAGAATTCCAATGTGGTTGGTCTCCAATCCCCGATGTTTGTTGTGATATTTTAAACCTGAAAAACAAAAATACCTCCTTCGGCCTCATGGCCATATCAGAACATCCAAACTAATATAAATATAATTACCAAAATCATCTAGATATATGAATCACAACAACATCAAATCAATCTAGCAATGTCATTTGCAATTTTACTCAACACTTATATCATCATCCAATAATTTCCATTTCTAGGTCTACTCACAATATCCAAATATCACAAGTCCGCACAACATCCATAATATAACCATGTCAAATAGTATACCATCATCAATATCCAAAGTGTCTCTAATAATCATCATCATAACTGAATCAAGTCAACAATAACCCATGATCTAACATCTATCATCATACTATAATAAGGTCCATAATCATGTCTATAATATAATCAGCAGTATCATGATTAGTAACAAAAGGTGTCAAAGGAAAGTGGGCACTACAAGTAATAGACCAGTCTAGCTCTGTGTGCAGACAACTAGTCCATGTCCAAGATGACTCCACACGATCCCAACGAGATGGATACGGAGATCCGAGGTAGTGGGAAGGGTCCCAAGTCCACTACACACTCCTTAACTAAGGATTCTACAGAAATTTTGGCTCCATAATCCATTTTAACATCACAACTAAGGCCCTCCCTAAGCTGCTACCAACCTATAACTCTTTACTAAGGATGGTGCAATAAAAGAATCTGATGAACTAGAATTAAACAAAATGGAGGTAGGAATACCACCAATGCTACCTGTCATCTCTATCATGGTACTCTAGTGCTTAGCTTGGCGGTTCTCAACTACTACATAAATCTGATGGCTTTGCCCCATGGCACCATTAATAGGCTCTAAAATCTATGTCTTACCCTTGTTACTAGGTTTCTGTGGACAATCTCTCTAATGATGTCCAACAATGCAAAAACCATAGCAGAGTCTCTAATCCTCTCAAATGAGATGCGGCTCGGCCAAGACTGCAGAGGTGCATCTTGTGGATCCTAATAATTTGAGTATGGACTACCGAAGTTCTCTTCTTATGATCTCTTATCGATGAGCCCTCGGTGCACCCTATGTCCTAATGGTACCCCTAGGAGGAGGCCCCATACTCCATCCTCTCTTTGCGTCGAACCTCTAAGTAGGCCTTAATGGTGGATGAGTCTGTTGCTTCTACTACTGAGGTGGCTATTGTGGTGGTTTGAAAGAAGACTGTATTAAACCCTGTCCACCATGAGGTGGAGGAATTGACCCCCTTGATCTGTTATCTTACATCTGCTAGATGTGGCTCTGAACTCTTTCCCTAGCCTACTGCATCTTTCCTCATGTATCCTCTTGCAATATAAGCCTTCTCCATGGCCTCTACTAAGGTCTGTGGGTAGTGAATGTGCACTGCACCACCCAAATCCAATTTTAGGCCCCTGAATGTGTGAATCCGTACCTACTAATCCTGTATATAGTTGACATACTAGAGTAGGTCCAAAAATTGACTCTCACACTCAGCTACAGTCATAGATGCCTGACTGAGGTTATGGAACTCATCTATCCTCTACTGAATAAACCTCTGGAATAAGTACATGCTCCTAAACCACTCCTCAAAGAGCTCCAAGGTAACCATCTCTGAATCAACATGGAGCTTATACTCCTCGGCCCTCCACCAGACATCTCCATCCCTTAGAAAATGGATCGCAACACAAGCTTTCATGTTTTTAGTACAAGGGTAGAGCTTGAAGCACCCGTTCAAGCTCACAAACCAGGCCTCTTCCTAAAATCCACATGTATCTGTAGTGCCCACATTTTACACACCTAATTACAAAAGTAAAATAACAGGTAATATTTTTTGTTGACTTCCATTGCTCACTACACACATAACACATCAAGGACTCCAAGTACGAAACTCAACTCGCATACGACAATCACATAAGTCATCGAATCACACAGACACATGAGAACAACATAGGCATGTCGATGCCACGCTTTTCCCAATGAATGAATACTAGTAATGCTCCAACCACAAAAGAAGACTCAATGATAGGAAAACCCACAACACATTCTTTTCTTTAATTGTATTTTAGTTATGATTAACAAAATCATCAAAAATAAAAAAATCTTCAAAAATATTCCACCAAAAATCATCAAAAATCTTCCACCGAGCTGGCTCAGACGTCAATCCTAAACCATAAATGTCATCATCTCCATGTTCGAAATTAGAGGGTTTCCACTTTTTTACGAAAGGATCCTAAAATAACAATGCATGACCCATGTCATGGCATGCATTTGACTCTCGTTGAGTAGAATGCCAAGCAAGCTCAGCCACGACACTAATGTTTTTTATGTTCTCATCAGTTGCTAGAAGGATGGGATCTATGACTATCCTAAATTGTTCTTCATCCCTACTTACATGCCCGAACCAGGTACTCGAGGGAATTTTATCCTCATAATGTTTTTCATCAAAATCCTTCGACTCGTGATCAGCTCCATAAGCACAACACCAAAGCTATATACATTGAATTTGTATTGACACGCCCAGTGGCTGCATACTCTTGGGTGCACCTATTCCTACAGGGTGATGTCCAATGTTGTGGAATCTTTTTATATTTAGTATTATGGGAGATGATAAAATACGTGTAGAAAATACAACCCTCCATCCTCCCCACAAACAAAAAACCCCTCTATCTTCTAATCTTTGATGGATTTCCACATAGGTACGAGAGGCTCTTTTTTTTTTTTGTTTGACACACGCATGGAGGATCTTTTGACACACAGTGCAGGAGAAAACAACATACTCATGCACCAGGGAATGAACTAGAGCAGAAAGAATACAAAAAAACCAAATAAGTGTGTAGGGGAGGAAAAAAAAATGTTCAATCTACTCTGCGCACTCATAACCCATGAAAAGCATTTCCTTCCCCCAATGCATGGGTTAAAACCAAGGCGTGAATAAAATATTGAAGGCATTAGGTCAGAATTACAGTCTCATTAATACATGCCTTCTCCTAATCAGAATTTAATGGAAGTGCAGGTCCCCCCCTTCTAACGCACTTCCACAACTGACAAAATTAATTAAACTAACGTGTATAACTCACAAGGAAGAAAATATGGTGAGGGGGTTTGTGTGGTGCCTCAATACCAGAAAAAGTCTAAACAAAATAATATGCATCTCCATGAAATGGTGGGACACCAACAAACGTGGCCAGCATGGGTGAAAGCATCCAAAGTTCTCAATAATTTAGATATATATAGATAAAAAATATGAGTGGAGACTTGGTCGGATCAGGTGGTAGTAATATCATTTCACCTTTAAAATGACAAATAAAACAAGTACGCAAGCAAGCCTGGTCAACCAAGGAGGAAGTAGAGAGGAGTTTTAAAAATGAACGCAAAACAAGGACAAACCACAATGTCGCCAATAGGATACCCTCCTCTTGCGTGAATTGAGGCTCGATCCGCATAAGTGACCAATCCAAACAATAAAATCGCTTATCGATAATTAACAATAAAGTTGATAACAAATCGACGATCGATGATGAAGTTATCGTCCATCGATAATTAAAATAATAATAATAATATTATTTTTATTACAACTCATTAATACTCATTAATCGTATCGAGGACACACTTACGAGCCTAACCAAAATAATAATAAGTAAAATAATCGACAATTCAAAATAAATAATTATAATTATGTAGATGTTCGCTCTAGCTGATCACGCCTAACAACATCAAACCATCATTCAAACCACCTAAATAATTCGAGAACGATATTTTTCCTTATTTGGGTAATCGAAAAGGTGAAGCCAAAGAGGATCAGCAGGAGCACAACAATGTTAAACACTTAGCAACATGGTCATCGAAGAGGAAAAAGAAGAACGAGGAACATGGCATTACATTCTCCTCCCATTAAGAAAGCATCGTCCTCGATGCAACAAAACACAGAGGAAAATAAATGGTAAGCAACAAAGAACAAATAATGGAAAAAGTGCACTCTATGGTTAAGATTTCTAGATACAAAATCACGGTCATGGGGTGGCCCTAGGAACATTTGGTAGAAATTTTAACTTTCAAGGTTCTGTGAAGATTGGTAGTTCCCTCGTATTCATTATTTCATTAATCTCCTTCTATTAACATTATTCTTAATTTAAGTCCTTTAAAATTTCATTTTTGTAGAATTTTAGTTTATTCATTCCTGTGGGTTCCCATCCTGAACTACAGTCACAATGCCCTACCAGGGTCATACACAACACTAAAATTTCACAAGCATACTTTTAAATACTTTAATGACTGAATCACATCACAAGGGTTTCACCAAATCATGGAATGACAACAAGTAGACCACATAGCAAATAATTTCCAACAATTACGTCCTAGACATAGATCTAGTACCGCATATAACTGACAAACTAGGTCAACACTCTAATACATATACAATGAGTATCACATGACCCAAAATCCATGACTGTACCAACCTAGTGCCAAGACAATATCCAATAGTCCATACCAACCAAGGGGAGAGTCAAGTTTCAAACATAATAATGTCTAACGAGACTCACAAGAGTACACATAACTCATTATACCAACTCCTCACATAACAAGACATCACGAAACAATCCCTAGATATCTCCAAAAGAAAAAAATAAAATTCCATATACCATCCCAAAGCATCACCAAATAACCTCCATATACCTCTCATAGAGAAAGAATCATAGTGTCAAAACCAAGTAGGGTCACTCAACCATAGAGCCCCATCAAGAATAACAGGTCACTCAACCATAGAGGCTCGTCTCCTTTCTCCTTTTAATGAGGTCGGGTCACCCTATGGCCCTGGGCACATAGAGCCCTGTCACCCTTAACCCAAGTGACATAATAACTCATGGTTCAACCACCCACTAGTTATCTCAGTAACTCCTTGGGGTGTACCCCCATACTGATGAAGCAGGTCCATAGGTTCAACCACTCCATAGTTAATCCCATGACCCTATTCCAACAAATTACAACATTAGAACTAGCATAAAAATCCAATCAAATGCCAAGTGGCAAAGCAAAAGCCTTGGGCTAGGCTACAAAACTTTTAAATATGAAAAGAAAGTTTTAAAGCTAAGAAAATCAAATGGCTAATTAGCCATGGTTAGTGCAAAATCCAAATGTTAATGCAACAATCAAATAAATGCCCAAACTATAAGAACATGTCAATCAAAAAATGGTTGGTTCTATCAAAAAGAGAGATAAAGATTAATTTGAATAAAATATGTATGAGAAAATAACACTACACAATCACTATGTGGCCTCATACCGCCACCAAAGGGGTACTCATCGAGTTCTTGGCACGTTCGGACATTGAGCCTCACTCATAAAAATATACATGTAACCAGAAATGAGTATATCAAATAATGTAACTGTCATCATCTCTTCCTGAATCATTCCTCCATACTCCCATAAGGATCAACATAGTCAAAATCACATAGGATTATTCAATGAACAATCCAATAGGAAAGAGAAGGGAACTCTAGTTGCATAAGTTGAGCCTAAGGTGGTGCGCGCCCTGATATCTTGAGCAAGCTCAAAGTATACTAAATAGATAGAAGTGGGTTTTAGTCTATATAAGACTCCACTTCCTCACTCGTACTCGGCTCAAGATTATGAAAACCTGGTCCACGCCTCCTCTCTCCACACATACACTCTTGACAGTTTATCCCCTTAGGGTTGTCTAGTGTAAGGTTCACAACATACACATAACTACATCACTATCACAATGACGATTCACACACATTAACCAAAACGTCTTCCGCATGGTATATATATACAGGGTATAACACAATCATTACTTTCACGGGTAACGATACATCACATTACCACATCCTACACCCAAAGTGCAATCACTGTACTCTAGGGCTCATACTCACCATATGCCCCTAAATCACGAAATGAACCATCACATAAATCCAACATGTTTTAACCCTCTGCAATCCACAATAACATTATGTTCACAAACAACAAGGTGTTACATCACACACGGATTCCTCATTTAATCCAACAACATAGAGAGTGAATACTCTCATCACAAACACATCAACATGATAACAAATACGCTCTAAGTGACATGCACCACATGAGCTTTCATAAGGTCACAATTACAACATTGTTCACATTACAATATATGTCACATTACTCTTCCAGTGTCCACCATCATCATGTAGAATCATCACAACTCTAATCCATCCCGCAGAGGTTCAAGAGCATGAACCTCGCTCACGATACCATATGTTGTGCCCACATTTTACACACCCAATTACAACAAAGATAAAATAAAGGTATTTTTTTTTTACTTACATTGTTCACTACACACACAACACAAAGCAAGGACTCCAAGTACAGAAACTCGACTCGCATACGACAATCACATAAGTCATCGACTCACATAGACACATGAGAACAACATAGGCATGTCGATGCCACACTTTTCCCAATGAACGAATACTAGCAATGCCCCAACCACAAAAGAAGACTCAAGGATAGGTAAACCCACAACACATTCTTTTCTTTAATTGTATTTTAGTTATGATTAACATTCCAAGTACATTATTGTGCAAGGATAAATTTCTCGTTTGTCCACCGACAGATTCTTAAGTACATTCCACGGTTAAATTACCATTCGACCCTTTTAAACTGACTCCTTATTCTTTACAAAACTTTCCATAACTTGCATTCTTATTTTTCATAATTCAAAAGCATATAAAGTACTTAATTATCTTGTCCTTATGTTAAGAATATTCTTCTCGAACATAAAATCAATGTCTAGCCTTTTTGTTTTTTGTTTTTTTACTCTTATATACTTTATTTTCTACATCACATTATGGTCTTATTACTAGCATTGTCTTGTAAAAGGAGTTACGAAATGGTTTGTCTAACCTCTTGAAGACAAACATGATTAGAAGACTTTAAGCTACACTCAAACCCTAAGTTAACATCCAAAACAACTGAGGTTTAGATTTATTCCAACTTCACCCAAGGGTCTACCCCTCAACTATACATGAGTTTTAAGTGAGAGGACAAATTTATGCTAAACCACCTTCCAGAAAGGGCCAAGGTGTGATGTTAAGAGAAACCAATGTAACACCTTTAGCTGAGCGGAGCTAAGGGTTTCATTAACAAGAGTTTAAGACCTAGAACATCTAAGTCACAACCTCCATCTATGTCGTCTAGATCCAACAGGGATTTCACTCTCTGAAGAACTTTAATTTTAATCTATCTTCGGATGACAAGGTAGTCCGCTAGGCTACGAAGGAGGAGTTAGCTCTACATACTCCAAGTGAAGTTTGACTGTGTCACTCCTATCAGATGGGTTTATGAAAAAGTCACTAGACATAATGACTAAGACGATAAGCCCATTCTTTAGCTCTGATTTTCCTAAATTGGGACGTTCCATCGAGTGCAAAGATTAAGTTCATCCTACGGTTTTCAATGTCTTCTACGGTAAGGAGTAACACACGTAAAAAACAAGTTATGCTCCGATATTGAACAAGGGTAGAGTGTTTTGATTAAATCTCTTTTTTACATTTACAAAGTATGAATGCACAAGATGACTCATTAATCATTTATTGAACACTAAATATGCACTACACGATATTACTTCAAATTCATTTACCTTATATAAATATCAAACCCTTTTACCAGGTGTACTATAAATCAAATTGACCTATGATTAAATGCACATTTCCTAGATGTCCTTGAATCCAACATCTCATACATAGCAACAAATTATCAAATATAACCTTCTGTAACATGAGACAACATTATACATTTATTCATTTAACAATGAACTATACAAATTTCAAAGATAAATAAATGAATTACACATCATCCTTTTCGTCTTCATTCTTTCATCCTACAAAACCATGTGAGCGTGATATCGTGATATTCATTTGGCATGGCATCCACCCTAATCTAACATAAATATTGTTTTTCAGTTTCCCATTTACATATGATAATAATTTCAATTTGCAATCGAAATAAAAGGTTTAGAGACATGTATTCATTACATTTCATTTTATTTCATTTTGTAACCCAGGAGAGAGAGAAAAGAAGGGAAGAGAGAGAAAACACCATTTTGTCAAAAGTTCTATTTCACACAACAATTTACACTATAGAGTTTTAAATAGTTATTTACATGTGTCAAAAGTATCTACGGAGGTTTGGCAACCTGACAGGGGTCCCGCAACTTCCTATTTTTTACATTTTCTTACTAGCTACAAAACATTCAAAATGGGCTCGGAGGCTAAGAAACCACTTCCAAAAGTTGTCTTCCGAAGAGAACGCACACCACAATTAACTTTCTACGTGTCCCCTAGATAAACCAATAGTTCATAGCCACTGACGGAATTGGGAAAAAGTGAACGGTTTGCATTTGGCGGCTAGTTTTCCGGGGCCACTGGTCATAGTTGACCCAGTTGCAAATGAACAAAAGTTAGCTCGAGGGCTCAAAAACCATGTCCAAAACTAACATTCGATGGATGAGCACACAATGAGACACTTCCTACAGGTTCCCCTATATAAGGATAATTCATCAGAGTCGACGGGACTGAGAACTAGAAAACCATTTTCAAATGGCGACAAGTTTTTCTGGAGTGACAAGTCAAAATTGGTCCAATTTGACCTCGTCAAACTGTGACCGGAGGCCTACAAAATTTCATCGTCAAAATGTCTAGAAAAGTGTTTTTCCCTAAACTGAAGGTTCCATGCAATTTTCTAGTAAGAACACTAGAGGTTTGCGAAGGCGGAAATAATTTCTCTATCAGGTTTCAAATGGTGGTTCAAAACAAAAGCCAACTTTCTAGATTTAACAACTTTCTACTGCTGTAAACCAGTGTAACAGGGCTCCTATAAGAGTGTCAAAAAGATCACATATGTTTGTTCAGGGTCGATCCAAAGGTCAAGGTGACTCCTCACATACCAAGGTACACGAATGAAACTTAACATCTCGTTTCAGGGTTACGAAGGGTACTTAATGAGTCTCTGAAAAATGCAACAACTAAATTTTTAAATAGGAAGATGGTCAACATTATTTTTGGAAAGTCAATTTCGTCTGGTAGATAAGACAATGTTGTAGCCATCCAGTTGGGTAGGAAGTTTTCTACATCACCTCGGAATGAGGGTGGAAGTTCATGTTTTAATGCCAACGGGTTATTTTGACTTCGTGAGTTTCGACATGACATTTAATTATTTTAGCAACGAGTTGAAATAAACATTTAACAGTATTAAAATCCTAATATTTTAAAATTCTATTAAGTTTCAAAAGAGAACTAAAACACGAGAATTATGAGAGGTAAGGGAAGATGAACCATGCCTGGAAGGAATGAAGTCGGTCGAACCCATAGGCTTCGGTCCAACATCTCGCTTGGGCACTTCGTCAACCAGTTCACGAGCCTCGATCTAACCTCCACAATGTCACACAAACTTCCCGATCACTTGAAGTTTTCCAACAGAATACGTTTCCCATCATGTTCTGACAATTTTCTAGGGCCTACACAAGGCTCCATTCTTGCACACGGGCTGAGAGAATGTAGGCAATAGACAAGAGGCTCTACACCTGCGAGTGTAGTTACTTGAAAGTTTCTAAAGCCTTTTGGACAAATCCATTAAGTGCATATCCGTAAGACTAGTTCACATGGAAGCCAATTCTGTAATCGTGCATAAAGGAAAAAAAGGACACACCCATCAAAATGGGTGTGCTTTAGCTTTCATTTCGGCAAGAGAAAAAGCAAAATGACTCTAGTATATTTCTTCTATTTGGTCACTAAGCAACACAAATGGTCATCTTGAAAAATAATATCTATGCCTTTTGGGTTTGTAAATTTACAAGACAAAAGCACTAAATTGCGAGATGTCACAAGTTACGCATATTAGTGTACACTTATAATCAATGTTGACAAGAATATTGAGAATCCTCTTGTGATTCGATCTGATAGACTACCAACGTCCATGGCACCTTGTACATAAGACACTTAAATATCCACTGCTATAAAACTCATTTTTAGTCCCTTCATCTAAAATTCATCTTGCACTTACGGAGCAGGCCCTCGATAAAAGTTCCTTGAGAAGTTCCAACATCGGTCCCGCCTCGAGGATAGTCAATGACAAATCATCAAAAATCTTCCACCAAGCCAACTCGGACATCAATCGAACCATAAATGTCATCATCTCCATGTTCGACATTAGAGGGTTTCCAATGTTTTACAAAGGATCCTAAAACAACAACTACATGACCCATGTTAGGGCATGCATTTGGCTCTCGTTGAGTAGAATGCCAAGCAAGCTCATTCACCACGGAACTAATGCTTTTATGTTCTCATCAATTTGAGGAAGGACATGATCTATGACTTGTCTTAAATTGTTCTTCTTCCCTACTTACATGCCCGAACCAAGGTACTGAGGGTGCATTTTATCTTGAATGCTTTTCATCAAAATCCTTCTGACCTATGATCAGCTCTCATAAGCACAACACCAAAGCTATATACATCTGAATTTGTATTGACACGCCCAGTGGCTGCATACTCTTGGGTGCAACTATTCCTATAGGGTGATGTCCACTGTTGTGGAATCTTTTTGATATTTAGTATTATGGGAGATGGAAAAATACATGTGTAGAAAATATGACCCTCCACCCTCCCCGCAAACCAAACCCCTCTATCTTCTAAGCTTTGATGGATGTCCACGTAGGTACAAAGGCTCATTTTTTTTGTTTGACACAGGTGTGGAGGATGCACAAAGGTCTGTAGGAGAGAAAATAACATACTCACGCAAGTGGGAATGAACTAGAGCAAAAAGAATACAAAAAAACCAAATAAGTGTGTGGCTAAGAGGAAAAAAATGTTCAATCTACTGCGCACTCATTATGAAAATCATTTCCTTCCCCCAACGCATGGGTTAAAACCAAGGCATGAATAAAATCCCAAGGCAAGAAGGTCAAATTGTAGTCTCATTAATACATGCCTTCTCCTAATAGAATTTAATGGAATGCAGGTCCCCCTTCCAACGCACTTCCACAACTGACCAAAATTAAATAAACTAACGTGTATAACTCGCAAGGAAGAAAAGATGGTGGGGGTTTGCGTGGTGCCTCCATACCAAAAAAGTCTAAAAAAATAATACGCATTTCCATGAAATGGTGGGACGCCAACAAAAGTGGCCAATGTGGGTGAAAGCATCCAAAATTCTCATTAATTTAGATATATATATATATAAAATACGAGTGGAGACTTGGTCAGCTCAGGTGGTAGCAATATCATTTCACCTTTAAAATGACAAATAAAACAAGTACGCAAGCAAGCTTGGTCAACCAAGGAGGAACTAGAGAGGAGTTTTGAAAATGAACACAAGACAAGGACCAACCACAATGTCGCAACAAGATACCCTCCTCTTTGCGAATCGAGGCTCGATCCACGAAGTGACCAATCTAAACAATAAAATCACTTATCGATAATTAACAATAAATTTGATAACAAATCGACGATCAGATGATGAAGTTATTGTCCATCGATAATTAAAATAATAATAATAATAATATTTTTTATTACAACTCATTAATACTCTATTAATTGTATTAACAAGGACCCACTTACGAGCCTAACCAAAATAATAATAAGCAAAATAATCGACAATTCAAAATAATAATTATAATTATGTAGATGTTCCCTCTAGTTGATCACGCCCTAACAACATCAAGCCATCATTCAAACCACCTAAAGAATTCGAGAACGAGATTTTTCCTTAACAGGGTAATCGAAAAGGTGAAGCCAACAAGGATCAGCAGGAGCACAACAACGTTAAATGCTTAGCAACATGGTCGTCGAAGAAGAAAAAGAAGAACGATGAATGGGGCATTACATTCTCCTCCCCTTAAGAAAGCATCGTCCTCGATGTGACAAAACATAGAGGAAAAGAAATGGTAAGCAACAAAGAAAGAATATGGCAAAAGTGCACTCTATGGTTAAGATTTCAGATACGAAATCATGGTCACGGGGTGGCCCTAGGAACATTTGGTAGAAATTTTAACTTTCAAGGTTCTATGAAGATTGGTAGTTCCCTCGTATTCGTTATTTCATTAATCTCCTTCTATTAACATTATTCTTGATTTAAGTCTTTTAAAATTTCATTTTTGGAGAATTTTAGTTTATTCATTCATGTGGGTTCCCATCCTAAACTACAGTCACAATGCCCTACCAGGGTAGTACACAACACTAAAATTTCACAAGCATACTTTTACATACTTTCACGACTATATCACATCACAAGGGTTTCACCAAACCATGGAATGACAAAAAGTAGAACATAGCAAATAATTTCCAACCGTCCTAGACATAGTATCTAGTACACACATATAATCGACAAAAGAATGAACACGCGATACATATACAACGGGTATCCCATGACCCAAAATACATGACTGTACCAACATAGTGCCAAGCCAATATCCAATAGTCCATACCAACCAAGGGGAGAGTCAAGCTTCAAACATAACAATGTCTAACGAGACTCACAAGAGTACACATAACTCATTATACCAACTCCTCACATAACAAGACATCACGAAACACTCCCCGGATATCTATAAAAGCACAAAAAAAACTCCATATACCATCTAAGCATCACCAAATAACCTCCATATACCTCTCAATAGAGAAATAATCATAGTGTCAAAACCAAGTCGGGTCACTCAACCATAGAGCCCCATCAAGAATAATCAACCATAGAGTCACACTCAACCATAGAGGCCCGTCTCCTTTCTCCTTTTAATGAGGTGGGTCACCCTATGGACCTGGGCACATAGAATCCCATCACCCCCAACCCAAGTGACATAATAACTCATGGTTCAACAACCCGCTAGTTATCGTAACTCCTTGGGGTGTACCCCAATACAATGAAGTGGGTCCATAGGTTTAACCACTCCATGGTTAATCCCATGACCCTATTCCAACAAATTATGACATTAGAACTAGCATAAAAATCCAATTAAATGCCAAGTGGCAAAGCAAAAGCCTTGGGCTAGGCTACAAAACTTTTAAATATGAAAAGAAAGTTTTAAAGCTAAGAAAATCAAATGGCTAATTAGCCATGGTTAGTGTAAAATCCAAATGTTAATGCAACAATCAAATAAATGCCCAAACTATAAGAACATGTCAATCAAAAATGGCTGGTTCTATCAAAAAGAGAGATAAAGATTAATTTACGAATAAAATATGTATTGAGAAAATAGCACATTACAATCACTATGTGGCCTCATACCGCCACCAAAGGGGTACTCATCGAGTTGTTGGCACTCGGACATCGAGCCTCAGCTCGTAAAAATATACATGTAACTAGAAATGAGTATATCAAATAATGTAACTGTCATCATCTCTGCCTGAATCATTCCTCCATACTCCCATAAGGATCAACATAGTCAAAATCACATAGGATTATTCAATGAACAATCCAATAGGAAAGAGCAGGGAACTCTAGTTGCATAAGTTGAGCCTAAGGTGGTGCGCACCCACAATATACTGAGCAAGCTCAAAGTATACTAAATAGATAGAAGTGGGTTTTCAATCTATATAAGACTCCACTTCCTCACTCATACTCACTCAAGATTATGAAAACCTGGTCCATGCCTCCTCTCTCCACACATACACTCTTGACATTTTATCCCCTTAGGGTTGTCTAGTGTAAGGTTCACAACATACACATAACTACATCACTAACACAATGGTGATTCACACATTAACCATAATGTCTTCATGCATGGTATATATATACGAGGGTATACACATTATCATTACTTTCACGGGTAACGATACATCACATTACCACATCCCTGCACCCAAAGTGCAATCATAATAAACTCTAGGGCTCATACTCACCATATGCCCCTAAATCATGAAATGAACCATCACATAAATCCAACATGTTTTAACCCTCTGCAATCCACAATAACATTCCGTTCACAAACAACAAGGTGGTACATCACACACGGATTCCTCATTGAATCAACAACATAGAGAGTGAATACTCTCATCACAAGCACATCAACATGATAACAAATACGCTCTAAGTGACATGCACCACAAGTGCTTTCATAAGGTCACAATTACAACATTGTTCACATTACAATATATGTCACATTACTCTTCCAATGTCCACCATCATCATGCAGAATCATCACAACTCTAATCCATCCCAGAGGTTGAGAGCATGAACCTCCGCTCTGATACCATATGTAGTGCCCACATTTTACACACCCAATTACAACAGTAAAATAACAGGTATTTTTTTTACTTACATTGCTCACTACACACACAACATAGCAAGGACTCCAAGTACAGAAACTCGACTCGCATACGACAATCACATAAGTCATCGACTCACAGACACATGAGAACAACATAGGCATGTTGATGCCACACTTTTCCCAATGAATGAATACTAGCAATGCCCCAACCACAAAAAGAAGACTCAAGGATAGGCAAACCCACAACACATTCTTTTCTTTAATTGTATTTTAGTTATGATTAACATTCCAAGTACATTATTGTGCAAGGATAAATTTCTCGTTTGTCCACCAATGATTCTTAAGTACATTCCATAGTTAAATTACCATTCGACCCTTTTAAACTGACTCCTTATTCTTTACAAAACTTTCCATAACTTGAATTCTTATTTGTCATAATTCAAAATCATATAAAGTACTTAATTATCTTGTCCTTGTGTTAAGAATATTCTTCTCGAACATAAAATCAATGTCTAGCCTTTTTTTTTTTTTTTTTTTACTCTTATATACTTTATTTTCTACGTCACATTATGGTCTTATTACTAGCATTGTCTTGTAAAAGGAGTTACGAAATGGTTTGTCTAACCTCATGAAGACAAACATGATTAGAAGACTTTAAGCTACACTCAAACCCTAAGTTAACATCCAAAACAACTGAGGTTTAGATTAATTTCCAACTTCACCTAAGGGTCTACCCCTCAACTATACATGAGTTTTAAGCGAGAGGAAAAATTTATGCTAAACCACCTTCTAGAAAGGACCAAGGTGTGATGTTGAGAGAAACCAATGTAACACCTTTAGCTGAGCGGAGCTAAGGGTTTCATTAACAAGAGTTTAAGACCTAGAACAACTAAGTCACAACCTCCATCTATGTCATCTGGATCCAACAGGGATTTCACTCTATGAAGAACTTTAATTTTAATCTATCTTCGGATGACAAGGTAGTCCACTAGGCTATGAAGGAGGAGTTAGCTCTACATACTCCAAGTGAAGTTTGACTGTGTCACTCCTATCAGATGGGTTTAGAAAATGTCACTAAACATACTGACTAAGATGATAAGCCCATTCTTGAGCTCTGATTTTCCTAAATTAGGACGTTCCATCGAGTGCAAAGATTAAGTTCATCCTACGGTTTTCAATGTCTTCTACGGTAAGGAGTAACACACAAAAAAACAAGTTATGCTCCGATATTGAACAAGGGTAGAGTGTTTCGATTAAATCTCTTTATTACATTTACAAAGTATAAATGAACAAGATGACTCATTAATCATTTATTGAACACTAAATATGCACTACACGATATTACTTCAAATTCATTTACCTTATATAAATATCAAACCCTTTTACTAGGTGTACTATAAATCAAATTGACCATTGATTAAATGCACATTTCCCAGATGTCCTTGAACCAACATCTCATACATAGCAACAAATTATCAAATATAACCTTCTGTAACATGAGACAACAACATACATTTATTCATTTAACAATGAACTATACAAATTTCAAAGATAAATAAATGAATTACACATCACCTTTTCGTCATCATTCTTTCATCCTACAAAACCATGTGATTTTGATATCAGCGATAATTCACCGGCATGGCATCCACCCTAATCTAACATAATTATTGTTTTTCAGTTTCCCATTTACATATGATAATAATTTCAATTTGCAATCGAAATAAAAGGTTTAGAGACATGTATTCATTACATTTCATTTTATTTCATTTTGTAACCAGAGAGAGAGAAAAAAAGAAGGAAGAGAGAGAAAACACCATTTTTTCAAAAGTTCTATTTCACACAACAATTTACACTATAGAGTTTTAAACATTTATTTACATGTGTTAAAAGTATCTACGGAGGTTTGGCAACCCGACGGGGATCCCGTAGCTTCCTATTTTTACATTTTCTTACTAGCTACAAAACGTTCAAAGCAGAAGCTCTGAGGCTAAGAAACCACTTCCAAATGTTTTCTTCAAGAGAACGCACACCATGATTAACTTTCTACGTGTCTCGATAAACCAAGATTTCATAGCCACCGATGGAATTGGTAAAAAGTGAAACGGTTTACATTTGGCGGCTAGTTTTTCGGGGCCACTGGTCGTAGTTGACCCAGTTGCAAATGAACAAAAGTTAGCTCGATGGCTCAGAAAACTACATCCAAAACTGACGTTAGATGGATGAGCATGCAATGAGACACTTCGTACAAGTTCCCTATATAAAAATAATTCATCAGAGTTGACGGGATTGAGAACTAAAAACCATTTTCAAACGGTGACAAGTTTTTCTGGAGCGACAAGTTGAAATTGGTCCAGTTTGATCTTGTCAAACTGCGACCAGAGGCCTACAAAATGTCTGTCATCAAAATTTCTAAAAAAAAAAAAATCCCTAAACTAAAGGTTCCATGCAATTGTCTAGTAAGAACGCTAGAGGTTTGCAAAGGTGGGAAATAATTTCTCTATCTAGGTTTCAAATGGCGGTTCAAAACGAAAGCCAACTTTCTATATTGTAACAACTTTCTACTGCTATAAACCAGTGTAACAAGGCTCCTATAAGAGCGTCAAAAAGATAACATATGTTCATTCGGGGTCGATCCAAAGGTCAAGGTGACTCCTCACATACCAGGTACACGAATAAAACTTAACATCTCGTTTTTAGGGTTACGAAGGGTACTTAATGAGTCTCTGAAAAATGCAACAATTAACTTTTTAAACAGGAAGATGGTCAACATTATTTCTGGAAAGTCAATTTCATCTAGTCGATAAGACAATGTTGTAGCGATCTAGTTGGGTAGGAAGTTTTCTACATCACCTCGGAATGAGGGTGGAAGTTCATGTTTTAATGCCAACGGGTTATTTTGACTTCATGAGTTTTCAACACGACATTTCATTGTTTTTTTTAGCAAGGAGTTGAAATAAACATTTAACAAGTATTAAAATCCTAATATTTTAAAATTCTATTAAGGTGCAAAACAGAACTAAAAACGAGAATTATGAGAGGTAAGGGAAGATGAACCATGCCCGGAAGGAATGGAGTCGATCAAACCCGCAAGATTCGGTCTAGCATCTCACTTGGGCACTTCGTGAACTAGTTCACGAGCCTCGATCTAACCTCCAACGTCACACAAACTTCCCAATCATTCAAAGTTTTCCAACGGAATACGTTGCCCATCATGTTCTGACAATTTTCTAGGGCCTGCATAAGGCTCCATTCTTACACACGGGCTGAGAGAATGTAGGCAACAGACAGGGGGCTCTACACCTGTGAGTTTAGTTGCTTGAAATTTTCTAAAGCCTTTTGGACAAATCCATTAAGTGCATATCCAGACTAGTTCACATGGAAGTCGGTTCTTGTAACTGTGCATAAAGGAAAAAAAGGACACACCCAACCAAAATGGGTGTGCTTTAGCTTTCATTCCCGAGAGAAAAAGCAAAATGATTTACCGTATATTTCTTCTCTCTTTGGTCACTAAGAAACACAAATGGTCATCTTGCAAAATAATATCTATGCCTTTTGGGTTTGTGAATTTAACAAGACAAAGCACTAAATTATAGATATCACAAGTTTTGCATATTAGTGTGCACTTATAATCCAATGTTGACAAGAATATTTTCTAATTTATTTGGTGATTCTCGATACAATAGACTACCAACATCCATGGCACCTTGTTCATAAGACACTTAAATATCCACACTATAAAACTCATTTTTAGTCCCTTCATCTGAAATTCATCTTGCACTTTGAGTCGGGCCCTTGATAAAGGTTCCTTGAGAAGTTCCAACATCATCCCGCCTTGAGGATAGTCAATGAAAAATCATCAAAAATTTTTCCACCGAGTTGGCTCGGACATCAATCTGAACCATAAATACACATCTCCATGTTTGACATTAGAGGGTTTCAATGTTTTACAAAGGATCCTAAAATAAAGAAGCATGCATGACCCATGTCATGGCGTGCATTGGCTCTCGTTGAGTAGAATTCCAAGAAAACTCAGCCACGACACTAATGCTTTAAATCTCTCATCGATTCTTTAGAAGGACATGATCTATGATTGTCCTAAATTGTTCTTCATCCCTACTTACATGACTAAACCAAGGTACCGGGTGAATTTTATCTTCATATTTTTTTTCATCAAAAACCTTCGACTGTGATCAGCTCCATAAGCACATCACCAAAGCTATATACATCTCGACTTTGTATTGACATGCCCAATGGCATGCATACTCTTGGTGCAACTATTCCCGTAGGGAAATTTCCTTTGTTATGGAATCTTTTTATATTTAGTATTATGGAAGAGGGCAAAATACGTGTGTAGAAAATAAAACCCTCCACCCTTTGTAAACCGTAGAAACCCATCTATCTTCTAAGCTTTAATGGATGTCCACATAGGTACGAGAGGCTCACTTTTTAACATAACATATTTTGGGAGGATGATAGCACAGGCTGCAGGAGAAAAAAACATACTCACGCACCCAGGGAATGAACCAGAGTAGAAGGAATACAACAAAACAAAATTATTAGTGTGTGTCCAGGAGGAAAAAAATGTTCAATCTCTCGCGCACTCAAAACCCATGAAAATCATTTCCTTCCCCAAACGCATGGGTTAAAACAAAGGTGTGAATAAAATATTGAAGGCAAGTAGGTCATAATTGTAGTCTCATTAATACATACCTTCTCTGATAGAATTTAATGGAAGTGCATGTCCCCCCTTCCAACGCACTTCCACAACTAACCAGAATTAAATAAACTAACATGTACAACTCACAAGGAAGAAAATATGGTGGGGGGGTTTGTGTGGTGCCTCCATACCAGAAAAAGTCTAAAAATAATAATACGCATCTCCATGAAATGGTGGGACACCAAAAACGTGGCTAGCGTGGGTGAAAGCATCCAAAGTTATCATTAATTTAGATATATATATATATATATATATAATCAAGTGGAAACTTTGTCATCTCGTGTGGTAGCAATATCATTTCACCTTTAAACGATAAATAAAACAAGTATGCAAGCAAGCTTGGTAGATCAAGGAGGAACTAGAGAGGGTTTGAAAACGAACACAAGACAAGGACCAACCACAACGTCGCAAAGGATACCCTCTCCTTTGCGAATCAAGGCTTCGATCCACGAAGTGACCAATCAAACAATAAAATCACTTATCAATAATTAACAATAAAGTTGATAACAAATCGACGATCTGATAATGAAGTTATGGTCCATCGATAATTAAAATAATAGTAATAATATTATTTTTTATTACAACTCATTAATACTCTATTAATCGTATTAACAAGGACCCACTTACGAGCCTGACCAAAATAATAATAAGAAAAATAATCGACATATTCAAAATAATAATTATAATTATGTAGATGTTTCGTCTTGCTGATCATGCCCTAACAACTTCAAGCCATCATTCAAACCACCTAAAGAATTCAAGAACGAGATTTTTCCTTAACAGGGTAATCAAAAAGGCAAAGCCAACAAGGATCAAGCAAGAGCACAACAACGTTAAACCCTTAGCAACACGGTCGTCGAAGAAGAAAAAGAAGAATGAGGAACGGGACATTACAGTATCTACAAGAATAGTGAGATGGTCATAGCTTCAAGATCTCCCTGATATGGTCTGCATTTTTATTTGGCGACCCCTAGGCCTCTCTACATGCTCATCTCTAGGTCTAGGGCTTCGAGACCTATCCCTGTGTCCTAAAATCTTGTCTCCATGTCCCCTCTACGGTGACTCTACTCTGGCTGACTCCACGTGGAAGTTCTCTACCCTATACTCCTCGCTCTATCGAGGGGATTAACGAGCCTGAACGGATGGCTCCCTATCATGTCTGGTTGATCATCCTCCTAAGGACCCTCCACATATAGTGGCATTAACGTCCTAAAGTGTCTATAAAATATGGGGTAGAATGGTTGCTACGGCCTGCTCTAGAGGTGGCAAGTCTAATTCTATGTGAAAGGACCCCTCGTCTGATCCACGCCTCCTATAAAGACCAAGGCGAGAGTTAGTTCATCATTCTAGGTTTAATTCTAGTTTTCTGTGTTTACTAAAATATACAATCTTTCAGACAATTTATTTTCTAGGTTTAGTATTATGCTAGGTTTAATGTTGTACTAGGTTCAATATTCGTGTCTCACATTTTCCTATGTGCCCAAAGGTCTAAGATTTGAACCCACGGATCTAATACCAAGTGTAATGCCCGCTAAAAGGACCACTAAGAGACCCAAGAACAACCTAGAGTTACTTAGAAAAATTACGGAATAATTTTTTTAAAAAGCATGCCCACAAAAGTTTTCGAAAACTACAGCTGCCACAATTATACTTCTAAGTCAATTATATTTAATAATAAATTTTACCCTAAAAAACACTTAAACCCACATTCAAATCTAATGAGAATAATTATTCCAAGCTGGTTTAATTCTCTCTAAGTGTTAATTTAATAAACAATTAAATTCCTGCTATAGTTAAATACTCCCCATGGGATGTCAAGGGTAAAAGTGGCCAAAGTAATTAAATACCAAGGCTATTTAATTTCTACAATGTTGAAACAACTAGCAAGGTCCCTCATTTAATATTGGGTTAGAAAATAAACACTTCCTTACCCCAAAAGTGACCCCTTAAAAATTCAACCCATGTTTTGAAAATTAAAACATTTAAATTAAAAGGGTAATTTCCACTCACCCACTCTCCACCTACTTTTTGTAGGGATGAATCTCATCCCTTGGATGGATTCAATTAGGGCCCTTGATGAGGAAAAAGGCAATCTAACCCTAAAACATGCTTATGAAGGCTTCTTTCTCATTTCCATTTGGTTCATTTTTTCTCTTTTGTTTTGCAGGTTGTTGGAGGAGGAAGGGAAGCCATTGAAGGCCATTCCAAGATTTTGGAGGAGCTTACAAGTTTCATTTATTTTCTTATTTTTTTTACACCCTCTCCTAGGGTTTCAAGTGTTTGTAAATTTTATTTAGCTCATTTTTGTTTTGGTTTTCCCCAAATGAATTTGTGGGTAATATCCTATTTCGATGATATATCTGGGTTTGATCTATATTTTAATTTGTGTATATAAAAAAATGTGTGTGTGTGTGTGTATTCTATTTCTCTTATTGGGTAAACCCAAAATGGGTTAAATAGAAAGAAACAAGATTTTATACATATATTTAAGTATATGTAATCATATATCTAAGTGTGTGTGTGTATATATATATATACAAATCCACGAGCACTGTGTGTATGGCGTGACCGATTCTTTTCTAATTCTTTATATATATATATATATATATATATATATATATTTATATATAATTATAAAAGAATCGGTCATACACAAGGTTTCAGTTTTGTTTGTATGTTGGCCGCTTAAGGCATTTAGGGGTTTTAAGTTAATAAATTCAAAGACTATGGGGTGGGGTAGTCGACCCCACCCCGCCATATATTAACTTACTCATCCACCAAGGGTCGCGGCTTAGGTCCCCCTCCCCCCCGCCGCCCGCCCCCATGGCTTACCTTAAATCCTTTTTTTTTGTTTTAACTTTTACCACAAAAGCTTTGTTAAGGAAATTATATCCATACGTGGATCTATATATATATATATATATATATATATATATATAATCTTGTTTTATATTATATTATTTTTTCTTTTTTTTGCTATAGCTTATAGAAGCATATTTTCATTAATATAATAATATTAATAGTACATGAATATTAATATATTTTCATATTAATAAGTTCATCAATATCAAAATATTTAATTGTTAAAAATATAAAAAGAATATTAACCCTACTACCAAAAGTAATAATGGGATATATTTATCACTATTGACAAATAAATACTTGCACTTGCTTTCTCCTTTAACAATTTGATAACACTTTTATAGGGGCAAAATAGATTCCATTTCATTTCCTTTAATAACTTGAAATGGATTTACAATGAATTTTAAATGATGGTAACATCCTAAAGTTAGAACTTAGATCACTTCATTGGCCTATTCCAAGACTAATTAAAACTTAAGCAATTTCCATCTATTGGGAATAAAGTTTTAAAATATATTTCATCCACTACATGAAAATGAACCAATGCAACTTACTTCACTACATGCCTTTGAGTAATATAATGAACTTTAATATTTCTTCTTTCTCATCTTCAATAATACAAATACAACAATGAAGGAAACTTTCCTTTCCTACAATACAACTTTCAAACAAAGATAATAAACTTTCTTTTCTATTTCACAAGACTAGCTTACAACACGTCTTTCTTTCTCTTTTTCAATATACAATACAACTTTCATATCCAATAATTGAATGCAAATTTTCTTCACAAGATTATTACAATGTCCTCGACTTAAAGTGGGAAATAATACAAGAATGTAAGATAAAATAAATACAAGGTTGCAAGTTTCTCCACCCTAAGTGTGGATGAAAAATAAGGTTTCCCACAAGAAGGAATTTCTTAAGGACTCCAACAAAATCTCCAAGCTTCACATCACCAACAAGAGAGCTCCTCCATGCTTCATGATCACAACAAAAAAAGGGGGAGAGGAAACACTCTCCACCCAACCAAGAATTCCAATGAGGAGAAGCCATCCTCCTCATTGGCCCCCGAGCCCCAACCACATTACAATGAGAGGTGATTCCAACACATGGCAACAAAAAGCTTCCACATCACAAACCAAGTATTTCACAACCATTCCAAATACACATTCAACTAAAACTACAAACATAATAATGGAAAACAACAAAATAAAAAAGGCTAAAAAAATGATAGCCAAAATAGCAAGAACCTATGGGAAGCTACTTTATGCCTCCCAATGGGAAATGGGTGCCCACCTTAAAACCTCCAATACACATCTCAAAACCCCTACACACTCTTATGCCTCCCTCAAGTGCCTCTTATTTCTCCCACATACTCTTATGCCTCCCTCATAAAAGAAACAAGTAAGAAATGCAAGCATTCCTTGTCCAAGGTGGGGCACCCAACCCAAACTCCCTCCAAAACATGAAATAAACTCTTATTCCTCCCTACATGAATTCTCCCCATAGTCCCCTCCTACACCACACTTAGGAAATCTACCCAAGAACCCAACAAGCATTCCAAACACTCAACAAAAACAAGCACACAAACACAAAATAAAGGAATAACATAAGAAAAAGTAAAGCTCCTACCTTTCCATAGTAGATCTTGTTCCAAGATTCAAACTCCAAGCTCCTTCAAACCCAAGAAATCACCAACAAGCTCCCACAAAGACCACAAGCTCTCAAAATCCTCTAACTCCAAGAAATGCAAGAGCACAAAAGAATGAAGTAACCCCAAACAAGCAAAAGAACTTGAATAAATAGAAAAGGGAGAGAGGAGGATGATGTGGCTCCAAGTAGGATGCCACCTCATTTCCTCTCCACTCCACATCACCCTAGTCAACCCCATACTCCAAAGCAAAATTAATAAGTGGTTGAAGAAATGAAATTTTACTTACACACACAATCTAAGCCCACACCCCTTAAGGACTAAAATAAATACATGTAAGAAAGTGTAATAAAAACTTACAATTTGTCTTCCCAAAACACATAATGGGTCTAATTTTGACCCCCAACCCATAGGTAGGGTTGGTATAATAATTTAAGAGGTGTGGGATGAGTTTAACTTGTCCCACAAGCCTCTAAACTTTTCCCTTAATGACAAATCCGAATTTCAAAGGGGAGGTGGAGTGTACAACACTCAAGATCTTAAGCACTCAACTTAAAAACATAAACCAAATATCCATCTAGTCTAATAAATGAAAAAATTTGGTCACATCCATAATTAGTTAATAACAAGATTAATTAACTTAAATAGGACACTAAAACCCATTAATAATAAAGGGGAAAATACATACACCCAATTCCAAATAATTAATACAATGAATTACATCACTAAAAATCACATACTAACATCAATTAAAGGAAAACTTAAATAAAAGACAACACATAACCCCTTGGTCACAATTTCCCCTAACAATAATTCAAACACACACACAAACACATGTTTCCATGGTGACCCTTGTTGAATTCACCTAGAATTCCAATGTGGTTGGTCTCTAATCCCCCGACATTTGTTGTGACATGTTTACCTGCAAAACACATAACACCTCCTTCGGCCTCATGGCCACATCAAAAACATCTAGGATAAAATATACAATATAAATCCACAATCATCTATATACGAATCAAATATCATCTAGGAAAATATGATATCATTTACAATTTCTAGCAACATTTCTATTCTACATTTCATCCATGTCAAAATGATCACAACATTAGTTCAATTATCAAAGCCTACTCAGTGTGACGAAAATATCACATCTCAAATATATATGTATATATATATATACATATATATATATATATATATATATATATATATATATATATATATATATATATATAACCATGTCAATAGCATATCATCCTCAATATCCAAATTTCTCTTAGAAGTCCACACGCATAATATATGAATCGAAATCAACAACAATCCAATATCTCTAACATCTAACATCATGTTAAATCAAAAGCTACAATAATATTTATAACTATAGTGATGATGATTGAAATCTTTAACAAAAGGTGTCGAAGGAATTGGGCACTACAGGATGTTAGCATAACCCTTGCATCATTAGAAATTAATAATTATAAATCAATTTTTTCATTCGGACCTCCTACCTATGTGTTGTTGATATTTGTTGTAGTTGTTATGCTACGTGTGACAAAGTCTTTTAAATTAATGTAATTTTTTGATGTTGTGGTTATTCACATTAATCTTTGTTTCCATGGTGAATATTATTATCGAATTCTTTATTGCTATATTTTTCTAATGTTGAACTTTTTCTACTCATTAACAATATCTCATCATCTAGTGTCGGGTTCGCATCTCCGAGATTTTTAGAAGTTGTTGAAAACATTTGTTGTCTTTATCTTCTCCTCCTTATCTAAATACCTTATCCAATTTACCAACCATTATGAATGCTTCCCATAAAATATTTGCGTGTATATTACTATTATATGGAGGTTTATTGGTAACAGGAGGAAGTTGTACCAAATCTCCTACCAGAATCATAGAAACACCACTAAAACTCATGTCCTCTTTTACATGGAATGTTCAACAAAATCGGGAGTCCACGTTTTCTAGCAAATTTGTCCAATGAATCTCATTTCATCAATCAATACATATTTTATGTGGTAGATCTCTTTTTGGAATATTGCAAGTCTTGATCCTTCAAAATCTACAAAATCTATAACATGGATTCAAAGTTGTGAATAGTGAAAGGAATGATAAGAATATTGTTCCAAGTCATTAAGATATTAGATGATCATAGCATACCACATTTGATAAGCTGAAATAAATTCACCAGAATAACTTTATAAAATAATTTGTAAATAAAGAACAATAATATCATATATTATTATGGAAATCTCATGTATATTGAGTACAATGAGAATGAGATTTACTTATATAGGCAAGGAAGATCAATCTAAGAACCAATCAAGGCCATAGATCAAGCCATAAATCAAGGAAATAACTAGTCATCAAAGAACTAATCAAGACCATAGATTTAGGAAAGAACTAGTCATCAAAGATCTAGTCAATACTATATATCAAGGAAAGAACTATACCTAACTAGATAATATCTTCCTAATATCTAAATAAGATAAAAGAAATATCCACACACATAAGTGGGTGAGGATAAATACAATAAAGGTAAATAAAGTACCTAGGTGAACATGAGCTAAGGTAAATAACTACTCTAAGACTCCCCTCAAGTGAAGGTAGGGGCTCAAAATAAAAGTGGCATATCTAAAGTATGAGTCCTGGAAACTAGGCCTGATGAGGTACTCATGTACAATAACTGGAAAAAAGGACACCACAAGGTACTCAAAACCAATAACAACAAAGTAGAGAGAAAAAAATGCGTTGCAAGGCATCCCAAGAAGCTCGGATCAAAAAAACCTTGTAAAATGCTTAAGAATTTTTGTGTGCACTATGTTCTAAATCGACTGCTTGATCACAAAACTCAATAACAATTGACACTCGGCTTCACCAGAATATCTCCATACAAGGAGACTCTCAATAGAGTGAAGTCGAAAGTGCACAAAAAACACGAAACATAATTTGATCAGCTAATACAAATAGGTGTGCCGTGATCTAAGAAAAATAACCAAGGAAACAAGGCAAGGACATGAGATCCAAAGAAATAGGAGTCCCACAATCCAATAATTTCCAAGGTAACAAGGCAAGGACACTAAACCCAAAGAATAAGGATTAACACCACACCCTACCATACTACTAAATGGGTGGAATGACACTACAAATTTGTATGAGTTGTCAAAATAACTACTCAAACTCTGACAAACTAACACTGGGATTCACGAGAATAGCTCCCCCATAAGAGAGACTATCAACATCCCAAAAAAATTTGAAAAATATAGATTTAAAATCTCTCAATAAACAAGAGATATACACTACACCTACTTAATAAAAATTCTCAAAACACGGAGCATTATAATGCAAAAGGTATAGAAAGTGGAGTAAGAGGCCGAATGGTGGAGGAGCCACTCCTGAAGAGTCCTCTCAATGAATGCCTATGTTTCTGCCATGAGTGATCAGATATCCACCCCAAATCAACACGGATGGGTGAAGAATATGCTTGTATATGACTTAATGCAAAATGCACATTGGGTGTATGCAAAGGAACATTAGAATGTGTGTCAGGTTGATCATGTCTGACAACTGAAATATTAGGTTTCTCAAGCTGAAGTGAAGGTGTAGAACTCATGTGTAGCTCATGATCCTCGAAAAAAATTGAGTGAACAAAAATAGGAGCTCTGTCAATGTGTGATCCTAATGAATTACCTTCTCGAAAACCAATGTCATGGTGATAATTCAACATAACATGTGGAATAGGGGAAAAAATACCATGTGAATGTTTTCTAAAGCCTCTGCTAGTGAAACACATAGAAGCGAAGCATTCGAGAATCAAATTCAATGGTATGCTTCTCAAAATATCCATGCATATGAGCATACGTAGGATACATAGCATGTGTTACTATAATAGGCATAAATGTGGAAGAGCATTCCTTAACAAACCTCATAGGCTTAGGAGTATCAGGAGAAGGAGAAGGCTTAGAAATAGATAGATCAAGGTCAGTGGGTACAGGAGCAACAACTACAAGTGAACTAGGAGCATGAATATGACTATCCATAATATGAGGATGATGTTGTAAGTGAGAAAGTGTCTATTGTAGGGAGTGTATTAGTGTATCCTTCTCATAAATGAGGTTATGAAGAAGAGAGTTTTTCTTTTTAAGTGATCTATTTTGTTCCAAAATTTTACCATATCCTCCTGAAGTCCACACACTTCAGAGAAAAGCATATCATTCTTAAAATCCATGATAGATACAAGAATGCAACACCCAAAATTTTAGGACATTGGGCTCAACCAAAATTGCGTCCACAAGTGATTACAACATCCCTCAAAATATGACACTTTATAATTAAGTTCATGTAAATATTAAAATCACTAAAAGTATTTTTTACATTTGAAATATGTGTATAACAACTTCACCAATGTGTAGATCTTGTAAAAATACACAATTTAAAAAAATGATCACCTTAATTTGAGCTACGAATCAAAATTTATGAGCTCTAGAAGGTTTTGCTATTAAAAATAATATTTTAGTGTTGATGTTTTTTTAAAGGTAAATGTGACACATAAATTTCCAGAGGTTAAAAGAGTGCATCCACATGATACACACTTGTGACCAAAGGATAAAATCCTGCGCCCAAAACCTAAATGTCCAGAGGGTAAATCATTACATCCGGAGGGTACACATTTTATATCTAATGGATAAAAGAATGCACCTAGAAGGTATAGATCTGCGTCTAGTGGATAAAAGACTACATCCAAAACTAAAATATCTAGAGGGTAAAATAATGCATCCATAAGGTACATGTCTATATCCAATGGATAAAAGAATGCACCTAGAGGGTACATATCTACGTCCAGTGGATAAAAGAATGCACCCAAAAAGTACAATTGTTAATACAAACTTAGACTGCAAATATCTCTTTTTCTAGCACCTGTATCAAAAAATAGAGAGAAACCCAAAAATATTATATAATTTTTGTGTCAAAAATAATTGTACATAATAGTACGTTTTTTTTTTCAGAAATGTGCCAAAAAAAATCTTTTTAAAATACCCAAATTTGACTATCTCAAAACATGGTTGAGTTTACAGTCAATTCTAGGGTTTTGACACCTTCCAAATCCAATGTTGCACTCTTTTTTACATAAGAATGCATGCTGCAGAAAATTGATAAAAATTTCCAAATACATGAAAACAATAAACCCTTGCTTACAAATAAAAACTTACAAATGGATGTCTACATATTCTATCGCTATAATACCATGAAAAGAATGATAAGAAGATCATTCCAAGCCGTGAATATCTCAGATGATTATAGCACACCACATTTGATAAGCTGAAAGAAATTCACCATAATAAATTTACAAAATAATTTGCAAACAAAGAACAATAATATCATATATTATTATGGAAATCTCATGTATATTGAGTACAATGAAAATGGTTCTTACTTATATAGGCAAGGAAGATCAATCTAAGAACCAGTCAAGGTCATAGATCAAGGAAAGAACTATACCTAACAACTAGATAATATCTTCCTAATATATAAATAAGATAAAATAAATATCCACACACATAAGTGGGTGAGGATAAATACAATAAAGGTAAATAAAGTACCTAGGTGAACATTAGCTAAGGTAAATACCTACTCTAACAAATGGATCATTGAAGTGCCAATATTAAAAGCTGCAACTCCTATTGGCATAAGTAATAGAAGAGGAGAACATTCTAGGAATGATGCATCAAAAAGTGCCTAACGAATCGCACCAATCAGATAGGATTTTCTTGTTCCCATTGTTCCTTAAACTATCATGAGCAATGGCATGTTATTTCAACATTGATTATAATGTGTAATTATTATATCAAGTGCTTTTTTTTTTTGCACCCAATGTATCATAATTGAAATTTGGGTCTAATTCATCATCTATAACCAACCCATTATCTTTCATGTTGCTTATGAATTTTATAGCTTTACTTGTGTATTCTTCACTTCGATATTCATTATTCCATGGTGCTTATCTATCAATATCTCTCCTTCCAAACATATCTATTTAGGTCACTTGCAAAATTTTACCATGATGAAGCCTACACATGATTTTCCATTCATGTTTTATTGTATTATGTTGAACATGTTGATTAATTTCATCTTTAGAATCACTGTTATTCTCAACGTCTTCTACAAAGTAGTCCTCCTTTCAAAATTCCATGGATTATAACAAAACGAATCCCAGTTTGAACTTATTGAATCAAAATCAAGTCCGATATCTATTTCTATATCCCAAAATGGCTTGTAAAGCAACAACATCAACCAACAAAAATCAGCCCATTTATGAGATTCACATGAAGGGATGGAGGAAAACCTGGGAATACTCTCACAATAGCTACCAAACTCCTAACCTCCCACTTGTTATCTCATTTTCTCCTTGGATTATATGTCCAAGATCTAGTGGCATCAATAAGTGACACACTTTCCATGGAAAAAAGCCTATTCTTGTACCTATCAATGAAAAATTTTGCATGTTCTTCATGGTCATCTTCATTAGTTGTTACATTTTTTAACACCTCACGTGAAACATTCAAATAGAAAAATACTTTACTACTCTCTACCAAAGCAAGCTCAAACAACATGTGACATGTTTCTTATGCTCCAATGTATTTTTCAGCAATTTTTTCAATTAGAAGTCTCCTATATATTGTTGCTACATTTTGTATGGGTTTTAAATTTTTACAATCCACATCAACATTTGATGATAAGTTTCAAATATTTTCTCTAGTTTCATTGCATATTTTGTAATTTACTTGACTACGACATGTTTGGAAAGAACAAGTTGTGAATCTATGTTTACTCTCCACAATTGCAATATGTAGCGATTATGTGAATTTACTCTATCACCATTTGTCGCAGGTTCAAATTTTTATCGCCTGTCTCTAAGTCTTGATATAACTTTGATCCATTGAGATTCAATGACCATGGTGTATTATACTTGCAACATGTAATAATCAATTATTAGTTCTTCCACGTATATTTTTTTAACTTCAATTTAATTATTCAAATTTTTTAACATCTTACCTACAAACCATTTTTCCTCTTTTCTTACGTAGGCAGCACCCTCTCTACACATTATATGTCATTCTACACTTGTTGAGAATGTCTTCGTAGTCATGTTCCATATCTACTTGTGTCAGTTGTCTTGTATTTCTAAGACACAAATGTTGCATAAAATTTTGGTAGACCTGTAACATAGAACATAATAATATGCTATAAATTTTGAGAATGTAAAAATTCTATATAAAACATAGGCTTGATGAGAATGGATAAATTACGTGTATCTGTTTCATTTATGTGGGTCCTCTCGAGGATTCCATGCATGGACAATAGAATGGGAGTATTTTTCACCATTTCCATTTGAAAATCATCATTCCAATCAAGGTTTTCCATATTCAATGCCCCTTCTAACCATATGAATCCATGCACATGCGGTGAACCTCTATGCTTCCATTCATATCTAGACCAATAATCTTTAATGTTCATTCCTTTTTATAATACCTCCTTTCAGAAAATTGTATGTCATAGGTACATATAGTGTGCCACTATATGTGGATATTCGATTATATTTTGCCTTCGCTAATTTTGTGCTTCTCCTAGATTATTCGGTGGTGTTCCAAGCATTAATGCATGTAGATCAGGTCAATACATATCAGTTGCGCTCAATGTGAAAAACAAGATAGGTGATCTGATTTGATGCAACATGTTAGCCAATTCACCATGACATTTTGACCAATAAGACCTTATACCCCTCAAAAAAAATTCGAACAACATCAAACGATCATCCAAATTGAAATGGGGGACATTTTTGCATATGCTCACGTACTCATTGATGATGATTGGCATATGTTGGAGGTTTTTCTTGACAAAAACGGAGACAAATTTTGTGCATGATGTCTCATGATCATGTTCATCATGTAATAACTAAATTGGGGATGTCATCCAAATCAGTGATCCATATATCGAAATAATTTTTTAATAAATTCATGGAGATGTATTCGTCTTAATTACGGTTCTATCCAATCACATTTTCCATTGGGAAACAAAGTAGGGAATGCCATATCAAGTAATCCTAGTGTCACATACTCATTGATAGGAGATGCTCCTATCCCCGACCAATCAATAAGTGCTCTAGGGTTCGCATGAGGGTTATTCACCCATGCATGGATTAATTCCATCTCCCTTGGGGCATTGGGTGGTTTAGACACAATTGATGTTGTATGAATAATTATATTTCCTTCATTTGTCTCCATGGTTGGACCTATAAATTAAATTTAGTTTTCATCGAATCAAACTTCATGTGCATTTGAGTTCAATTGCTCGAATACATTTTCGCTCGAATGAGGTGGAAGTTCATTTATATCATTTTCATCAATCTCGAACATCCGATATTACTTATCATGTTCTATTTTATATTTCAATGCATTGTAAACTCACTCTCTATTAACTGTAAAGTTGTAATTTGTTTCATGTTGATCTCTTCTCCAAACAATAATCATTGGTAAATATTTCAATCTATGCAGAAAAATATTAGCGATTTATTTTACTTCTTGAGGAAAACTTATCGTGTGACCTTTATATTTATATTGACCTCTTATTGCATGTGTCACTTGCAAGATTGGGTTGACATGGGCTATTAACATTTCCTCAACTTGAGTTAAGTTTGCATGTTCTAGTAGTTGTGGCCTAGGATCCATATTGTTTGATATCAAAAATTAATGATGACCTTTCTCTTGTCAACATCTAGTACACATAATTCCTTGAGGTGTTCAAGAAACTTTTATTCCAATGTAGCATTCTTGAAAAATATAACACATGATTGGCGAAGAAAGGTTATCAAGACCTTGTCAAACAATCATTTGGACTGTATTGAAATCTCTCTCAAACATCCCATTGACATCAAATATATTTTGTTCTCTCGCAATATGTGATTCTTACATTCTTCTTCTTCTTCTAGGTTTGATTGTTGACTCCTCTTGTAAATCATTATTTTTCATTCTTCTTCTTCTCATTGTTCGTATTGGTTGTAATGTTGTCTCCTCTTGCACACCGACATTGTCTAAATTATTTGTAACATCGACATCCATTGGATATTGGGCCAAGTTTTCCAATGTTTCGAGAATGTGATCCACGATGTGGAATTTCCTCCCCATAATTAACTTCAACATTACCAACCATTATACGATAATGCCTCTGAGATGCTTCACGGTGAAGTTCTTATTTATGTAGTCTTTCTTTCTCTTGAAACCGATCTCGAATAAATTTGTCTTTGAAACCTTGCTCTCCCGATACATGTGAGTTAACTCGAGATGATCATTCATGAATTTTTTTCATGTTATTTGTATGTTTTCATCTTTCTGCATCTAATTCTTCATTTGTTAATTCAGCCCTCTTTTCGCAAACCTTTGTATATCATTATCATTTCGATGTTTCATTTGTCCTCTCATTTTGCATCTGTCATTTCTTGTTGTCTCCTTCTACGATGGTGTCTTTGATATTCTCTTTGATATGCTCTTCTTTCTTCTTCATTTTCAAAATTTAATCTTGGTCGAGCCATACCTATAAAGTATTTTCAAAAAATTTTCTAATTATTTATATAACTAAAAACTTCACGTACATGTAATAGAAAACAATCATATAATATCCAAGTTCTAACAATTAGCAAGGCTAGTCAAAGAATGATATGAAATAAAGAGAATAGGAGATTAGAAAAAGTGGTTCCTTTTCCTTATTTATGACCTTTTGTTTGATTTTTAATAGTTTTTTCACCAACATACTCAAAACACTATGCAATTTATAAAATCATTTACATAAATAATGTAATCAAATATTTACATTCTCGTCTTTCTTCCTCGTGAAACCGATTCAACGGATTTTCCTTGTAACCTTGTTCTTGATACATGCAAGTCATCTTGAGAAGATTGTGCACAAATTTTCATCATGTTATTTGCATGTTGTCGTCTATCTACATCTAATTCGTCATTTTTCAATTCAACTCTCTGTTTCGTAGACCTTCGTCTATCATTATCGTTTGACGTTTCCTTTCTTCCTCTTGTTATGCATCTTTCATTTCTTGTTGTCTTCTTCGCAATATTGTCTTTGATATTCTCTTTTATATGCTTTTCTTTCCTCTTCACTTTCAAAATTTAATCTTGGTGGAGCCATGCCTATAAAGTATTTTCAAAAATTGTCTAATTATTTATATTACTAAAAACTTCATGTACATATAATAGGCAATAATCATATAATATCGAGATTCTAAAATTATGAAGGATAGTTAAAATATGATATGAAATAAAGAAAATAGGATTTTATAAAAACAGTTTCTTTTGCCATATCTAACACCTTTTATTTGATTTTTTAATATTTTTTTCACGAATATAATCAAAACACCATGCAATTTATAAAATCATTTACATAAATAACCCAATCAAATATCTACATATTTTTATAGTAAAAATTAATTCGGCCAAAGGAGTCACCATAGAGAAAATTTGTACACAAAATGGACACGGTTTTGTTACAAAATATCAAACAATTAAATTCAAAATCCTAGCTCCCAGTAACAAAAAGGAACATGCAACATTAGATTCTAAGTTGGACAAATGATCACATTTACAAATAAAAAAATACATCAATTCTTTGTTAACACAACAATTCTTCATCGACATCATTGTATAAATCATTATTATACTAGCAAGTTGTAATAATTCAACAATGTTCCTCTCATGAATAAAACGATTTCTAAGAGAAGTATCAAACAAAGAATTCTCGATTATGTATTCAATGATCAACTATATTTGTGTCCTTCAAAAAAGAAATGCACACCACACCGTAAATAAACGTTCAAATGCACATTTCCACATTAATCATTGCTTGAAAAAAACACAACATACAAATGTCAATAAAATAACATCTCATCCACTCACGAAAATGAAAAACAATATGATGGAACCATAGTTCATGAGAATGTATACCAAAAACAATTTCCATGCATACACAAAATATGATTTCAAAGTTTCGTTACAAAATGTCAAACATTTATATTTGACATTTCTTATAGAAAAACCACATCGTCACAAGATGCATATGTTCAACATACATTGAGGGGGTCTCTCATTACGTTACTTTAAAAACATTTTCAAAAACATAGGCTAACGTCCAAATTTGGACATGCTAGGATAGCATAACAGGGAACATCCCTTTTACAATTCCTAGCTCCCGATAATGAAAAAGGCACATGCAACGATAGATTCTAAGTTGAACAAATGTCCACAAATGTTCCCCAATGTGAATAATGTAAAGATATATATACACATACAAACATTTCTCATAAACATCACATTCTTCTTTTCATAAAGTATATATTTTTCAATGTCTACAAATTATAAATTTACAGATGTTCAATTTCCAAATACACAACGTACACTAAGATGTTAAAAACTATCCATATAACAAAAACAAAATCTTGATAAAAACAATTACATTTTCCTTCTTAATGTTATTGAGAACACATAATATAATAGGTAACTTCATTCATTCTAATTGTTATAACATTATTATAAATCATTCCACTTTATGTACTTTATCATATTTCTTAAAATATCGTATGTTTTGAATTGCCTCTTTTTTTAATAATGTAAAGATACTTCAATTTTAAGGGAACCAAAAAAAACCCGTACAAAGGAAAAAAAGATAAATCAGAAAGAAACCCTAGAAAAAGCTTCTACCAACGGCCTACCAATACAACAAACCCGGTGGTAACCAACCAACCAGAAAAAGGAAGAGCAAGGTCTTGCAAATAGATCAAGACCATTTACGAACCATCCAAGAAGAATGATGAGGATGGACCATCATCCACCCACAATTAACACCCGAAGCACCCAAGGCATAACTATCCGAGCACACACCAAGGTCCACCACAAGGCCATCATGGAAATCTGACAAGAGGAATTATCAACCCCATCAATCACTTGACCATCAATAACACCGTTCGATCCATTTGAATCTTGCATATGTAGAACCTGCCTAGAGGGCCCACACTTCCGTAGGACAGGTTAAAAGACCGTTGGATCTGACACATGCACGGCCGCTACATAAATGGTTCCATTTGAAATTTGAAAAATCTTCCTGTTAAGTAAAGACTTTACTAACCACACACTTTCCATTAATGTTTTTTAGATGTTTCCACCTCCCAACGAGACTCCAGACCAGCACACACCACTAAACCTCCACCGGCGGTGCCCGCATAGAGGAGGAGAGGAAACAGGATGTGCATCACTAGATAAAACAACCTCTGACCATTATGCATCGATCCAACGAAACTTTCCTTTACGGTGTCATCCACATCATCCTCAGAATCCACATCAGTCTCATCCGCCAACTAGGAGATGGGCATTTGTTCATCTGCCCCTTCCTCGACTGTGTCCTATGAATCCTTACAACAACAGTTTTTGCTTCAAAACTTGTAACCCTGCATTGAGCACATATGACACAGGGAGGATTCAATATCGATACATTGTTCTCATTTACCTAAGTGGGAGTCCAAAAAACTCTATTTCAGCACAATAGTTCCCACAGGTATATTGATGCGAATTGGGGCAAAACTCAACCTAGAGCGATCTTTATTGGCTGGATCAATGCCAATCAAAACACCCAGTGCTCTAGCAATACCAAGGAACACTTCATGTTCCCAAAATTCCAACGGGGAAGTAGGGATCCTGATCCACACAGGAATGGCATGGAATTTCCAACCTTGGAACACTCCAGGTGACCACCGCATGATGGTGAGGGAAGCTTTACCATAAAACCATGGTGCACCCTGTAAAACCTTCTACAGATCCATGTCATTCTGGAAACAGAAAAGAAACTCGTTACCCAGTAAATCTCTTACCTCCAACTTGCAATCCCACTTCCGTTTGTACCAATCCCTGACGAAGTCAATATTTGGCCTCAGCCCGGTGATAGAACCCACAACAGTGTGTTGAAAATGATTATTGGCTCATTCAACATCTTCTTTGGGGATCAACAACTGTGGTCCCTCTTCTTTCCAAGAGGGAAACAATTTTACTGGTACACGGTGAGCATCCCCAAAGAGTCTGGTTGAGAAAGACATCCCCGCACATCTTAGTGGCTGATTCGTCTCTCCATTCTTCACTGATTCTCCATTCTTCTCCATTGAATTTCCACTTTCATCGCTATGTAACTGTAACAATTTGTAGGTTTTGAACATATAAAAGCATTTAAATAATTCAAATGTTTTAAAAGTTTATATAATTTTTGAATCGATATAATGATATTGCTAATACATTTTCTATATTTGAGTACTATAATACATTTTAATTGTAATGTTTCTTATTGTGTTTTTAAAATAAAAGGTTGCATAGACACTATCACATCTCACTCTAATTTACTACTTTTAGAAATTACATATCACTTTGAATAATAAATATTTATAAAATTAAATAAATTTTAAAATAAATTATATAGTTTTACATGGGTTACTAAAAATATAAACATTTTTAGAGTTTTAATTGTCATGCACAAATAGAAATGTTGTTTTTCTAAGTCATGGAATATGGAAACCTATATTGAACATGAAATATATAGTTCATGTGTTAGGAAAATTATTATTCAATACATGGGTTCATAAAAATACAAACATTATTAAAGTTTTAATTATCTTACACACATAGAAATGTTGTTTTTCTATGCCATGGAAGATGGACATCTATATTGAACATGAAATATATTAATTCATAAATAAATTAATAATTTTTTCTATGATATAAATTTAAATACAATATAAATTTCATAAAATAACTTTTAAAAATACATCCCAAGCTGGAATTTTTCCTTCATCAAGTTAATAATTAAAGATTTTATCTAATCTTTAAATATGACATAAATTTTACTAAAAGATCTTTAAATATGATATAAATTTTACTAAAAGATTTTTTCCTTGTTATTTAATATCTTAATAAATTTTACTAAGACAGAAATTTAAGTATGATATAAATTTCATAATGTAACTTTTAAAAATACATCTCAACCAGGAAATTTTTCATTCAAAATTAATAATTTTTATTTTCTACGAAATGATAAGCAAGGTTTATAATTGTCTTCTCTAAATGATATCATGTTTATAATTTAAAATATCTTAAAAGAAAATTATAATTATCTTCTCGAAATGATGACGGAGTTTATAATTTAAAAGATCTTAAAAGAAAATGATGCTCAAGGAATATCTAAAATCATTTTGTTGCAACCAACAAAAAGTGAGGCCTTTGGTCTCCCGAGGAGGATGAGAAGCTCATGAATTATATAACAAATAATGGTCATGGTCTTTGGAGTGAAGTTCCTAAGAAATATGGTATTATTTCTACATTAGATTAAGGAATAATTTTTTTATTAAAAGAATATAAAACCATGTTACAAGACAACAAGCTTGTCACTAATAGGTTTTGGAACAACTAATCTACTAGAGTATACTTTTCTTTTATTAATAATTATTAGAGGTCATAAGGTCCAAAATTTAGGGTTAGAAGTTTCAAATAGGTTCAGAGGGAAAAATTCCTCACCATACCCATTCTCTAACAAGGCTTAAAGTTTCAACTTGATTTTTCTCATACTTAACACATTCAAAATTTTTCTAAATTACTCCCATTGGATAGTAAATTTCCTCACCTTTCCAGTGATATAAAGAAGTCCTCCTAACTCCTCATAAAACTCAAGTTATGGGCCGGCGAGCCTTGGGGTGAAAATTTTCCCCAAGGGTAGGCATGCGGGCCTAGGGGAAAATTTTCCCTTGCGTGGGTCGGTGGAGTGGGAAGAGTTTTTGAATTTTTTTCCCTTTTAGGGAGAAAAGTGTGATTTACCTCCATGCCCGCGTGCCCGAAGAGGACACGTGTCGGCTTGAGAAAGTTCTAGCGGAAAGTCGGGCCATTGGAGAGATTTAAGGCATTAAGCCTTTTGGGTCACAAAATGCAAAGGAAAAACTTCCGTGCACCTCCGCTGCTCCTAGATGACACCATGTGTCATCACCCTATTATCGTGGAACGGGCGGGAGGGCGAGAGGAAACTAAGAAAATTTTCCCAAGAAAATTTTTAAAAGTGTTAAGGTTGAAAAAGTGCAGCACCTCCACCGTTGCCTCGTGAGGCCATGGTGGCTTCTAATTGGTTGCGGGATGGCAAGGAGCGGGAGAAAAGTTGGAAAATTTTCCCAAATTTTTTTTTTTTCAAAAACGCTAAGTTAAAAAGGGGATCCGCCCATCCGCTAACACCTCATGGTGCCATGTGGCAGCCTCTGATTGGCTGGTGGGACAGGGAGGAGAGAGAACTTTTGGAAAATTTTCCAAAAATTTTCCTAAGTCCCAAGGGAAAAATTTGGGCCACGGGCCCGCCAAGGAAATTTTCCCAAAATTTTCCGCCAAGTGAAGAAAACTTCAAAAGGCCATAACTTTTGATAGAGAGCTCAATTTTGGGAAAACGAGGACTTTCTGGAAATATCTCAACGTCCTCTTTGCATAGAGAATCATTAATTTTTAGATTTTGATAAAGTTTAAGGGGTCAATTTTAAGAAAACATGGCCTGCAAATTTTTAAAAGCAAACTGGTAAATTTTAACTTATAAATTTTGTTCAATTTTGTCATTCTTTCTCCTTTAACATGTCAAATGAACATGGAGGATTGTTCTAAGAAGAATTTTAGGATGTATTGGAAGGTAATTTTGCTTGATTGATTTCAATTCAAATTTTTACAACTTCTGACAAAAAAATAATGTGAAAGGTTTGGGCCCGATTTTGCAATGTTTGAAGGATTTTTCCTTAAGTGTTTTAGTCCAATTGAGTTCATTTATATCATGACATGTTAGATTTCAATGTTTCAATGTTATTTATTGTTTGTAGGTTCAAACTGTGCATTTTAGAGGAAGTATTTTCCAGTTTAAAATTCAAAACAGAGGTCAATTTCTAAAGGATTTATTTATCATTTTTCATCTTCCAAATATGGAAATTCATTTCTATTCTAGTCTAATACATTTAGTTGATTTAAACAAACCATTTACTAGCTAAAATGCAAAGTCTGATTTCCAATTTTAACATATTTCAAAAGAACAGAGTTACATATATTTCCTTCATACGTATTCCTCATTTCAATTTTCCAAACAGAGATTTCAAATCACAATTTGATGATCAATTTCAATACAAAAATGTAAATTGATAAAGGTAGTGCAATATTTTATTGATTTCAAATATACAACTTTACATCTTTCAATTTCTTGAATGCAAATAACATATTTCAATTTCTTTCTTTCAAATGAACAAAACAGAGTATATATATCTTTCACATTTCAAATTTACAACTTTCATAACTCAATACAAAGTATCCTTCCATTACAAATAAAATACAGATCATCCACTTCAAAGTGGGAAGGGTTACAATGAGATTTCATTTCACAAGGAACTATCAAACTGTCTTTCTCCTCTGCTCCAGAACAACAACATAAATTTTCTCTTTTGGATCACAACAAAGGGCAGGGGAAAGGCAACACTCTCCACCCAACCAAGACATCCAATGAAAAGGAGAATCCATCCTTCTTCATTGGCCCCCGAGCCCCAACCACAATGCAATAGAAGGTGTGATTCAACTCATGGCAACAACAGGCTTCCACAAACACACATGCAGATTTTCACATTTTAAACACAGTTCAAAATAGAATGTAGTTTACAACTACATTAAAACATACAAACAAGACTAAGGCTCCATCAAGCAAGCCAAAGGAGCAAGGAACTATGGGGGAAGCTACTTATGCCTCCCAATGGGAAATGGGTATCCACCTGTAAAAAACCTCCATATATATCATCTCACATATCCTTATGCCCCCACAATCCCTCCTTATGCCCCCACAAATTTCCTTATGCCCCCACAAAGTAAGAAATGCAAGCTATTTCTTTTCCAAGGTGGAAACCCAATCCCAACTCCCTCCACAATAATTCTAATGCCACTAGAATTCCCTTATGCCCCCCCACATGGATTCCCCATAGCCTTCTCCTACACCATTCCTAGGTAGTCTACCCAACCAACCAACAAACACACAAAAACATTCACCATTTAACATGTACATTCATAAAAAAAAAAGTATTTCAAGAGTCAAGCTCCTACCTCTCCATGATGGAGTTTGTTCCAAGAACAACAAGCTTTCCAATGCCAAAATACAGTCCAAGATCAACAACCAACAAGCATGCAATGGTCTCCAATCTACTCCAAAAGCAAGAGCTCCAAAACAACAAAAAAATTCCCCAAAAAGAAATAAGCAAAAGTTCAACAACCCAAAACAAAGCAAGGAGTTCTAATTTTATAGAAGAGGGAAGAGAAGAGGATGAGGTGGATCCATGTAGGATGCCACATCACACATCCTCAACTCCAACACAAAAGTCAAATTCATTCTCCAATGCACAATAAAGAGGTGGGTGAATAATATGACAATAAACTTACACACTCCAAAAGCCCACACCCCATAAGGACTGAATTTAATAAAATGTAAGAAGAGTGCAATTAAAACTTACAATTAGTCATTTCAAAATGCATAAAAAGGTCTAAATTTAACCCTCCAACCATAGGTATGGTTGGTAAATAAAATTAAGAGGTATGGGACAAGTTTTACTTGTCCCACAAGCCTCCAAAATCAGCCTCCAAGGACAAATTCGAATTTCCAAGAAGGTGGAGTGTTTCATACTCCAAAAGTAAACTTACACATCACTACAGGTCACTTACACATCACTTACCACATTTAATACAAGAGCCAACAACTTCTATAATTACTTTCTTATATCCCAAATTTGATTAATTTATTTATTTTAACAATATGATTACTCACATTAATTCTCCACAATTAAAAGAATAATGAAAGGGGTAAATGCATCACAAAATAAACACATGCAAACAATAATAAAAGAAACCACATTAATAAATACATAAAGCCCCTTGGTCACATTCAAAGGTAATCCCCCATGGGAATCCCTAACAAAAAAACACACACACACACAAAACATGTTGCCATGGTGACCTTGTTGAATTCATCTAGAATTCCAATGTGGTTGGTCTCAATCCCCGATGTTTGTTGTGATAGTTTAACCTAAAAACAAATACCTCCTTTGGCCTCGTGGCCATATCAGAACATCCAACATGATATAAATATAATCACAAAATCATCTATACATATGAATCACAACAACATCAAGGCAATCAACAATATCACTTACAATTTATATCAACAACTATATCATCATCATATAATGTCCATTTTCTAGGTCTACTCACAATATCCAAAAATCACATGTCCGAACAACATTCATAATATATCCATGTCAAATAGTATATCATCATCCACATATGAAGTGTCTCTAATAATCATCATGCATCATAACTAAATCAAGATCAACAATAATCCATGGTCCAACATCTAACATCATACTAAATCAAAACCATAATAATGTCCATAATGTAATCAACAAGTATCAAGATCAATATCAAAAGGTGTCAAAGGGAAGTGGGCACTACATCCCCTCCCCTTAGACTCGACTTCCTCCTGGAAGTCACTAGAACAAATGTGGAAACTAAACTCATAATAAAGTAGCATCCTCCCATGTAGCTGCAGTCTCATCATATCTATCCCACTGTGCACCCAAACGATCAATCTCTCTACCTCGAAGGCCCAAGGTCTTTGCGATCTATAATGTGAATGGGCTCCACCATCACCTGCCCTTGATCCTACACCTGCAATGAGGTCAATCTAGCACATGAGAAGGATCTGCAATATATCTCCTAAGAATGAAACATGAAACACATCATGTATGCGAGACAAGCTAGGTGGAAATGCTAGATGGTAGGCCAAAGGGCCGATACACTCCAAGATCTCAAAAGGACCAAAATCTAGGAGCTAACTTAGAACCTTTTCCATAATGGATAGGCTCTTGTGTGGCTTGACACGAAGGAACACCTTCATGCCCACATCAAAACTATGGTCGGTCCTATATTGATCCACATACTTCTTCTACCTATCATGTGCCTCCTTCTAGTCTCTGTCTGATCAAAACCACCTATTGCTCCATGTCCTGCAAAAAGTGGTCCAAGAGAAACCATGTCCTCTAGCCTGTCCCAACTAAGAGGTGTCCTACACTCTCTACCATACAAATCCTAAAAAGGAGCCATGCCTATAGAACTCTAAAAACTATTATTGTAGAAAACTCCACCTAAGTACATGTACTCCTCCCATCTAGACTGCTGATCCATCACATACATCCTGAGCATGTCCTCTAAAATCTGATTCACCCACTCAGTCTATCCATCTATCTTAGGGTGATATGTTGTGCTGAAATTGATCTTCATCTCGAGGGCATGTTGCATGGTAGTCCAAAAATGGAAGTGTACAAAGGATCACGGTCACTAATGATCTTCCATGAGAATCCCGTGCAACCTGAAAATCTCATCCAAATATACCATGCCACTGCTCTAGCTGTATAAGTGGTCTTCACCGGAGAAAAGTGAGCCACTTTTTTCAATTTATCAACCGTGACCATGATGGCATCATGGTGATATCTCGACATCGGTAGCCCAACAATGAAGTCCATGGAAATGGTGTCCCATTTCCACTCCAGTATAGCATGAGGAAAAAGAAGGCTAACTAGATGCTGATGCTCGGCCTTAACTCTCTGGCACTCTAAACATCATGACACAAAACTGAGGCCACATCTCTACAAAGTCCTCTCTAATGATATAACTATCTCAAGGTGGTGTGCATCTTCTTCACCCCGGGATGGGCTGAATAGGGTGCACGATGTGCCTCTGCCAAGATGTCTGCCTCAAGCCTCCATCTCTGGGAACATAAATCCGGCCTCTGTGCCTGAGAAGACCATCTACCTCTAAGAAAAACCATCAAAATTCCCTCAAGGGGTCTCTGAGACTTGATCTCTGCTCGAACTACAATGTAGAAGTTATCAAGAGGAAGCTACTGAAGAATCCTGCTCCACAAATTTGTGCTCACTGAGGTGGCCATAGCCACATGTCTCTGTCTGCTAAGAGCATCTACCACCACATTCTCCTTCCCTTTCACATGCTCTATCTCCATATCATACTCACAAATCAACTCCATCCAACACCGTTGACGAGCATTGAGATTGGGCTACGTGAAGAGGTGGCGAAGACTCAGGTGATCTGTCCTAAGTGTGAATCTCTGACCAAGAAGAAAGTGCCTCCATCAGAACCAAAGCATGCACAACTACCACAAGCTCAAGATCATGAGTCGATAATTAAGCTCATAATCCTTGAGTTTTGTGAGACTCAAAAGCCACTACTCTACCCTCCTACATCAACACACCTCCAAGCCCTGCTAAAGAAGCATCCGTGCAAACAAAAACTCACCATGTGGATCCGGCACTACAAGAATAGGTGTTGTGGTGAGATTCCTTTAGTGTACTGAAGGCTTGCTCACATCTATCTAACCAAACAAACTTCTTCCCTTTCCTTGAAGGGAAGTGATGGGGTGTGTAATCCGAGAGAAGTCTGAACAAATCTCCTATAAGTAACCTCGCTAATCCCATGAAGTGTGCACCACCTCCATCATAGTAGTGGGTGCTAGCCAATCCATAATGGCTCTAATCTTGAAAGGATCGATGTGATACCTTCCCAAAAATGATGTGACCCAAATACTGCACCTCTGTTGAAAGAATGCACACTTCTCCAAGTTCCCGTAAAGCTACTACTCCCAAAGACACTGAAGAACCTGGTGAAGGTGCCCCTCGTGCTCCTCACGCATACGTGAGTAAATCAAAATGTCATCAAGGAAGATGAGCACAAAGTGATCTAAGAAGGTCTTGAATACCCCATTCATCAAACTCATAAACAACTTTGGGGCATTAGTCAAACCAAAAGGCACCATATGTGAACTCATCAAAGGGCCATATCTCATACGGAAGGCGGTCTTATGAATGTCCACCTCCGAAATCCTCAACTAATGGTAGCCTAACTTAAGATCAATCTTAGAGAAAATTATGGCTCCATTCATCTAATCAAACAAATCATCAATGCGAGGAAGGGGATAATGATTCTTGATCGTTACTTTATTCAGCTGGTGGTAATCAATACACAACCATAAGGATCCATCCTTCTTCTTCACAAAGATCACCGTGCACCCCAAGGGGATACACTAGGATGGATAAGGCCTTTCTCCAAAAGGCCCTCAAGTTGTAAACTTGAGCTCATAAAGCTCTAGGTGTGGTCATCCGATAAGGTGCTCATGAGATAGTGTTATCTAAATTCACTCCTCGAGGTAATTTTGAAAATATATGCATCAAATTATGGTAGTCCCATGAGAGTAAGTAAAATTTGAAAAGGCCAAAAATATTGTTTTGGGGTGATCATCTAGCGATGGTCTAACTTCCCCATCCAAGGAAAAAATCCAAGAAGTTATAAAAAATGAAAAAATCCAAAAATGAAGTCGAGCAGCTGCAATTTTAATGCATTTGAGTCTAGATGGGTCTCGTATTTCGAAATCATTGACTAAGGTCCCAAAAAGTTCGCACAAGTTTGAATATAAGGAATTGACAAAGTAGGAACTTTTTGTCCTCAACCCTAAACCATGAGACAATTGGGCCATCCATACCCAGCTCGTAAATTTGACTCAATACAAAGTAGTGAAAAGAGAAAAGGATAGAAAGAATTTTTGGTCCAGGGTCCATACATTTACCTTGGGACTAAAGTATGGATTTTGGTGATGCGAGCTCATGGGAGAAATTTTCCCAACAAAGACCCTAGCCTTATGCAAAAAATCAGATTGCATCACTCGGAGATTTTCTTGCAATGAGGTCAAGACAAAAGAAAATGAAAGCTTGAACGCAAAGGTGAAATAACCCCCATGCACAAGGAAGTTCTAATCAATGATGTACTAAGAATCTTGTCCGGATTCTCAACCAGATTTGACACATGGACCTTCACCTGGTTGCATTTGTCAGATACCATCGAAATCAAAGGAAAATCAAAAAGTAAATCGAGTTCTTCAAATTCTTCTCAACCCTCCACATCTTTTGACTCTCAAGAGTGAAAAGATTTTCAACCTCCTTGACTTTCTAAAATGAGCACGAGATCCTCTACCTCAAACTCAAGATATTTATATTTAAATAAAAGAAACATATTTGCTCAAGATAGGTAATGCTCATTCTCATCAAATGACAAAAACCATGCACTCCAGTTATAGTTGCTCCACTCGGAAGGTCATAACTTTTGTATTTCTCAACGAAATGGAGGTGTGTTCAAAGTTTTGGAACATTTTTTTGTCTGGAATCATGGTTTTGAGCCCTTGCATCAAGAAATTCTTGATTTTATGATAAATCGATGGGGATCTTCATAAAACATGTCCTTCCAACATCCTGTAGAATGTTTTATTTGTGTGAAGTTCCATCCTTGTAAATTAAGATGCATGGTCATCATTCCATTTCTCTCTTTTCCATAAGCTGTTAGGATAGTATGGGGAGCATTTTCCTTCAAGTAAAATACAACATTTTCCATTTGAAATCCATCTTGGTTTGGTGAAGGACTTGATTTTGGGATTTCCATTTTCACCTCTTCTTCTCTCTTCTCTTTTCTATAAATGGAGTGTTGGGCTCATTCTAAAGGGTATAAGTTTTTAGTGGTAGCAAAGCTCTATCAAAATTGCTTTGTGAAGCTAATGTTCACCTGGCCCTTGGTAGTGGACTCCTTGCATGGTGATCTAGGCCTTATCTTGTAATAGATTGAATTTTACATATCATGGAAGAATAAAACACAAGTTTGTGGATGTATCTTCCCATGTTGAAGTGTCAAGAAACACTCTTCTTGCCCTTTTAACCTTCATTACAAGAATATTGTGTCATTTTTATGCTAAAGATGAGGATCTATTAGTTCATTTTGAGATGTTGTTGTGAATTCATTTTGCTAGATTGTGGAAACTAATATCACCCCCTAAATGCACCCCATTCATAAACTCATAAACATTGGGGGCATTAGTCAAACCAAAAGGCACCACCGTGAACTCATAGTGCCATATCTATTATGAAGTGTGGTCTTATGAATTCATCCAAATCCTCAATTGATGGTCCCTTGACTTAATTTAATCTTAGAGAAATTGTTTGCTCCCTTCATCTGATCAAACAAATCATCAATGTGGAAGGGGATAAGATTCTTGATCATTACTTTTCCAACTTCAACACAAAACCGAAAGGATCCATCCTTTTTCTTCAAAAATATCAAGTGCACCCCAAGGGGATACACTTAGGATGGATAACCCATTTTCCAAAAAGGCCCTCAAGTATATGCACTTGTGCTAAACATAAGGTGGTGTCATCCGATAAGGTGCTGATGAATAGGCTCTGCTCCGGGAAATATATCTATATGAAAATCAATCTCATGGGGGTGGTAACTAAAAGTAGCTCCCCAGAAAGACATCAGAAAACTCTCTCAAAATGGGGTGATCATCTAGAGATGGTCCACTAGACCCATTTGATTCCATTTAACTATAATAACATACATCCTGCAACCCCATCATACACACCGCAAAGTGCATAAATAGAGATGGTGTGAATAGAAAGCGGGTCTCGACCCCGAAATCACTGACTCAACTCCCAAATAATCCACACAAGATATAATCTTGTGGTAATAATCCACTCTGGCCTTGTGTGCAGATAACCAATCCATACCCAAAATGACTCCATACGAGCCCAAAGGAAGGATACGAAGATCCGAGGTAGTGGTGAAAGGTCCCAAATCCACTACACACTCCTTAACTAGGAGTCTACAGAGATCTTGGCTCCAAAATCCATCTCAACATCCCAACAAAGACCCTACCTAACTGCCACCAACCTGCATTGCTCTACTAAAGATGGTGCAATGAAAGAATCAGAAGAACCAAAATCAAACAATATAGAGGTAGGAATACCCCCAATGCTACATGTAGTCTCAATGACTATACTCTGATGCTCGGCCTAGTGGTTCTCAACCATTGCATAAATCCTGTGGCTGCATCCCATGTCACCAACAGTTAAAGCTCGAGATCTGTGTCTTACCCTTGTTAGGGTTCTAAGGGAAGTCTCTCCAAAATTTCCCACAACTCCACAACCAAAACAACTGCCTGATCCTCTCCAATGAGTAGCACCTCTAGTAGGTGCTCTAGAAGTCTGTGTGTGGATCCTGATGATCCTAGTGGTGATTTTTTGGCCTCTGCTAGTGAGCTCCTGCTGATTGAGCTCTAGGTCCACCATGTGTCCTGATGGGACCCCTAGGAGGAGGCCCCATACTCCAACCTCTCTGTGCATCAACTCTCTGTGGAGGTCTATAAGGTGGGTGGGACTGCTGCTACTTTGCTAGGGGTCTAAATGATGACTGTGAAGAACTCTGGCCACCATGAGGAGGAGGAGATGACCCCTCGATCTACTTTTGTATATCCTACATCTTGTATGCGGCTCTAGACTCGGTCTCTAGCCTGCGTTGGGTCTTTCCCCGAGTCTCCTCTGCTATATAGGCCTTCTCGATGGCCTCAGCTAATGTCTGTGGATAATGGATCCACACTACACCTCCAATGTCTAGATTCAAGCCCTGGATGAACTGTGGATCTGCACCTACTCATCCTGCATGTACTCAACATACTGGAGTAGATCTAAAAACCTACTCTCATACTCTGCTATTGAAAGAGATGCATGTCAGAAGGTCATGGAACTCATCGATCCTCTGTTGTATGAACTCTCGTGACAAATATCTACTCCTAAACCTCTCCTCAAATAGCTCCTGGTCACTATCTCAGAATCAACATGGAGCTTCTGCTCCTCTATCCTCCACCATACTCATGCTCCATCCCTTAGTAGATGGATCGCAACATGAGATTTTGTGTTACTAGAACAAGGACAAAGCTTAAAGCATCCGCTCAAGCTCACTAGCAGGCCTCTACCTGAAATCCACCTGTGTCACCAGAGTAATGTGATGGTCAAAGCTTCAGGATCTCCCTGATGTGATCTACAGTTGTGGTCTGATGAGCCTCTAGGCCTCTCTGTATGCTCATCCCTAAGCCTAGGCTCGAGACCTCTCTCTATGCTCTAAAACTTGGTCACCCTGTCCCCTCTGTGGTGACTCTATCCCTAGCTGACTCTGCATGGGATTTCTCTCCTCCATGCTCCTTGTTGGGTCGAGGAGATACCTGACCCTCAATGGAAGGGACTCTATCATGTCTGGCTACATGTCCTCCTACTGATCCTCCGTGTAGAGCGACATTAACATCCTGAAGAGTCTACAAAATCTGGGGTAGGATGGCTGCTACAACATGATCTGGTGGTGGTAAGTCTAGGTCTATGTGAAAAGGCTCCTCATCCATCTTGTGCCTCCTACATAGAACAAAATGAGAGTTAGTTCCTTATTCTAGGTTTTATTCAATTTCCATGTTTACTAAAATGTGAAAATTCCAAACTAAATTATTTTCTAGATTTAAAAGTGTGCTAAGTTTTAAAGTTCATGTCTCAAGTTTCTAGTGTGCCCAATGGTCCAATATTTTGAACCACTACTCTGATACCAAGTGTAACGCCCATTAAAACAACCCACTTGAGACCCAAGAACAACCTAGGATTAGTTAGGAAAATTATGGAATAATTTTTTTTTATTAAAAGAATCTACAACCATGTTACAAGACAACAATTGTCACTAATAGGTTCTAGAACAATTCTAATCTACTAGAGTATACTTTTATTTTATTAATAATTATTAGAGGTCATAAGGTCCAAAATTTAGGGTTAGAAGTTTCAATTAGGTTCAGAGGAAAATTCCTCACCATACCCATTCTCTAACAGGCTTAAAGTTTCAACTTGATTTTTCTCATACTTAACACATTCAAAATTTTCCTAAATCACTCCCATTGGATAGGAAATTTCCTCACCTTTCCAATGATATAAATAAGTCCTCCTAACTCCTCATAAAACTCAAGTTATGGGCCGTGGACCTTGGGGTGAAAATTTTCCCAAGGGTAAGCCTGTGGGCCTAGGGGAGAAAATTTTTTTCCTTGCGTGGGTGGTGGGCGGGCAAGGAATTTTTGGCATTTTTTTCCTTTTCAGGGAAAAAGTGTGATTTTCCTTTGCCCATGGTTCTCAAAGAGGACACGTGTCGGCTTGAGAAATTCTGGGAAAGCGGGAAGTCGGGTCATTGGAGAGATTTAAGGCATTAAGCCTTTTGGGTCACAAAACGCAAGGGGAAAACTTCATACTTTCGCGCACGCCTCCGCTGCTCCCAAATGGCACCATGTGTCATCACCCTATTGGCCATGGGCTGGTGGGGAGGCGGAGGAAACTAAGAAAATTTTCCAAAAAAATTTAAAAGCGCTAAGGTTGGAAAAGGTGTCGCGCCTCCGTCATTGCCTCGTGAGGCCAGTGGCGGCTAATTGGTCATGGGGGGGAAGGTTAGGAAAATTTGGAAAATTTTCCCAAAATTTTTTAAAAGCACTAAGTTAAAAATGGGATCCACCCATCCACTGACACCTCATGGTGCCATGTGGCAGCCTCTGATTGGTTAGGGCGGTGGGGTGGTGGAGAAACTTTTGAAAATTTTCCCAAAATTTTTCCTAAGTCCCAAAGGAAAAATTTGGGCCGTGGGCCCACCAAGGAAATTTTTCCCAAAGCCAAGTGAAGAAAACTTCATAAGGCCATAACTTTTGATAGAGATCATTTTTGGGAAAACGAGGACTTTCTGGAAATCTCTCGAAGTCCTATTTGTATAGATCTCATTAATTTTTGGTTTTAATAAAGTTTAAGGGGTCAATTTTAAGAAAACGGCCTCTGAGGATTTTTAAAAGCAAACTGGTAAATTTTAACTTATAAATTTTGTTCAATTTTGTCATTCTTTCTCCTTTAACATGTCAAATGAACATGGAGGATTGTTCTAAGAAGAATTTTAGGATGTATTAGAGGGTAATTTTTTGATTGATTTCCAATTTGAATTTTTACAACTTCTTGACAACAAAATAACTGTGAAAGGTTTGGGCCGATTTTGCAATGTTTGAAGGATTTTTCCTTAAGTGTTTTAGTCCAATTGAGTTCATTTATATCATAACATTTTATATTTCAATGTTAATGTTGTTTGCGAGTTTGAACTATGCATTTTAGAGGAAGTATTTTCCTAGTTTAAAATTTAAAACAAAGGTCAATTTCTAAAGGATATGTTTATAAGTTTTCATCTTCCAAATATGGAAATTCATTTCCATTCTAGTCTAATACATTTAGTTGATTTAAACAAACCATTTACTAGCTAAAATGCAAAGTTTGATTTCCAATTTTAACATATTTCAAAAGAAAAGAGTTACATATATTTCCTTCATACGTATTCCCCATTTCAATTTTTCAAACATAGAAGTGTTTGCAAGATATAGAAGTGTCAGAACTTCCATGAATAAAATAAAATAGGTACTTTTTATAATATTAATTTTGTATTATACCAATTTAATATTATCAAAAGTACCTATTTTATTTTATTCATGGGAAGTTCTGACACTTCTCTATATCTTCAAACACTTCTACACATTCAAAATATGAAAACAATTTGTTAGCTTTCTTGCAAACTTTTATTAATTTATTATTGATGTGGTGAGTGCGAGAAAACAAAGTTGTTGGCTTTGTTGTAAACTTTTATTAATTTATTATTGATGTGGCGGGTGTGGGAAGTTATGTAACTATTTTTCATTTCCCATAATTAAAAAGATTAAAATATATGTAAGTGAAGTTATTAATTTTGTGGGCACAAATTTCAAATTTCACAAGCACGACATCAGACTCTTCCACTCAATATATACAAATGAAGATGCCTCTCCGCATTAATATATTCAATTTTTTTCTTTTTTAAGTGTCTTGGTGAAATTGTTACGTACTCATCTATGGAAATCTAAGCAAATATCACTATTATTCAACAACTATCTAATGAAGTGATACCTTTTATCAGGGTTATTTTAAGAGACAGAAATCGGAGGTGGAGAATACAGCGAATATCCGGAACCGGTTTCACGGGAAGGCGAATTTTTGGGGGTTGTATGAAAAATGATTATCAAACAATGACAGAAGGCTGAGAGCAGCTGACGGAATCATCGCGTCAAATTGTTGACCTTAGATATGGTGGTTAGTGAAGGGTGGCGTCATTGACCTATTGGCGGCGCCACATGTCGGATCCTCATGACGTGGCGTCACTAAGCGAGAAATCATCAAATTGCAGCGCGTTGCATTTACTGAAGCGTGGCGAGAAAATCTTCTTTAGCCTCGACCTCTGCTTTCTCATCAAAAAATCTCTGTCGCGCATCAACAAACTTTTTCGTGCATATGCGTCTTCTAATCAAAGCCTTGACGCGCGTTAGCCTTAGTGAAACGTCAATAGGCCTTAGTGACGCGCGTCAACAGACCTTAGTGACGCGCGTCACTAAGGCCTATTGACGCCATACGACATTCTATTGGCGACTTGGCGTCACTAAGGGGCGACATGATATTTCTTTGTCGCAGCGTCGATTTTATCCTAAGGCCTATTTGCGGCGTGACATTAAGGCCTTAGTGACGCGCGTCACTAAGGCCTATTGACGCGCGTCAACAGGCCTTAGTGACGCGCGTCAATAGGCCTTAATGTCGCGCGTCAATAGGCCTTAATGACGCGCGACAGCAAATATCATGTCGTGCGTCTGCAACCTCTGCCCTCTTCTTGCTCATCGAAAAAACTCCATGTCGCTCGTCAACAAAATCTTTGTCATGCATCTACTATGCGTCAATATCTACAGTATCTCCTTGTCTGCAAACCCTCCTTGTCGCGCATCAATAACTTACCCCCTTGTCGCGCGTCTATAATATGGGATATATCATATTGTTGAAAAATGTGAAGTAGAAGTGTTCTACCTGGCGAATAATATAGGTTTATATAGGGGATATTTTTCAAGGGGTAGGCGAAGCCGACCCCTAAAAAAAATTAAAGTGTAATTTTTAGGCGAACAGGTCACTGGCCCGTGCCAAAAAATTCGCCTTTTCAAAATTTTCAAAAATGGAATATTCGCCATATTACGAATATTCGCCACTAAAATTATCCTGCTTTTATCTATAGACATGGTGGTTTCTTGTGAAACACATGTGATTTTATGAGAGAAATCATCAAATTGTTGTTAGATATGGTGGTTTCTTGTGAAACACATGTGATCCTACAAGAGAGCAATCATCAAATTGTTGTTGTAGAAGATCTTTATTTCTTTTATTTTTTCATGCATATGGTCTTCTAATAAACTTGTTAGTGAAACCCATCCGGTGGGTAGAAGCAGTGCTCTCTTGGGGACATGGCTACTAGGCTTTTATCCCTATTTTCCACCTTGCACAAGTTTTGGCCAATGTGGATGAAGGTACAAAGATATCATTCTATGAGGCATTACAGAGGAATCCGGTATCAAACCCATGTCACTTGTAGTTAGTAATCCCTATATCACATTTTGAGATGAAGAGCTTGAAATTGAGTCATACTACCTAGATCACACCTTCATCTCTGTAGATTCATAGCTTTTGGCTACCTCCCAGTCCTCCACACTTGGATCACTAACCATTGGATTCATCTTCTATGAAACAATTTATATTTCTATCCACGTGTTGAGGGAATATTTATTGTAGTTTTGTCTTCCATATCTAATAAGGACACCATATCCAAAAAATGTTGGCCTTTTCAAAGAAAGGTACCTTATCATGATACCCTAGTTCCCCTCATTTTTAACATGACCACCGAATCTTTTTCTTATAAACCAATATGGATAAGACCGCCTCATTTACCTCTGCAATTTTGTGATCAAGATTGTCTAATTTCCATAGGAAATGCATTGGGTAACATTTAAACATTGACTCCCAAACCTTTGAATTTACCCACATAGCCTATGTCAAAATTCTTGTTGAGAATGACACCTCATAAAACCTAATCTGCTTGTGTTGAGTTCAAAGTTCAAAATAGAACTTGGACTCAAAGCATCTAGACTATGAGGTTCTATCTTTTAGATGTAGGAGATGCTTCACCTTAAGAAATATTGTTGTTGATTATGGGATGGAAAAGTGCAAAACTGAGAGATCCAATTGGTGGAAAGATGCCCTTCTTAGACATTTAGTTTTTGACTATAAGGATGAATTTGATTCAATTATAGATTTAGAGGATGAGGCTGAATTGGTTCAGAAAACCCTCTCAAAGAAATTCCAGATGCAGGAAACAAGGGGATGGCAAATGGTGAATCTCATACGATCAAAAAATTTGAACCAGAGTCATTTGAAGTGAAAAGGAGAATTTCCCTCATTGCTCTCCATGTAAAAAAAAGTACATATCATCTGATTGACACTATTGAAGTTATTCTTCCTATTGAGGAGGTTTTATAAGGATGGAAAATGATGTATAAAAAGAAGAAAAGTATCCATAAAAACCCGCTTTCCTACCTAATTAATTTGACTCATTTTCTATTGTTCGGGTGTTCCTTTTTGCAGATTTGTTATCTCCCAACAACATATGTGTCTCTTATTGTTGTTGTTATTCCGCTAGGCATAGTGATTTTTTTTCTCTTTTGCTTTCATTTCCATATTTGGGTGTTGACCCATTCTTGTTGTTCCTAGGTAAGATCTTAGTCAAAAACCTTTTACCATTAATATAAAAACTTGTTATTGAAACTAATTGATGGGTTGTTCTTATTTTTCTACATATTCTATTTAAATTAATAAAATTGTGACAATGGGTTGTTTCTTGGATGTGCATGAGAATGTACCTATATTAAAATAAAATATATATCTACATTTTCTCTTTCTACCATAATTAGTATTGCACGATCCATACTATATATGAAACCAATGAATTTGAACTCATTTAATGTGGAATACCAAATTCCATTATTTTTATTCCTCTCAAATATTTCAAAATTATTTTTCCTACTTTCTAATGATATTTCTTTGGAGATGTCCGAATCTTTAAATCCGCTTACGGGAAACATTATGTATGGTATTGTATTTACCAAATACATTAGACTTCCAATAATTCTTCTATACAAAGTTGGGTTAACATTTGACCATTTGTTGAATATTTGATTAGTTTTTATCTAAGCACAATAGGTGTATAAAAATTGGTTTTCAATTCAATATAATGAACATTTTTATAATAACACTTTCATACTTGGTTTTGGAGATGAAAATATAATTTTTAGATTGATTTATATTAATACTAAGAAAATACTTACGCAAACTTAAATTTTCATCTGAATTCCTTCTTCATGGATTTTTTAAACAAGTCAATTGAAAGATAACCTTAAAATATCAAATCATTAACATGTAAGAAAATAATTAGTATTTGGCCTTGTTCATTACAAGGTGGTTTATTATTTCACCTATTGAAACCATTTTGTAAAATATAATAATCAATCCTACTATAGCATTTTCAAGACCTTTCTTAGGTCCATATAGTGTTTTTCTCAATTTTAAAACATTTTCTTAATAACATGAAACTTCATAACCTAGTATCTTCTCCACATTTGTTTCTTCTTCTAGAAAACAATTCAGAAATTCTAATTTTACATCCATTTGATGCAATGACCACTTACTCTAAATTACTAGAAAAGTTCTTAATACATGTTTAAAAGGGATACTAGAGACAACGTATGATTTTACTCAACTAAAATTTGATATAAAGAAACCCTTTTCTACTATATTTTCCTTGTGCTTTTACACTTCTTCTTTTGTATTCAACTTGGTCTTTGTAGTGCCCCCGTACCAATTCTCCCAATCAATGAGGGTGATGACCTTGTTCGTGAAATGATTTATTTTCAAGAACTTTGGTTTGGTTTTTAATTTAGAACTTCATTTATGAGTTATTTGGACAAGATATCAATCCCTTCAAAAATGACATTTTTATGCCACTAGAGTTTAGTATTCGATTGATTTAAACTTTGTTGATTCCTTTGGTAGGTACATTTCGATAACATCGACATTTTGAGTTAAGTGTCGTATATCATATTGGGGTTATTGTTTGGGATTGGAGTAGCCCCACAATGTGGAAATTCATCTTTGAGTTTCCCTTTCATTTTATCCCTTGTACATTTGATAATATAATATTAATATTATTACTATTATTATTATTGTTTTCTTATATACGCAACATAAAAAAGAAAATTGAAATTGGAAATTTATTAAAATAATAAAATTAAATGGGGGATATTAAAAAGAAAATAAAGTAATGAAATTAAATCCCATTGGGAGGGGGAAATGGGGCAAAAAGAGTTTTTAGGGTTTTCCTAACATCTTTTTGGTTTTGGGCTTGTTCGATGCTTGCAAAGCGATAAGATGGGAGTTGTTCAAGTGGTCATGAATACTAGAACATTCCCCTAACCATGAAATATTCATTATATATATATATATATATATATATATATATATATATATATATATATATATATATATATATATATATATATATATCCTACTATGGTTCTGCATATATAAAAGGGGGTGGGTTTGTTTTCTGAAAGTGCTCGGATGTCTTGAGGATGCTCTAAAATTTATCTTCTATGTGCTAATGAAACCTATGGTGGTTGTGTAGAGGAATCCTACCTTTGGTGGAACTCCATGGTATGTAATAATAAATTTGGATCAGTTTTACACAAGAATAACACACAATGTTATTTTCTTATTTATTATTCTTTATTCATTGATTAAATGAGAACCTTACATAGGACAATATATAGGAAAAACAATAGGAAAACTACTTCCTTAAAAATGGAATAAAAATGATTCGGTATAGATACACGAGTATAACAATATACACTAAGATAATAACAAACAACCCCAAATAACAATCTAACCGTAAGTAAATAATAATTTACTATACGGTGAAAACCAAACTCTTATGTAAACAATAAATTTCCTAACATTCCCCCTTAGTGTTTACATGGTAGAAAAGAACTTTCACACTTCGCTGCAACATGTCACCTCTGCTGCACGCTCATGATCTTAGCACACACTCAAAATGAAGGTAGAAGAAGGAGCACATGTGGGAACACATCGACTTCACTAGTGTGGTAACATGTACATAAACCATCTTCTTATCAACCAATCACTATAGGAAAACATCGACTTAATCGGAGTGGGAACTCAAGTAGGAACCATCTGCACATCCTTCAATTGTTTTCCAGAGGCTCACCACAAACCTAGGTATGAATAGGAACACATCTAACTATTCAACCTCTTCAAGAATCATGATGTTACATTTCACTGTGCTATTTGTTCTTCACTATATTATTACATCAAGGAATTATTTAGGAATAGCCACATACACACGAGAATAGGAATGAACCTGTGTTCTTATTTCTTACACAACATTGAAAATATGACAAACTGAAATCTACACCACACAACTGAAAAAACAAGTCACCATACTAAAAGTGTGGACCCATCATTGGCGATCGTGAGAGTAACCTCACGTACCCAAAATTGACATACAACGTCATATGCCCCCATCCTCCGATCACATGTGCTAACGTAGCTCCTGATTTTAATATGAAGCCCAAAAATTTCAACATTGAGTTTATTTTTATAACTTCCCCCACAATGTGAAATATTTTGTTTTTCAGGCATCAAGTAACACCAAACATGTGCACGTGAGGAATTTTTGTGTGTAATGGACTTTTTACAATGACACGAATTTTGAAGAAAATTCACAAATTTGACAATGACTCTTAAATTTGATGATGACTTTGACTCAATTTGGACAAAAGGAATCTACAATAAAATGGACTTCACATGGACAAGTGACTTTTGATGGCGAGACTTTTAATGATGAATACTATGACAATACCAAGACTTATTAACTCTTTATTAAATTGACAACAAACAACTTATAATATTTTGACTGCTCAAATAAACTAAAAACAAAACTCTTTGAAACATAATTGACTCTTCATACTTTAAACATAAAATTGACTAACAAATAACTCAGACTTGAAGCCACTTGGAAACGACATGCACATTTTTTAGAATCTTCACTTCGTCGTCAATGTAACAAATAGATTTCATAAACAAATCAATGCAAATGGTAAATGTATGTACCGTGTTTAGAGGAGGAAGAGAGTGATTTATTGCAGCTTCGTAGAATTGATTCTAATATTTTAGGACATGTTCAATAATGCACAGGTGTCACTGTCAACCTGAGCAATAGATAGCCATTAAATCAAATTGGGTCTGCGGATCCAATGATTTTGAAATTCCAGTCAAAGCAATTGACCAAGCCTTGAATGGTCTGTGTAGAAGAGATTAAACGTTGGAATTTAATCTCATATGAATTTGTAAGCATTATAAAGAATACATATGTGATTATTTGAGACGCCAACCATATGTATTTAAATATGAATGAATTGCTAGTAAATTATCCTGAAAGTACTTCAATCGTAAAGATCTGCATATATCAATTCTCAGGAGCACACAATTACCCACATGGAGATTAATTTGGGTAAGTCATGGAAGCCTTAACGGACTGTATAATTGTTTTCTCAATGTTGCAATGTGAATGCACAACTGAGACGTGGCTGAGTACTCAATACAAAGATCTTGGAATGCAAGATAAAGGACATATTTGATATTCTCCTTCAGGTGTACGTCTCTCTTTCAAATGCTGAACTTATTCTCAGATGCAGGGTTGGATTTTGCAAGGCGTTTAGACGTTTTTAGTCATTTTAGATGTCAAAATACAGGCACTTTTAAAATATGACCGTCATGCTTGACAGGCAGAATTATAATTTAAACGTCAAAATGACATGTACATTACAAATTTAACCGTCAATATATATATATATATAGTTAGTAAATTACTTATTATATTATATATATTTTGAAATTCATCAAAAATCTAATTTAAATCAAAATCAAAATTTAGAAATATTTGGAAAAAAAGGAAAGAATCTTGCAAGTCTGTTGTTGCTATCTTTTTCATTAGTATGAAATAGAAACCAGTAAATAGAATTAGAAACAAAACAAATAAAAAAATACTCTATTCTCAAAACAAACAAAAAATACTACCTAGAAAACATTCTTACTGCAGTTAGAACAAATTAGGTTGATCCGAAGCAAATTGGCAATGGCATGAAGATGATGCGTGAGTTGCACCGTTCACAACATGATTCAAACAAAAAAATACTCTATCGGATATCCTCAAATACATTGGACTAGGCCATAGGCAGGCTGAAAAAGCGTATGATTATTGGGAATGCGGGATGTGCATTACAAAATCCAAACGTCTAAATGCCTTACAAAATCCAAGCCTGGTTAGGTGCCCGTAATTCCTTTTCAATACTTCATCCATAAGAGAATTAGACATAAACAGTCTGACGCAAATCTAGTTTTTAGTTACTCAACTTCCACCTATCATCATCTCGTGAGTCGTGAGGTGTCCACGCTGACACAACGGCTAAGGAGTCACATAACAGTTAACACGTTGAAATCAGAAGTTGAAAGAACTAAAGCCTAGAGAACCGCTCCAGGAGTGACTATTTTACCAGCCGAAGAGATCCACCAAGGTAACCTGTAAAAACATGGGATTCGAAGAAATATAGAGAACTAAAGTCACTACCTTTCATTTTCCAAGTCACTCCACAACCATAGATCAAATAACGCCTTATAAACTTTCCTTGAGAGAAAATAATGAGATTATCTTCATGTGAATTTTTCTATAAATTTGAGCAAAAATAGGACTCACGGAATCGTGAAATTCTCAGACTTGCATATACCTTTAGACAATGCACATTTTTCAGAATATTCACTCCGTTTTATGGTGTAACAAATAGATTTCATTAAATAAATTAATATTTAAATTGATGAAAATTTGTAAGGTATCGGAAAGAAATGAAACAAATGTCAACCAAATGTTTAGAGGTGGAAGATTGAAGAGTCAAGATCTATTGCAACGTAGAATTGATTCTCGAATCTCGACCTCATTATTGAAATGAATCCTATAATCACAGGTGTCACTGTCAACCTGAGCAATAGAGGTAAAACAAAAATTGGGTTTATAGAGTGTGGGAAATAATTATTTTAAAAAATTCTATCCATGAGCAATGAAAACCTTGAAGTGTGAATCAAGTTAAACATTGGTGCATTTAATGAGGAATAGGAGATGTGTAATGGACATTTTACAAGAATACAAATTGATGATTCTAATTTGAATTATCACAAATTGACATATTTAAAAATTTGATTTATGTCTACATATGACTCTCTTTGTTCACTTTGTCATTAGATACATTATCCAAGAATAAAGACTATGCACATTCAATCGGAAAGATCAATTTATTTTTTCTATATCTAAATTCTTCAGAGAGCTTGAAATGAATGAGAATATACTCCACATGGAGTGAAAGCACTAATAACTTAGATAAGTCATCAAATAAACTAAAATTCAAAAACATAATTGACTCTTCATTGTTTTTCATGAAAAAAAAATAAATGACTTGAATCCGCTTTGAAAACAATGCACATGTTTTTGCAGAATTCTTAACTCACGGACGTGGCTTTGAAAAGTACTATGAAATGAAAGATTTGTGAATGTTAAATAAATGACAAATTTAATATGTATGTTCATGTGTACGTTGCTCTCGTGGAAATTGGAGTGAACTTAAATCAGATTGAGTTAGATGTATTTTAGTGAAATTTCTTATGTCAGGTTCACTTCAACCTGATAAAGTTTTTTCTTACAATTTCTGTGATTTATTCAAGATTAGTAGACTAAATACCCTTGAATCATTGGTCGAATGTAAGTTATAAATCCTCCTGGAATTGATGGTTATAAGGTCGTTTAGGCAAAGTAAAAGAACATAGGATAGAGAATGCAAACATATGTTTTAAGATAAAATCCAAACTTGTTCAAATCCTGAAATCTAACAATAAATATTGTACCGCCTGAAGCAATTGATTTTTAAAAACAATTCATATATGATTCATATTTGGGAGAAACCAAAAATACCCATGGAGTTTCATACTCATCGTGAAACAATTGAGGACCATGACATTTGTATGATACCAAATAATAAATTTGGACATTTAAGCATAGTAATAACAAAGACATATTTAATATTTCCTTAATATCATTACGATCTTTTTATTCATTGATTAAACAAGAACTTATTCTCAGAGCCAGATGTATAGGCAAAACAATGGTAAAACTTTCTTATAGTCATCTTAATAACAAATAGGCTGTATAGATACATGGGTATTCCATCATTTGATTTAGGCTTTAAGATAGTAGACAAATGACCCCAAATATCATTGGATTTTCGATGTAAACCATAGATCCTCCTTTTAAATAAAGGTCGTTTAGGACATAAACAAACTATAGAATGCACTTGTGAAAGAACAAGATAAAATCCAAACTTTTCAAATCCTAAATCTAAAATAAAGATTGTATAAGAAACAATTGTTTTTAAAGAAATCATAATATGATTCATCATTCGAGTAAACTAAAAATACCCATGGAGTTTCATCGGGAAAAGTGTAGGACCATGACATTTGTAGGGGAAAAACAAGAAGAAAGGTCACAAAATATTTTGTGATATCAATGTAATTTTAGATCTTTGATTAACTCAATTTGGAGTGATGTTTTATTTCACATTTATATACTAAATAATTTCAAGAACATTTATATTATTTTTTTTAATATGTAAAATTATTTTATTCATTGATTAAGCAAAAAATTACACAAGCCAATATATAGGCAAAACAATAGGAAAACTACTTCCTATAGAACGAATAACAAATAATTTAGTTAGACATGGGTATAACAGATATACACTAAGATGATAACAAATGACCCCAAATATCAATCTAACCATAAGTAAATAATAATTTACTATACGGATGCCAAACTTTTTATGTAAATAAATAAATTTCCTAATCGTCGAAATTTTCACATGATGAGCATAAACAAACTGGATGGCCTCATAAACAACAAAAAAGGCCTTGTTTAATAAAAAACTTCAAGAAAATGTGCATTGACTGGTGAAGAGATAAACTACACATGTAATTCACACTCCTCTTCGACACCTATTTCTACTTTTTTGATGCTCATTAGCTTCCTAGAGACATGGATATTGATATAGTATTCTGGTTAGCATGTTGATAGACTATATGGAAATTGATTATTATTGTGATTTGACTCTTATCATGGATTATATGGATGCCTAGTTGATCTTGGTAGATGTTACAATACATGTTGATTTAGCATTACTTTACTTATATGACCGGTGAAGAGATATACGACATCATGGATTCATAGTAGTTGTGATTATGTTTTGATGCATCATCTAACCATGTGTACATTGATATTATGGTTTATTAATTTCATAATGATATCAGGTGATCAGTATGTGAATTGTGATTTTGGATAATTGTAAATGTTTGATTTAGAATAGAATTGTGCACCATGATGCATGATGATGATTATATGATGGATGATTTATGTGTTTTTATCTCCTTGACATATTGATGTGGCCTTGAGGCTGAAGGTGGTATTATTTGTGGTTGTAGGAAACAAAATCACACAAACAAGGTGGGACTAGGAAGGCCAACCATGAAGGAATGTCATGTGTTCACAACACGATCACCTTAGTAGTCATCGTGTTTTTGTTTTTTTTTGTGTGTCGTCTTCTTGTTTGTCATCTGTTGAAGGTCTCCATGGGGACCACCTTACATGTGACCATGGGTAGGTATGTGTTTTTTTATCTAAATTGTCTTGTGGTTATGTTGTTTATTTTATTGTGGATGTTGTGATCTTAATTAAAATTCTAATGTACCCTTGTACCCCTATGTTCCTATGTTGTCAATGTAACCCTTAATTGACTATATAAGTTGTAGTTGAGATGGTGTATTAATGTGGTAAATTTAATTATGTGCGAATGTTCCCCTTATGTTTCTTATGTTGGGTATGTATCTTGGCTTAAGTATGTTAAATTATAGGGGTTAATGGTTAATGTGATGATGTGGATTTTGGTGAAGATTCGTGGAATATTATTTATCTTTTTACCTCTTTTATTTGAATTTTTAATTTGGCATTCCTAAACCCAATCTCGGATTTGGGCTTTGAGCCCAATTTTGAGAGCTTGTGGGACAAGTTTTACTTGTCCCACACTCTTTAGAATTCCCTCCTAACCTAACCTATGACCCAAGGGGTCAATTTAGGCCTTTAATCATGAAAATTTGAGAGGAAAGAGGCAATTATTCCCTCACATTTTGATCCTCTAAATTCAACTTTGAAATGTGCAAAAGGGAGCTTGTGTGCAAATTTGGTGATGGTATCTCCTCACCTACCTCTTTATGATGCCTTGGTTTGTGTGGGGAATATTGTGATGTGGATTTGAGGGAGATGAAGTGGCATCCTACATGGAGCCACATCACCTCTCCCTCCATCTTGTCTATTTATGTGCATCCCTTTGATGATTTTGGGGTTATGTAGTGCCCACTTTCCTTCAACACCTTTTTGTTGATCCTGATACTGCATTGACTATATTATGGACATTGTTATAGTTTTGATTTAGTATGATGTTAGATGTTAGATCATGGGTTATTGTTGACTTTGATTCATATATGATGCATGATGTTTATTGGAGACATTTTATATAGATGTTAACATGTTGTTGGACATGGTTATATATATATATATATATATATATGTTGTTAGGACATGTGATATTTGGATACATTGAGTAGACCGAGAAAATTGAATTAAAATTGATGATGATATAGTTGTTGATGAAATTGTAAGTGATATTGTAGATTGTCTTGATGATTGTTATATATATATATATATATATATATTGATGATTTTGAAATTATATTTATATTCATTTGGATGTTTGATATGGCCACGAGGCCGAAGGAGGTATTTGTATTTTGCAAGTTAAAATATATCACAATAAACATCGGGGGATTGGAGACCAACCACATTGGAATTCTAGATGAATTCAACAAGGTCACCATGGAAACTTGTAATTGTTTGTGTGTGTTTGTTAGTTGTTAGGGATTCCCATGGGGGGATCCCCTTCGAATGTGACCAAGGAATTTACGTTTTCTTTTATTTGGTTCCTTTGTTTAATGTTTGCATGTGTTTATTTAGTGGTGCATTGACCCCTTTCATTATTTATTAATGGTGTGTAAATATTGTGAGTAATCATGTTGTTAATTAATTAAGTAAATGGGTCATGAGAATGTAATTAATAGAGTTGTTGGCTCTTGGTTTAAGTGTTGTAAGAGATGTGTAAGTTAATTTTGGAGTGTGAAACACTCCACCTTCTTTGAAATTCAAATTTTCCTTGAAGGCTGATTTTGGAGGCTTGTGGGACAAGTTAGACTTGTCCCACACCTCTTAAATTTATATACCAACCTTACCTATGGTTGGAGAGTTAAATTTAGACTTTCATTATGCATTTTTAAAGTCAAGTTTTAATTTCACTTGCTTATGTTTTAATTTCAGTCCTTTGGGGTGTGGGCTTGTTTTGGAGTGTGTAAGTAAATTGTCATATTATTCACCCACCTAATTATTATGCATTGGAGAATGAAGTTGACTTGGGTGTTGGGGTTGAGGATGTGTGATGTGGCATCCTACATGGATCCACCTCATCCTCTTCCCTTCCCTCTTCTATAAAATTTGAATTCCTTACCTTTTTTGGGGGTTTATTTTCACTTTTTCATACTTCATTTTGGGGCAAATTATTTTGTTGTTTTGAGCTCTTGCTTTTGGAGAAGATTGGAGACTGTTGCATGCTTGTAGATTATTGATCTTGGACTATGTTTTACATTGGAAAGCTTTTGTTTTGGAACCTTGGAATAAAACTCCGTCATGGAGAGGTAGGAGCTTGGCTCTTGAAATGATCTCTTTTCATTTTTCTTTGCACTTAGGAATGGCTAAATGTTTGAATGTGTTGTTTTATTATTGGCTTGTTGGATAGACTACCTAGGGATGGTGTAGGAGGAGAGTATGGGGTATGTTGTGGGAGGTATAAGTGTGGAGGGAGTTGGGATTTGGGTTCCACCTTATAAAGAAATAGCTTGCATTTTTACTCATTATGGGGTGCCATAAGAGGTTGGGGAGGCATAAGGAAATGGGAGGAATAAGGGGTACTTGGGGAGGCATAAGGGCATGTCAAGGTTTTTATATACTATATTTTTGGTGGTTTATAATCAGGTGGTGATACCCATTTCCCCTTAGGAGGCATAAATATCATCCCCCATAGTTCTTTCTCCTTTTGCTTGCATGAGGAAGCTTGAGTGTTTTTTGTTGTCTTTTATCTGTGGTTGCGAACTACAGTTTTGTTTTGTACTATGTTTTAAATGTGAAATTACATGTGTGTTGTGGAAGCCTATTGTTGCCATGAGTTGAAACACATTTCTTATTACAATTTGGTTGGGGCTCGGGGGCCAATGAAGAAGGATGGCTTCTCCTTTTCATTGGATGTCTTGGTTGGGTGGAGATCATTTCCTTTCCCTTGCCTTTGTTGTGATCAAAGCCGTAAAATGTATGATCTTCGTATTGTTGTCATTTGGAGCAAAGGAAAAAGACATGTTTGACAGTCCTTGATGAGATTATTTCTTATTGTAACATTTTTCCCACTTGAAGTGGATGACCTTGTATATTATTTGTGATGGAAAGATGTTTTGTATTGGATATGAAAGATGTAATTTGAAATGTGAAAGAAATATACTCCGTTTTCTATTTTTTAAATGAATGAGAAAGAAATTGTATTATGTATATTGAAATTTAGGAATGAAAGAAGAAGTTGTAAAGGTATCTTTTTGAATCAATAAAATATTGTATTACTTTTCTCAACTGGCATTATCAGGTATTGAAATCTGATTGTTGAATGTATTTTGAAGTTTTGTTGGAAAGAGGAAAAAGTGAATACATATGGAGAAATGTCATAATGCTTTGTTCTTTAGAAATGAATGTTTTAGAAATCAGAATTGTAATTTGGCATTTGAATACCTTGCTTGAATCAACTTAATAGGTTAGAATTGGTTTTGGAATGAATTTTTTTAAACTTAGAAGATGATAAATGAAAATAGACCCATTCGAATCTAATCTTTGTTAGATAAATTTCAAACTCTATAAATTAATTAGCAAATTGAACAGAATGACCCTGTAACATCAAAAAGACAAAATTAAATACCAAATTGGACTTGTAAGATCAAAATGACCCCAAATGAACTAAAACACTTAAGAAATTTCCATCAAACCTTTCAAAATGGGAAAAAGAAAAATTGCAAACTCCTTGTTGTATAAAATTGATAAATTTGAATTGCAAATCAATCAAACCTTTTAACCTTGCAATCTATCCTAAAATCTTCCAAGTAAAATCCTCCATGCCTATGGGGCATGTTGAGAGAGAGTTAATGGAAAATTTGAACAAAATTTATAAGTTACAAAATGTTTTCAAAGGAAGAAATGTTTTCTCAAAATTTACACTTTGATTGATTTCCTAATTCAAATTGACCAATTCACTTCCTAAGTGGCAGCAAAATGTTTTCTCAAAATTTACACTTCAAAACTTATCAAAATTAAAATATTTATTTTCCTGTGCAAAGAGGAATTTGAGAGCTTTCAAAAATTCCTTGTTTGCCAAAAACCGAACTTCCAATCAAAATTTATGGCCTCCTAAAGTTTTTACTTCATTTTGGGCTCAAAAATAATCCAACTGTCAAATTTAAAATTATTAAAATATTCGTTTGGAGACAGAGGGTTAAAACCTTGCATTTTCACTTTTTCCCAAAGGGCGCAAAAATCATGGAGTTCCTCACCGCCCTATGGCCCAAACCTTCTTTCCTTGACAAAAATAAATTTCTAAGTCCAAAAATTTCTTTTGGAAAAAATTTCTCCATGGCCCCGCATCCCCGCAGCTAATCATTGATTGACACGTGGCTTATTAAGGCATTCATGGAGGCACAGATCCTTTTTTACCTTAGCGCTTCAAAAGAAAATTTGGCAAAATTCCCAAATTTTCCCCATGAAGCCCACAAACCCACGGCCAATGGTTGGCTGACACATGTCTCCATGATGCATCGGTGGAAGCGCAGAGTGTCCGGAAGCTTTACGATTCAAAAGGAAACTTTCCCAAATCTCCCCACTGACTTCGTCGATCCACATTCAATGAATGTCTGACACATGGCGTCGTGGTACCTTTGGTAGAAGCACGGGTGGGTTTTAATCCCTTGCACCTTTTTATCCTTAAGGCAAAAATATATGTTTGTCCCCGCTAACCCGATTCCCCATATTGGCTTAGAATGTGCCACGTGTCCCTTACGGCCCGGGGTATAATTTCATCTTCGAGGACGGCATCCCACGAGACTCACGGGCGTGCAGGGGTAAAGTTCTCAAGGGAATGTTTTTCCTACCCCTTGTAATGAGAGCCTTGTTTTATTGTTTTGGCCCCTGTAGCCCTCTAAGTGTAATTAAGAAATATTTAACCCTAGTGTTAATTTAATCTGATTATTAAACTAACACCTAAAGGAAATTTAAACTATACTTGGTTAATTATACCCACTAATTGTAATGTGGTCTTTTATATGTTGTTCCAATGGAAAACCTTATCTTATTAACATGATTGACCTTGATGTACTTCCTTGTGTCAACTATTGCTTGAGGCTTGTTTGTAGTCTCACCAAAAAAAAAAAATTATTCCATAATTTTTCTAACTAACCTAGGTTGTTCTTGGGTCTCGAGTGGGAGTTTTAGTGGGCATTACACTTGGTATCAGAGCCATGGGTTCAAAGCTTGGACCCTTGGGCACACTAGAAAACTTGAGACATGAACTTTAAACCTAGCACACTTTTAAACTTAGAAAACAACTTTGTTTGGAAATTACATATCTTAGTAAACATGAAAAATGAATGAAACCTAGAATAATGAACTAACTCTCATTTTGGTCTATGCAGGAGGCATGGACAAGATGAGGGGTCTTTTCACATAGAATTAGACTTGCCACCACCAGATCATGTTGTAGCAGCCATCCTACCATAGATTTTATAGACACTCAGGATGTTAATGTCACCTTACGCGGAGGGTCTGTGGGAGCACGTACTACTAGACATGATAGAGAGCCATCAGATGAGGCTCAGGCACCTTCTTGACATAGTGATGATCACAGAGAAGAGAACTCCCATGTGGAGTCAGCCAGAGTAGAGTCACCATAGAGGGGACAAGGAGACCAAGTTTTAGGGCACAAAGATAGGTCTCAGAGCCCTAGGCTTAGAGATGGGCATGCTAGAGAGGCCTAGGGGTTGCCAGACCACCACTGCAGACCATATCAGGGAGATCCTGAAGCTTTAGCCATCACACTATTTGGGTGACACAGGTGGTTTTTAGGCAGAGGCCTAGTTGGTGAGCTTGAGCAGGTGCTTCAAGCTCTACCCTTGTTCTAGCAACATGAAAGCTCATGTTGTGATCCATCTTCTGAGGGATGGAGCTGGTGTTTGGTGGAGGACCGAGGAGTAGAATCTCCACATTTATTCAAATTCAATCACTTGAGAGCTCTTTGAGGAGTGGTTAGGAGTAGATATTTGTCATGGAGGTTCATACAGTAGAGGATCGATGAGTTTCATGACCTCCGACAGGCATCTCTTATAGTAGTTGAGTATGAGAGTAGATTTTGGACCTACTCGAGTATGTTGAGTACATGCGGGATTGAGCAGATGTATATCCACATGTTTATCGGGCTGAATCTAGACATTGGAGGTGCGGTTCGGATCCATTTCCCAAAGACATTATTTGAGGCCATTAAGAAGGCCTATATAGTAAAGGAGACTTGGGAAAGACCCGATAGGCTAGAGCACGAGTCAAAGCCGCATCTATGCAGAGATGCGGGACAACAGATCGAGGGGGTCATCCCCTCCTCCTTGTGGTGGATAGGGCTCATCATAGTCCTCTTTTAGACCACGAAGTAGCAGCAACCCGGCCACCTTACAAACCTCCACAGATATTTGATGCACAGAGGGGTCGAGTATGGGGCCTCCTCCTAGGGGTCCCACTAGGACATAGGGAGTACCTAGAGCTCAGTCAGTAGGATCTCACTAGCAAGAGACCTTAGCATTCCACTACCATGTCATAAGGATCCACAAAGATAGCCCTCAGGGCACCGATTTGGGAGCTTTTACTCATGGGAGAGGATCAGGTAGTTGTTTTGGATGTGGTGTTGTTGGACACTTTTGGAGAGACTACCCATAGAACCCTAATAACAAGGGTAAGACACAAATCTTAGAGCCTATCATTGGTGACTTAGGGCACAATCATCGGATCTACGCAGTGGTTGAGAAGCCACCGGGCTAACCATCAGTACCGTGATTGAGACCACAGGTAGCATTGGTGGTGTTCCTACCACCATTTTATTTGATTCTAGCTCTTCCGATTTGTTTATTGCACCATCATTAGTAGAGCGATGCGGTGGTGGCGAGTTAGGTAGGGTCATAGTTAGGATGTTGAGATGGATTTTGGAGCTAAGATCTCTTTAGACTCCTTAGTTAAGGAGTGTGTAGTAGATTTGGACCTTTTACCACTACCTTAGATCTTCTTATCCATCTATTGGGCTCTTATGGAGTCATCTTGGGTATGGGTGGTTCTCTACACACAGAGCTAGAGTGGATTGTTACCACAAGATCATATCTTGTCTAAATGATCTAGGAGTTGAGGTAAGCTATAGGTTTGGGGTCGGGAGACCCATTTCTATTCACACCATCTTCACTATGTAGCTTAAGCGGTGTGTGCGACGGGGTTGTCAGATGTTTGTTGTCACATTTAGTGACTGATCAAAGGATGGGTCTAGTGGACCATCTCTAGATGACCATCCCATTTTGAGATAGTTTTCGATGTCTTTCAGGGGAGCTACGGGGTTACCACCCCCATGAAATATATTTTCATAATGTAGATCAGTTGCAGGAGCATGGACTATCTCACGAGCACCTTATCGGATGACTACCCTTGAGCTCTGCGAGCTCAAGTTGTAGCTTGAGGGCCTTCTGGAGAAAGGCCTAATTCATCCTAGTGTATCCCCTTAGGGTGCACCAATGATTTTGTAAAGAAGGATGGATCCTTGTGGTTATGTATCAATTATCACCATCTCGAACAAAGTAACAATCAAGAATTGTTATCCCCTTCCACACATTGTTGATTTGTTTGATCAGATGAAGGGATCTCAATTATCTGACTCATGATCTTGAGCTTTTAGTAGTGGTTCACACCTTGTTTCATTGGAGACACTTTCTTCTTGGTCAGAGATTCACACTTAGGACAAATCACTTGAGTCTTTGCCACCTCTTCACGCAGCCCAATCTCAATGCTCGCAGCGGCATTGGATGGAGTTCTTTGTGAGTATGATATGAAGATAGGGCATGTGAAGGGAAGGAGAATGTGGTTGCGAGATGCCCTTAATATGACGACAGAGACATGTGATTTTGGCCACCTTAGTGAGTAAAAATTTTGGAGCATGATTCTATAGTAGCTTCCTCATGACAGCTTCTACATTATAGCTAGAGCATAGATCGAGTCTCAGATACCCCTTGAGGGGAAGTTTGATGGTTTTTCATTAGAGGTAGATGGACTTCTTAGGCACAGAGGTTGGATTTATGTCCCCAGAGATGGAGGCTTGAGGTAGGACATATTGACAGAGGCACATCATGCACCCTATTCAGCCCATCCCGGGGTGAAGAAGATGCACACTACCTTGAGACAGTTGTATCACTGGAGAGGACTTCGTAGAGATGTGGCTCAATTTGTGTCATGTTGTTTAGAGTGCCAGAAAGTGAAGGCTAAGCATCAACATCTAGCTAGCCTTCTCTTTCCTCATGTTATACCGAAGTGGAAGTAGGACACCATTTCCATGGAATTCATTGTCATCTGCTACCGATGTCGAGATATCACCATGACGCCATCATGGTCACGGTGGATAAATTAACAAAAGTGGCTCACTTTTCTCTCGGTGAAGACCACTTATACAGCTAGTGCAGTAGCATGGGTATATCTGGATGAGATTGTGAGACTACACGAGATTCCGTGGAAGATTATTTGTGACCACGATCCTTTGTATACTTCCCATTTTTGGACTACCATGCAAAGCATGCCCTCGGGACGAGGATCAATTTCAGCATAGCATATCACCCCAAGACAGATGGACAGACTGAGCGGGTGAATCAGATCTTAGAGGATATGCTTAGGATGTATGTTATGGATCATCAGTCTAGATGGGAGGAGTACTGTACTTGGTGGAGTTTTCCTACAATAATAGTTTTCAGAGTTCTATAGGCATGGCTCCTTTTTAGGCTTTGTATGGTAGAGAGTGTAAGACACCTCTTAATTGGGATAGGTTAGAGGATAGGGTTTCTCTGGGACCAACTTTGTTATAGGACATGGAGCAGCGGTGGTTTTAATCGAGATAGAGGCTGCAGGAGGCACAGGATAGAAAGAAGAAGAAGTACGCAGAGATCAACATAAGACCGACCATAGTTTTGATGTGGGCATGAAGGTGTTCCTTTGTTTTAGGCCACATAAGAGACCTATTCATTATGAAAAAGGTTCTAAGTTAGCTCCTAGATTCATTGGTCCTTTTGAGATCTTGGAGCATATCGGTCCTTTGGCCTACCGTCTAAAATTGCCACCTAGCTTGTCTCACATTCATGATGTGTTTCATGTTTCAGTACTTAGGAGATATGTTGTAGACCCTTCTCATGTGCTAGATTGGACATCATTGTAGGTATAGGATCAAGGGTAGGTGATTTTGGAACCCGTCTACATTATAGACCACGGGACCTTAGGCCTTCGAGGAAAAGAGATTGATAAGTTTTGGGTGCGGTGGGACGAGATATGATGAGATGGCAACCACTTTGGAGGATGCTACATTGTTATGAGTTTAGTTTCACACATCTGTTCCGGTGAATTCCAAGAGAAAGTCAATTCTAAGGGGAGGGGATGTAGTGTCCACTTTCCTTTGACACCTTTTTATTGATCACGATCTGATTCATTGACTATATTATGGACATTTTATAGTTTCGATTTAGTATGATGTTGATGTTTAGGATGGGTTATTTTACTTTAGATTCATAATATGTTGATGGACATGATGTTTATTGGATATATATATATATATATATTTATATTTATGTTATTTATTTATTTATTTATTTATTTATTTATTTATTTATTTATGGATGTTGTTAGGACATGTGATATTTGGATACATTGAGTAGACCGAGAAAATTGAATTAAAATTGATGATGATATAACTTTTGATGAAATTGTAAGTGATATTGTAGATTGTCTTGATGATTGTTGTGATTCATATATATATTTATGATTTTGAAATTATATTTATATTCATTTGGATGTTCTGATATGGCCACGAGGCCGAAGGAGGTATTTGTGTTTTGCAGGTTAAAATATATCACAATAAACATCGAGGGATTGGAGACCAACCACATTAGAATTCTAGATGAATTCAACAAGGTCACCATGGCAACTTGTAATTGTTTGTGTGTGTTTGTTAGTTGTTAGGATTCCCATGGGGATCCCCTTCGAATGTGACCAAGGGATTTATGTTTTCTTTTATTTGGTTCCTTTGTTTAATGTTTGCATGTGTTTATTTAGTGGTGCATTGACCCCTTTCATTATTTATTAAATGGTGTGTAAATATTGTGAGTAATCATGTTGTTAAGTAATTAAGTAAATGGGTCATGAGAATGTAATTAATAGAGTTGTTGGATCTTGGTTTAAGTGTTGTAAGAGATGTGTAAGTTAATTTTGGAGTGTGAAACACTCCACCTTCTTGGAAATTCAAATTTTCCTTGGAGGCTGATTTTGGAGGCTTGTGGGACAAGTTAGACTTGTCCCACACCTCTTAAATTTATATACCAACCTTACCTATGGTTGGAGAGTTAAATTTAGACTTTCATTATGCATTTTTGTAAGTCAAGTTGTATGTTTTAATTGCACTTTCTTACATATTTTTAATTTCAGTCCTTTGGGGTGTGGGCTTGTTTTGGAGTGTGTAAGTAAACTGTCATATTATTCACCCACCTAATTATTATGCATTGGAGAATGAAGTTGACTTGGGTGTTGGGGTTGAGGATGTGTGATGTGGCATCCTACATGGATCCACCTCATCCTCTTCTCTTCCCTCTTCTATAAAATTCAAATTCCTTACCTTGTTTTGGGGTTTGTTTTCACTTTTGCATACTTCATTTTGGGGTGAATTCTTTTGTTTTTTGAGCTCTTGCTTTTGGAGAAGATTGGAGACTGTTGCATGCTTGTAGATTGTTGATCTTGGACTGTGTTTTGCATTGGAAAGATTTTTGTTTTGGAACCTTGGAATAAAACTCCGTCATGGAGAGGTAGGATCTTGGCTCTTGAAATGATCTCTTTTCATTTTTCTTTGCACTTAGGAATGGCTGAATGTTTGAATGTGTTGTTTTATTATTGGTTGGTTGGGTAGACTGCCTAGGGATGGTGTAGGAGGAGACTATGGGGTATTTTGTGGGAGGCATAAGTGTTTTGGGGAGGTATAAGTGTGGAGGGAGTTGGGATTTGGGTTCCACCTTACAAAGAAATAGCTTGCATTTCTTTACTCATTATGGGGTGTCATAAGAGGTTGGGAGGCATTAGGAAATGGGAGGAATATAAGGAGTACTTGGGAGGCATAAGGGCATGTCATGGTTTTGATATACTACATTAAATTGTGGTTTTTAATCAGGTGGTGATACCTATTTCCCTTTGGGAGGCATAAGTAGCATCCCCCATAGTTCTTACTCCTTTGGCTTGCATGAGGAAGCCTGAGTGTTGTTTTTTGTCTTTTATACGTAGGTGCGAACTGCATTTTTTTTTTTTTTGTGTGTTTTAAATGTGAAATTACATGTGTGTTGTGGAATCCTATTGTTGTCATGAGTTGAAACACATTTCTTATTACATTATGGTTGGGGCTCGGGGCCAATGAAGAAGGATGGATTCTCCTTTTCATTGGATGTCTTGGTTGGGTGGAGAGGGTTTCCTTTCCCTTGCCTTTGTTGTGATCAAACTGGAAAATGTATGATCTTCGTATTGTTGTATCTTGGAGCAAAGGAAAAAAGACATGTTTAGTAGTCCTTGATGAGATTATTTCTTATTGTAACATTTTCCCACTTGAAGTGGATGACCTTGTATATTATTTGTGATGGAAAGATGTTTTGTATTGGCTATGAAAGCTGTAATTTGAAATGTGAAAGAGATATACTCCGTTTTCTATTTTTTAAAATGAATGAGAAAGAAATTGTATTATATATATTGAAATTTAGGAATGAAAGAAGAATTTTAAAGGTATCTTTTGAATCAATAAAATATTGTATTACTTTTCTCAACTGGCATTATCAGGTATTGAAATCTGATTGTTGAATGTATTTTGAAGTTTTGTTGGAAAGAGGAAAAAGTGAATACGTATGGAGAAATTTCATAATGCTCTGTTCTTTAGAAATGAATGTTTTAGAAATTAGAATTGTAATTTGGCATTTGAATACCTTGCTTGAATCAACTTAATAGGTTAGAATTGGTTTTGGAATGAATATTTTTTTAAACTTAGAAGATGATAAATGAAAATAGACCCATTCGAATCTGATCTCTGTTAGATAAATTTCAAACTCTGCAAATTAATTAGCAAATTAAATAGAATGACCTACAACATCAGAAAGACAAAATTAAATACCGAATTGGACTTGTAAGATAAAAATGACCCCAAACAAACTAAAACACTTAAGAAATTTCCATCAAACCTTTCAAAATGGGAAAAAGAAAAATTGTAGACTCCTTATTGTATAAAATTGATAAATTTGAATTGCAAATCAATCAAACCTTTTAACCTTGCAATCTATCCTAAAAGCTTCCAAGTAAAATCCTCCATGCCTGTGGGGCATGTTGAGAGAGATTTAATGGAAAATTTGAACAAAATTTATAAGTTAAAAAAAAAGGAAGACCAGTTCACTTCTAAGTACAGAAAAACATTTTCTCAAATTTTACCATTTAAAATTTATCAAAATTAAAATCTTGAGTTTCTTGTGCAAAGAGGACTTTGAGATCTTTCCAAAAATTCCTCATTTTCCAAAACCGTAGCTTCAATTGAAATTTATGCTCTCTTGAAGTTTTTACTTCATTTTGGGCTCAAAAATAATCTAATTGTCAAATTTAAATTATTAAAATATTCACTAGCATGAGACCCATGAGTTAAAACACTGCCTTTTTGCTTTTGCCCAAATGGCGCAAAATCAAGAACCTCCATGCCGGCCCGAACCTTCTTTCCTTGACAAAAATAAATTTCTAAGTCCAAAAAGTTCTTTTGGAAAAAAATTCTCGCATGCCCTGCATTCCCATGACTAATCATTGATTGACACATGGCTTTCTTGAGGTGTTGGCGGAGCGCATAGATCCTTTTTTTGCCTTAGTGCTTCAAAAGAAAATTTGGAAAAATTCCCAAATTTTCCCCATAGACCCGCAGCCAATGGTTGGCTGACACATGTCTCCATGATGCATCGGTAGAGGCACAGAGTGTCCAGAAGCTTTACGCTTCAAAGCGCAACCTTTCCTAAATCTCCCCCCCACCCGCCGATCTACATCGATGAGCGTTCGACACGTTGTGTCATGGTACACTAGTGGAGGCACGGGTGGGTTTTAATCCCTTGTACCTTTTTATCCTTAAGGAAAAAATGCCTATTTTTCCCCGCTAACCCGCTTCCCGTGTTGGCTTAGAACGTTCCACGTGTCCCTTGCGGCCCGAGGGTATAATTTCATCTTCGTGCACAAAGTCCCACCGCGGACTCGGGGCATGGGGGTAAAGTTATCTTTTCTCCCCAAGTGCCAAGAATCCAACTTTCCTCCCAGCTCCGCCGACCCGAACGCTCTTGGGGAAACATTTCTCCCCTAGGCCTGCAGGCCCGCCTTTGGGGAAAATTTTCTTCCCAAGGCCTGTCGACCCATAACTTGAGTTTTGTAGGGTGTTAGAAGGACTTCCTTATATCTTGGAAAGGGGATGAAATTTCCTATCTAATGGAATGGTGTTTAGTATTTTTTTAGTGTGGGAAATATGAGAAAACCAGCTTGAATATTTTAGGTCAACATGTGAGTGGGTAAGAGGAAAATTACCTTCCTTATTTTCAAAGTGTATTTCTAAAAGCATGAGTTGACCATTCTAGGACCACCTTATGGGGCAAGTGAATGTTTTTCCTACCCCCTCCCCTTGTAATGAGAGCCTTTTTATTGTTTTGGCCCATGTAGCCTCTAAGTGTAATTAATAAATATTTAACCCTAGTGTTAATTTAATCGATTATTAAACTAACACCTAAAGGAAATTTAAACTATGCTTGGTTAATTATACCCACTAATTGTAATGTGGTATTTTATATGTTGTTCCAATGGAAAACCTTATCTTCTTAACATGATTGACCTTGATGTACTTCCTTGTGTCAACTGTTGCTTTGAGGCTTGTTTGTAGTCTCACCTTGAAAAAAAAATTACTCCATAATTTTTCTAACTAACCTAGGTTGTTCCTAGGTCTCGAGTGGGAGTTTTAGCGGGTGTTATAGGTTACTTACATTTATCATCTTGCTTTACTAATTTGGATTGAGATTTTGGAGAAGAACTTGCACTTTGATTTTGGGCTTTGGATTGAAAAGAATTTCTTGGAGTGATTTCTTGTGGAGAGGAGTTGAATAAGATTGCTTGAAAGAAGAAAGTTCCACAAATGGAAATGTAGGATTTAACTCATGTTACTTATTTATTCTTGTTGTATGTGTTTCAATTTTGAATGCATGTTTGTGTGTGATTGTTGGGTTGGGTAGTTTTCCCTTAAGAAAGGTGTGGGGAGAAGGGAATATGGGACCATTGTGGAGATAAAAGGGATCTTGTGAGGTTTTATTTGAGGAGGGAGTGTGGGTAAGGTGCTCCACCTATGGGGAGAGAAAAGGTTAAATTTTGCTACATTTTGCATATTTGAATTATGGAGAGATAAGGGATTTTTAGTGTGTTTGTGATGTGCACCTTGGAGGTTCTTGGGTGGACCCTTAACCCACTTGGGAGGTATAAGGAGGTGGCCACCATTATTCCTTCTCCTTTGGCTCTAAATTGAGCCTATGTGATTGATTAAAAGTTATTGGTTTTTATTCATGTGTTGCAGAAAATTGTTTGTGAGTGTATGTTCTAAGTGTTGAAGGTTTTTTTTTTATCTGTCATGGTTATGAAATTGTTACATTCTTGCTTGGTAGTAGCTCGGGGGCCAATGAGGGGGTTGGCTTCACCCTTCATTTTAATTTGGTTGGGAGGAGAGTGTTTCCTAGCTTCGTCCCTTGTTTGTGTGTTGGAGTTAGAGTGAAGAAATTCTAGGTTTTAAAATGGAGTTGCACGAGAATTTTGGGAAATTTGAGAATGTTGTCTCCACCACTTCGGTGGAGGTCTTGTATCATTCTTGAATTTTAATTATTATAAGTTTGTATATAATTGAAGTCAATCTTTGGAAGGACTTACTTTTTAATTCTTGTAGAATTTGTATATACTTAAAACCTGAAATCATTTGGAAAATTATTGTAAAAAAATTATTGTAAAGTTTGTATTTCTACTTAACTATTGTAAAATCCACCTATAAATTAATTTTGTAATTATTTAGAAACTTTGTAAGACATTGGAAAGAAATGGAAGTTTGAAATTATTTAGAAAATCATTGTAAAATATAGCTTATTAGGCAAGTTTGAAATTATTTGAAACTATGTAAAATATCGAAATTGTAGTTTGTGCTCGGTTAGAAAATCCTGTAAACCATTTGAAGGGATAATAATATATCTATGTTTTATCTCGCAAAATGTCATGGATTTCATTCACTATTCTTGTGTAAGTTTCAAATGATTTTTTGTAATTCTTATATTCTTCCTATACAACTAAATCAATTTATTGTTTGTATAAACTTTGATGAAAAATATGTATTACTGTAGATTATTGTATGTAAAAATAGATGTATGTATAAGCCTAGTAATGGAAACCGGGCTTAGAACTATGTGTGTGTGTGTGTGTGTGTGTGTGTGTATATATATATATATATATACAGATATATATACATATATACATATATATATATATATATATACACAGATATATATATATATATATATATATATATATATATATACACATATATACAGTATATATATACATATATACATATATGTATATATGTATATATATGCATATACTTACAATATATGTGTATATATAAATTTATAAATACATCTGCTGAGGTTGAATATAGCCTTATATCTTATTAAATAAGCAAGTATTATAAAAATATTAACTTGTTCATGCTATATATATATAATACAATAATTGATGAACTATGAAGTTGATTTCTTTTGTTTTATTAAAGATTGTATAAGAAAAAAATGACATTTTGGGGGTGGGCGGCATGGCTAACCCACCCCATCCTTTTTAATAAGGGGGTGGGTCAGCCATGTCACCCACCCCAATTTTATGTAACAGGGGTGGGCGACATGGCGACCCACCCCACTCTTATTAAAATAGAGGTGGGTCGGTCATGCCCTCCCCCCAAACCCTTCAAAATAACTTGACCATGACTAGGCCACCAATTTTCTCACACTACCCTAAATCGGGCTTTAAAAACTCGCAAAATAACACAAAAATATAAATAAGTTATACATATGTATTTATATACATATGTTTCTCTATACCCGATACGAGAGAAAAAAAATGAATTTCCTTAACCAATAATGGAACTTGCAAATAAAAAGTATGCAAACCACAGGGAATCTATAAAACTGAAATAGGTAAAGAAAAGGGAGAAAAATCCTCCCATTGTTATCCACGTACCATCTTCATTAACATATTTTCATCCCAAATCCACTTTCCTCCATTCTTGCCTTCCCTGTAGCTTGACCTGTGCAAATGGAGGCACATTAGGGTTAGAAAGAAAGATAAAGAGCTCATAAGGATAGTTAGGGAAAATGGGGAAAACCTAAGATCTAAGAGTGAGGATTAAATCCCTCACACATTTGTGATTTAATCGTAATCCCTTTAGTCATGGATAAAAATAATCTAAGGTAAACTAATCTAATAAAGCCCTAGGATTTTGTTGTCGGATGTGTAGAGAATTAAATGGGTTAGGAATATTTTTATTTAAGTCTTGTACTTTAAATGTTGTACATGAGATGTGTTAATGTATCAAATGGAAAATTAAAAAGGTTAAAGGGTAAGTGTTAATGGGTAAGGGTGCACTTTAATATTAAAGGGGTGGTATGGGAATAATATATGCTAGGTAATGAAATTAAAGTTGGCTTAGTTTGTAAAATTAATAATGTGGGGTGAACCTTAAATGGGTAATAAATTAACTAATTAAGGTTTGAGAATAATTTTAATGAGATGGTTTTAAATTTATTATTAACTTAAGGTGGATAATTAAATGAAATTAATTAAGGATTAATTAATTAATTAAATAAAATTAATTGTGGGATTAATTAATGGAATGTGAAAATTAAAAAAATAATAATACCGGAGTAGATAAATTAAATCAATTTAGTAATATATTTATTATTTAATGAGTGAAAGTTTAATTAATCATAATTAATGTATCTAAAATTATGGATTAATGTGTTTTAATTAATTCAAAAAAATGGTCGTAATTTTCTAGTTGAGTGTTGTCATTTTGGTGGGGTTTAACGTGGCAATTTTGGGTGTCACATGACATCCCCTTCTAGCATTCTCCCAAAGTTGAAAAAGTAGGAGCTTGAAACAAGGCAGGGGTGTCCAAGTAATGAAATTGACAGTGTGAAGCCGGACTCACAATAGCAACAACACCTTCCTCCTACTAGTTATGCTACCTTTTTGTGATTTTTTTATGGGTTGTGTGTCATATTAACATTATATGATCTTATTTAAAGTGAACAAGATGTGTTTTCTCTCCCAATATATGTCCACCATAAAAAAATGGGAGAGGTTATGTAATAATAGGAATGTGTAGCACCTCCTCCAGCTCATCATATCTACATAATGTTGTGAGATTGAAATTGTGTTTGAGGTTAGAAATGGGTGGCATCAGCATTGCATGAATTTTGTAATTCTAGAGCTAAAATGGGTGCATGCACTAGGAATGCAAATTGTTTGTTAGAAAGTTTGAAATAGACATGGTCTTGGACTTATATGATTTAATGTATGCACATAATTGTTTTGTTGAAAAGTAGCTATAAACTTTCATTCTAAAATATAATTAACATGTATAATGCCAAATGCCACAACTCCTGGAGCATCTACCTAGATCATTAAGAATAACATCAATGGAACAAAGTGTGGACATCGTTCAAATATAAAATCACTACTAGAAGGGGGTGATTTGAGACAATATTAGAGACAATAATTGACCAAATTGTCTCAAATTGAGACGATAAAAAGTTATATATTGTCTCAAATATTGTCTTAAAGTAGTGTCTTTAATTATTCTCTTATTATTGCCTTTCTAGAGACAATATAGATTAATACATAATTTGTCTCTTGAGAGACAATATCATTTGTGTCTCTTGAGAAACAATATAATTTTTATCTCTCTAGAGACATTATGAATTATAATTTTTCGTCTCTCTAGAGACATTACAAATTTTAATTTTTTTGTCTCTTTAAAGACATTACAAATTTTAATTTTTGTCTCTTTAAAGACAATATATATTAATTGAAAAAAAAACTTGAATTTCAAGAATTAAAAATAACTAAATTTCTTCTAGTCCAATCAATAGATACATATCTTCAATGGCACCAAAGCAACTTGGTGATCAATATTATAAATGAAAAATAATTTTGGTTGAATCTTGTGCCCACAAATGGGTCCACAAACATTTTATTAATATCAAAAGAGAAAATACAAAAGGGTGCCTAAATGTTGTTAACCCTTGACATAGAATGGTACACCTATTTATTGAGTTAAAATTACACTCTGACACCTCCTCCAAACATGTTGCCATAGATGTTTTAGATAATTATTTCTAGTTAGTTTTACAAAAAAGTGTGGAACCTCCTCCGAACATTCTGCCATAGATTCTTTAGTTGATTCTTTCTAACTAGTTTTACAAGACAATATACAACTCCCTTTGAGAGGAGTTTCAAAACAATATCCATATCATCATCTGTTGACATCACTAAAAACAAGAAGAATCACCATCATTGTCATTACATTATTAAGTACTATAATAATACATCATTATATTGAGCTCTAAGAACAATGGAGGTAATTTTAGTTATAAAACTTACTTACATGAGCAATACATTTGTGGATCTGGTGACTCGTGATCTTGCATAGTAGTCCATTCTCTTGAAGGAAAGGTATGACTACCCCTCTATTAAAACAAGATCAAAATGGTTTCTTGGATTTTCTAGTAGTTTTCATGTTAGTTGGCCATTTGCAACACCAAGAACTGAAAAACAACATGAAACCGATAAGTTAATATTCAAATAGGAACATGCTAGTACCCATAATGATTTGAAGCATAACACAACTAATATTATGAAATATGAGAAAAAAAAATCAAAACATAAGCTACCCAGAGGAACATGTTGTTAGAAGATAGAATAAGACATGCTTTGCTAATAACCAAGATATAAAACATGCTACAAAGAGTTGAGTGCAAGAAGTAATGTCAACTATAAGAAATCATTACTAAAAATATGGATATGTTTTTTTCTATCTTCATATCTTCTCTATAATCTATCATAAAACACACCATAGTTGCAGAAGTATACAAACATTTACAAATATTGTTAAAAAAGGAATGTATATAAAAGACTATATAAATTCTACACACATAAAAAATATTATATGTATGTCAAGTGTGCAAGTTTGATAGATTCTTATAAAGTGTTTGAACAGATGAAAGAATGAAACAAATTCTCATGGAATAATATTATTATAGAATACAAAAGACTTTTTTTCTTCATGAGGCGACCACATTATTTCACTTATTCAAATAACAAGTCTCCAACCAAGTCAATTTACATTTTCCATCATACTCCAACCCTATGCCAAAATGGGAGCTTTGGAATAGGGTATGGAAACTCATAAAAACATAAATTATAGTGAAATTTTGTTAGTTATTGTACGTTGCAACTACTCTAGTAGACATGTATGCAAAATGTGGAAGCATAGAAAAGACATGCAAAATCTTTGACAAAATGTATCAAAGATATGTGTTCTCATGGATAGTGTTGATTCAGACTATGCAAAAACTGTATTTTTGAAAATTCTTTAAATTTTAAAAACATTCAAGCAAATTCAATTGGTAGGTTTACATCCAAATTCAACAACCTTTTCCAGCATCCTACCTTCCTATGCCAAAATGGGGTCTTTGGAGCAAGGTATGGACATCCATCAAACCATAAAGGATAGAGGAAATGTGTCAGATGAAGTTGCAACCACCCTAGTAGAAATGTATGCAAAATGTGTAAGCATGAACAAGGCACATGAACTGATAGACAAACCCTTAAAGACATGTGTTATCGTGGAATTCCATGATAGAAGGATATGCAAAAATTGGATTTATGGAAAAGGCATTAGGAATTTTTAAGAAAACTCATTCCCACTGCATATTGAACTCATTCACTGAGTTAGCATGCTTAACTTGGAATATTATTTCAAAAAGTATAGGATGAATTAAGGTCAATAAATTTACCAAATAGCGAGGGGTTGTTACACATGAGTTTTTAATTCCTAAATAAAGGGTCTTCAAAATTACAAGGATCACACTAGCTCAAATAGACTCTACGAGGGTGGTTAGAACATATTTGTAAATCAATAAATTATTAAATATTCCCTAAAGTAGGGGAATGGTGCCTAAAATTTGATTTATGTTAAGACGAGAGCACTTGTAGTTGAGCTATGGTACCCAAATCAGGAGGAATGAGACCTTCAAGATGATTTACTCCCAAATATAATTCAACTAAGGCCACCAAATTTTCTAGAGGAGAGAAACAATTAAATGTAAATAAATAAGAATGGAATGATAAAAAAACATTAGTTACTTATAAAAAGAGACCATGATGTATGCGTAGGAATTTGGGGAAAAGAAAAAACCCATATGAAAAATAAAACATACCTTGTTCTATACCAATACCTAGTGATAGATAAAAACAAAAACGCTATATTTCACAAGATTTCATTTGTCTATGGTTGATTTAGACAAAATTGTAGTTGTGTATTTAAAAGCAGTGAATTTTTCCATAACCACATAATGAAACTTACGAGAATCAATGTATGTTACATACTAAAATCTTGAACTACAAACATGACTACGTGGAAAATAAAGGACAAAATTTCACCGGCATCGATTGTACATACCTTTACTATTATATGATTCACATTATTTTTCTTTCTTATTACAAAATCCAAACTTGGAAATGATATATTCATCTTTAAATATAATGGTATTACAAATATGTGTATTAAAATTGACATGTAAAAGATTGCTTCAAATCTTTGAAATTTCTACTTAGAAACAATAATGTAAACATTTAAAATGTTGACATAATGAATTGCCCACAAAAACAACATCACTATCTAAACATGTATAATAATTCATCACAAGATTAATTATTACTAATTTCATCATTTATCTAATCCCACCATTAATCCATTTATTATAATTTATTTTTTCATTTATCTAAATATCCCATTTCATTATTTATCTCTTTAATCCTTTATTTTATCCATTTTCAACTATATAATAATTAATCATGAGATTTATTATTATTATCCCCTTTTCTAATCTCATTTTATCATTTTAGGAATTTAATATTCCTACACCTACCTACCCACCTACCCTATACATCCCTACACCTATCATTTTCATGTAACCTCGCCTCTAATCCTCATTTATTAACCTAATATAATCCTAATCCTAATCACATGGTCCACCTCTAAATCTAGAGGCTTCTATTTCTAGAAGCCTCTCTAACCTTCTCCTTCTATTGAATTTTTAATTCAATGGAAGCTTCTTCCCTCTATGAATTTTGAATTCAAATTTCTAGAATCCTCATTCTAAAATCCTTTAATCCCCACATGCACTCTCCACCATTGATTCAAATCCAACATGGCTTCGTCTTGGCCATTGAATCCTCCACCAAAAACTATAAATCGAGCTCTCCTCCTCCATGAGAGCTAGCTTGAATAGCTTGGAATAATATTTCAAATCCATAACAAAGTTCTTCCACTTTTATCTTCAATCATCCACTCAATCCATCTTCAATCAATCCAATCATCCATCCATTGATCTTCATCCATAGCATTCATCAAGCAATCAAGGGGTGGTGCTGACCAAGTGACTCAAAAAATTGAAGCAACCAAGTTCAATCTAACATCTTGAGCACATCTAAAGCATCAAGGGAGCTCTTCATTTGGTAAGTGAAGGTATTGCATTTCTTTCTCCCTTTCGTCTAGCTCGATCTCGAGGTATTATTGAATAGATTATATTTAGGAATCAATTTCTTTGTTTTTGGTTTCTAAATTTTATCTAATATTTTTCACATATACATTTTGGTGCCCTTTGTGGGGCTAACCCCCGAGAAATTTTCATGTTTTTAATAATATTTTATATTTAGAATAAACTATCCAAATTTGAAAAAAATCACTCGAAGATACACCTTAAATTTTCAATTTTTGTGACAATGTTTGTTTAGTGCTTTTGGCTTGTCATTTAGTGCCCATGCAAAAGAAACAATGATTTTGACCTGAAACAAAGTTTTTGGATGAAATTATGACTTATATGGTTTCGGGATCCACTTTGGACGCTTTTGTAAAAATCATGGCTCTTTTGTAAATACTTTCACACTTTTGTTTAAGCTTTAAAACCCCAAAATTTACATTTTCTGTTTCCATATTTTACCAAAAGAGTAGCACGTTTGTAGATAAAGGTGAGATAAAGTGGCGTATTTATAGAAATAGTAGTGTTTTTGTATATTGGAGCGTTTGCAGATATACTAACGTGTTTGCATAAATAGTAGCACATTTGTAAATTGGATTATTTGCGAGACATATCAGCACATTTGCGAGATAATGTGGCATGTTTGCAAAAATAGTAGCACTTTTTTGTTTTCGGCGTTTACATGAGATATAGTAGTGCGTTTGTAGATATAGTAGCACTTTTGTATGTATATCATCACCTTTGTATCTGAGACTTTAAATTTGGTTTCGCTAACCCTATCTATTTCTGTTTTGGCACTTTTAAGCATATATTGGCACTTTTGTAAAGAAATTAGCACTTTTGTTACTGTTTCAAAAATTTTGAGTAGATTGGAACTTTTGTCTGAAATAGCATTTTTGTTTTATTTCGGTGCATTTGACCTAAAGCAAAGTGCCTTTATTCGTCAATCGGTGTTTTTTTACTAGAATAATTTTACGTTGATACTAACCAATCTAATCACACTTTCTAGTGTTTAGTGGTGTCTTGTAGGGCCTTACATTCTATTTTTGTAGAAATATTACGTGGATAAGGGAAAATCATTCAATTTTGATTCTCAATATGTATTTTCCTAACATTTGTGGGTGCAATACATTGATTAAACTACTAACCCTTTGTTTTTAGCTTGAAGAGTTTAAGAATATTGGGGTATAAAACAAACAAACTACTAATCCTTTTGTTTTACAGGTCCCCTTGTCGAAGGCCCCATTATAAAAAATTTATCATTAATTTTTATTATCTTGCATTTATCATCCTTTTGTTTTTTTTCCTTTGTTGTTTGTTTATCCCAAAGGAAAAACCGTGTATGCTCTCCTCCCTGCATCCTAGGATGATATTAAGGATCAAAAGTGGCTAACCTTTCCATTTTTATTTGTTAGGGTAAACTTATTTTTGTAGTAATTTATCCATTATATTATTAACTATGGTAATTATTTTATTATTGTTATATGGTTTTATAAACCATTTTTTTATTTAGGATTATTATTACATAGTTGTAATAAATACATTTGTTTGTATTAATTATTTTTGCTTCCCATATGTACTTTTGGAAGCTTATGTAATTATGATTATTGTTGTACATGTGCAACATCCTTCTTTGTTTGTATTTGGTTGTTCAATATCTATAAATATTAAATCTGCACTATTGTACTTTGATTTGATTGATTATTAATAAAAGTGTGAGGCTTCCATCCCTCTTCTACACTTTCATTTGGTACCAAATCAGGTTGAACTGGACCTATGAGCAGAGAAGGTTGGAGAAAGGTTACATAAGGAATAAAAATTCTTGGAGAAGAAATCTACTTTTCCAAGAGAGCCTGTGTTGCCTCCAACAGCTTCCCAGACATCCATGTATCCCCACAACCCCTTTTTTGTTCCATGTGTTTGGAATGAAAATTTTTGCATTGGTGCCCTCTGCACTAGGAAAAATTTGTTATAGGAAAAGAAAATTTTAAAAAATCATTTTTCCCCATCAGGGGTTTTGCCTCTAAACTACTTAGTTACATATAATATTATATGTATTACCAGTTTTGGAGGTCTGTAAACTACTCTGCAGGTTAAGCTTCTTTGCATCCTGAACAAGCGCTTGGGTAAGATGAGAAGGTTTAAGATCGATTTTCTCTTGCAATGTATCCACACCGAAATGTGTTTGGTGGATCGAGTCTTCGAATACGTGCTATAGGGTCGGGAACTCTCTAACTCCTCGATGAGTTAAACCTTGTGATATAACATCGATGAGTTGGAAAATTGTTTAAAGTGGCTGAGATTTGCATTGTTTGTAAGGTGATTTTAGGTTGATGTCAATGTTGTGGTGGAAACTTTGATCGGCCAAGCCCTATTTCATTATGGGCAAGCTAATCCAAATCCCTACAACAAACACAATGGTGAGCCCCACCATGAAATCCTTGGTGTAAGCTGTTCCCAACACTAAGCGATAAATAATTCCTGTGGAACCCAAGCATGTCAATAATTTAACCAAACCGAGCGCCTCTTCAAGCGGGTCAAGTCTCCGACTTGTGAAGTGGTTCCTTCATCATCAACACATCTAGACAGAGCTTGATCGGGTGAAGCGTTCAAGCCAAGTTATGTTGCAAACATCAAGCGTGGTCGAGTCAACATTGGCATGTAAAAGATATGCTAAGGCAAGTCGGATCCATCTCTACAAACACACAAAATAAATTCATTCAAAACTCAATGAACCTGCAACAATAAGTGGCTGTGTTGAAAGAAAAACGGGGGGATAACAAATCAAAGCACCGGATAAGCAACAACAATACAGAGGCGATAGCAAATACAAGGAAAGAAGATTCATTTTTGGTGCAAGCTAACCCTAAATCCGCCCTCCTCCCAAGCTAAGCCATGTTGTCTCCTCAGAAAGTGACACCTCACATTTCAAAGGTTAGTGGATGCTTTTATAATTTAAATATCAAGTGATTCATTTTATATTCCAAGTTCTCTAAGTGTCATTCTGGTTAGTGAAAGAGTCTTAGAAAGCACAAGTCATTGGTTTGACCCACTTCCCAACCTAAGACTATAAACTATTAAAACATTATTTCAAAATTGAATGAGATATAAGGCCAAACTTTGGCGACACATATAGTGGCTAAACCTTCACTAAATCACTTAGTGATTACTAAACCGCCTACTAAAAATAGCAAAGAAAACCCTAAAATAGGGGGAAAAAATCTCCCACTTAGCTTATTATTTGATTCCGAGCATTTTTTTCCAAAGGAGGGTAATTGCAAAAACTACATTTTGAGCCATTTTTACCCTTTTTTTCTCGAAGAGTCGTATTGAGCTCCGGAGGCCACCAGGGCCCCGCAAAACAAAAAAACTCCTGCCATTCAATTTTTTCATAATTTTTAATGTAATTACATATTTCAAAGTGTATTTTACTAATTTTTAGGTTATCATATTCAACCGCAAACCATTATAAATGCTTAAAAATTGGAGGATTTGTACTCAAAAATAATAAAAATTTGGTTCTGTATCACTCATGAGATCTTCAAATCTCATTCATAGCATTCGGTATAAACAATGCCTTGGGAAGTTCTTATGGTAAATTCATCGACTACTACACTAATGCCTACTACACTTTGAGCCCTCCCTTTAAATCCATTTTTGAATGATTTTTGAGACTTAAATCTAGAATGATAAATTATCGAGAAATTAGTATATAGTGAATTTACGCAAAAATTACACATATGAGGATATGAGGTATATTTTTGAGCCGGTGTCAATAATCACATATACCCCTTTCATTATTGTCTTGGTACCACGTATCGAATTATTTTTCATACATTAATGCCTCTTTCACATACTACGATTATATAGAAAGGGAAAGCTTCTTCCATGTATCGATGAGTATATCGGAAGGGCGGTATATAGAAAGGTTCGGTATATCAGACTGATGGTATATAGATTGGGAGACCATATACCTAGAGTGATAAGAGCCTTACCCTTTGTCAATTGATTCTGCAAAATGGGCACCAATTCCCCCCAATTATTTCTTCTAGATTCTTAACTTCTAAGAAGAAATAACTATGAAGCATGGAAGACAAAAATCAAGTCACAACTTGCATTTGAAGATATTTGGATTATTGTGAATGGTATATGTAACTAGATCAGCAACTGATACATCACAACAGATACAGTTTGATAGATCCAATCAGAAGGCCAAGCTGATAATATTGTTTGTAGTGTCTAACAATGTGTAACCCCACATTCGAGATGCCAAATCAGCCAAAGAATCATGGGATAAGTTGAGCACAGTGTATGAGGCCAAGAACAAGAATGTCATATTGAATTTGTAGAGTCAATTACACACACTAAAGTTTAAACAAAATGAGAAAATATAAGCTTTCTTAAGAAGAGTTATAGAATTAAGGGCTTCACTTCTAGCCCTAGGAGAGGAGGTCACTGATATAACTCTCATTCCCATTGTTCTAAGAGCACTCCCTCCTTCATACCACATTTTTGTGATGACACTAAACTTTTAGATTAGACAGTCAGTTTTGACAAGTTAGTGAACCTACTACAACAAGAGGAAGCTATGTACAATAAAGATGATGAAGAGGAGTAGGCACTTTCTTCTCATCAAAAATGGAAAGGAAAAGGAAAAGGCAAACCTAATTCCTCTCAAAATTCAAACACAACATCAGCAAGGGGAAAAAGCAACAAAATAAGAAAAATGTCATATCTACAAAAAGGACATGAGTTAAAATATTGTTGGTTCAATACCTATAAGAAAGGTTCATCAAGCAACTCTAGACCTCAAAATCAACAATCTTATAAGGGACATTCTAACTACAATCAAGGGAGAAGAAGGAGAAATGGAAAATAAAACCCCATCAACAAGGAAATATAGTTGAGCAAGAAGAACATTTGGATAATGAAGACTTCTTGTATACATTGCTCGATCAAGTGAACCCTCCACGTCATCTAGTGACATTTGGTATGTTGATTCGGGAGCCACTTGACACATGACCAGCCATAGAGACTAGTTTACCACAATGAGGGACACACCTTGAAAAATCATGTTTCGTTGGGTGATGATTCTTTATACATAGTACAGGGATTGGGAACATTTCTCTACCCCTTGGTTCATGCAATTGTAGATTATCAGATGTACTATATGTCCCTGGGTTGACAAAGAATCTATTGTTAATCAATCAACTCCTAGATCACAAATTTGAAAATTGACTTTGATAGTCATTCGGTAAGAAAATGTGTTTAATTCGAGACAAATCATGAGGCTCAAAAATAGTTGCAAAATCCTCCAATGTGGGATGCATGTTCCATCTTGATTTTTCCATGAAGATGATCAAGCACTTATGGCTAAGAACTATACCTCTACATAATTGTGGCATCAGAGACTTGGTCACATCAGTTTCAAGTATCTCGAAACACTTCATCGGTATAACATGGTAAAAGGATTTCCATCTCTACAAAAGGATAGATAAGTGTCCTCACTACCTAGTAGAAAAAAAACACAGAGCTTCATTCCAGAAGAGTACTTATCGAGCTCATGGTAAGCTTGATTTGGTTCATATCGATCTTTACAATGGTCTGATGCAACCGATTCATTCTGGATTTCAATACTTCATGCTTTGTGTTGATGACTATTCAAGAAAAATGTGGATATATTATCTTCTTCATAAGAAAAGTGAAGCTTTTAAAACTTCAAGAAGTTCAAAGTGGTTATTGAGAATGAGATTGGTCATCACATCAGAACTCTCCACTCAGATCGAGGGGGAATTCACCAAGTAATGAGTTCAAATCCTACCTACAAGCTCATAGGATTCATTGAAAATGCCTCCTCCACACACACCACAACAGAATGGTTTTATTGAGAGAAGAAATCATACTATCATGGAAATGGTGTGATGCATGATCGATGATTTTGGATTAACAAGGAAATTTTGGGCAGAAACAACAAAGACTATTTTATATTTGTTGAACAGAGTGCCCACAATTTCTCTTGATGGAGTAACACCATAAGAAGCATGGTCAAAGAGGAAACCATCTATTGCACACCTCAGATTATTTGGGTGTAAAGAAAGCATGCACATACCCAAGTAGAATAGAAAGAAGTTAGATATGAAATCACAAAAACTCATCTTCATTGGCTATAGTGAAGAGACTCTTGGGTACATATTGATGGATCTAAAGACAAGAAATTCTACACCAGTAGAGATGTTGAGTTTTTTTGAGAAGAAGGAAGCAGAGACTCCTCCTCCGGACTCACCTGATGTAGATTTTCACTTGTTGTAAAACCTAAAGCTGATGTTCCACAGATGATGAAAGTGATGATGGGGATGATGGTGATGATCAAATAGAACCACGACCCACGGGAGTAGTTCAGCGTATGCCCAAGTGGTATACTAACATGATACAAGATGCAAAATTGGATGCTCCACCGGATACATCCACCACTAGACCAAGGACTCATAGTAAAGCATGAGAAGAAGTAAAATTTTCTTTGATGAGTAGATTTATTGAATCTAATGAGTCATCTACATCCAAGAATCCCTACAAGTCAAAATCTTGGAAAGATGCCATGGATGTTGAATATCAGTCAGTGATGAAAAATAACACTTGAAACTTTTCGATCTTCCACCAAGAAAGAAACCCATTGGTTGCAGATGGATATTCAAAACAAAGTACAAAGTAGATGGGACTATAGACAAGTATAAAAAGCAAGACTGGTAGCAAAGGGGTATGCACAAAAAGAAGGCATAGACTATGAGGAGACATTTTCTCCCATAACTAAGATCAAAATGATCAAGATGATCTTTTCTCTAGCTACATAATTTGGTTGGAAAGTCCATCAGATGGATGTAAAAAGTTCCTTTCTGAACAAATATTTACAAGAAGAAGTCTACATGACTCAACCTAAGGGATATGTCATACTGTCAAGAAACAAAGGTATGCAGACTCAGAAATCTCTATATGGCCTTAAACAGGCACCTCGGGCTTGGTACATCAAAATTGATGAGCATCTTGTACAACATGGATTTTTAGAAATCCATACGATCCCAATATCTACCTCAAAAGTAAGGGGGAGATTGTGATTTTTTTTGTTTATGTCGACGATCTAATCATCACTGGTAGTTCAGTGAGGATGATCGATGCAACAAAGAAAGATCTTAACCGATCGCTTGACATGACAAGATCTCAAAGCTAATGCACTATTGTCTTAGATTTGAAGTATGGTAGAAAGAGAATAAATATTGTTTCTCGAGTTGAAATATACCAAGACAATGCTTGAGAAATTTAGGATGATGGATTACACACCTATTTCTACACATATGGAGAATAGATTGTAGTTATCTCGTTTATATCCATCTCCTACGTTAAATGTAACTCTCTATCAGTAGTTGATTAGGAGTCTCATTTACCTTACCTACACAACACCATATATTAGCTTTGTAGTGACCTATCTATCAGGTTCATGCAGGAACCCAAAGTTTTTCATTGGAAGGAAGTAAGGTGAATCTTGAGATATCTCAAGGGAACAGTGGATCTTGTTCTAGAATACAATAAGAATGACAACTTCTTTTTGATTGGATATTTAGATTCATATCATGTAGGCAAACATTGATGACATAAAATCCACTTCAAGGTTTTTGTTCTTTTATCGGATCTGGACCGATATCATGGGGAAGCAAGAAACAACACTTTGTTTCTCACTCTTCTACAGAAGTTGAGTATCATGTTATAGGTGAAGTTTTATGTGAAGTGATATGGCTACGTCGCATACTTGAAGGACTTAGAATACCATAGGACAAACTGACCACCTTGTATGTTGACAATGAAGGTGTTCTCAAACTTGTTCATAATCTAGTTTTTCATGAAATAACAAAATCATTGAGGTACAAGTACATTTCATATGCAAGCATGTCTTGAAACACAATATACAACTTCATTTTTCCCAATAGATGAACAATGAGAAGATATCTTCACAAAGTCACTTGCATGTGATAAGTTTGAGTTTTTTAGAGAGTTCCTCTCCTCATCTCTTGAAACAATGCAAAATTAAGGGGGGGAATGTTAGGGTAAACTTATTTTACTGTAGTAATTTATGCATTGTATTATTACCTTTGGTAATTAGTTGATTATTGTTATATGGTTTTATAAACCATATTTGTCATTTTATTCATGTAGGATTATCTGTTACATAGTTATAACAAATACATTTGTTTGTATTAATTATTTGTGCTTCCTGTATGTAGTTTTGGAAGCTTATGTAATTAGGATTATTGTTGCACATATGCAACATCCTTCTCTGTTTGTATCTGGTTGTTCAATATCTATAAATATTGTAGCCTGCACTACTATACTTTGATTTGATTGATTATTAATAAAAGTGTGAGGCTTTTGTCCCTCTTCTACACTTTCATTATTTTGTAGGGGAAACGTGACGTGGAAGTATATCCACACGTTTCATGGTCCTATGGGTTCGTGACCATGGGATTCATATCCATACACATTGGCACTTACCCCATGTTAAGGAAGGGTATACAAATTCTTGGACAATTGATGTTATTGGCTAAGCGCTTTCTTGTTTTAAGAGAAACATGAAGTGAGGGGATTCCACATCCCAAAAGGGCCTTAGACAAATCCTTGAAACATAGACTTGGGCCCCATGTACCACAAGGTATATCGGGGCTCCCCTAGTGATATTGTGCATCCTAGACTAGGAAACCTCTTGGCCACATATTGAGCTATAGTGCAAGGAGGCCGCACTCCCTAAGATCACTCGCTAGCTGACCCCACATTGGAACATAGGTGGAGAGCCATTTTGTGGTACCACTGTTGGTGTGTGATATTGAAAGTGGGCTATAGCTTGATTGTAAACCCACTTGACTAGTTAGGGTGTGTGTTGCATGTTTGTTGCTTGTTTTTGAAAACCCTTAACCACACCATCACCTTAAAATTTTAATTAATCAAACATTATCATAATCATCCATCTTTAATCAAATAAACCCAATCCTAATCCCATCACCATCAATCCTAATCCAAAACTAATCCCCATACATATTATCTAACCATGGCCTTTGATCCTCAATCCTCATCCTCTCCAAATCAACGTCCAAACCCCTACCTCTTCCCTAAATACATCTATCAAGTTATCTCATCATCCCCACCCATCAAATTCGGTCATCTCACTTATCCCACACACTATCTCTCGAAACCTTAATATTTCGGGGTTTAAAAAATCTCAAACTTAACATCCTACCTTAACAAATCTCATCCTTGTCATCCAAATAAACCATCCCATGTTGATCCTAACATCCTAAAAACCATTCAACAACTTAATCAACAAATATCCAATCTTCAATCTTCAATCAATCAATCACCCCCTAAACTATCATCTATCAACCAAACCCATCCACAATTTCCCCTTTCTATGATCCCTACCCCTCACCCCATTGACCTCCTCCTTGAGGAACCCAAATCATCTCAATCCACACCTTGACCTAAACAACATAAACCACTATCCCCACAAACTAATTTCATTGACTTTGATCATCTCGCTAACTTTGACTTAGACCAAAAGGACCTCCTTTGTGTCCTCGCTAATCTAGACACCCATCCCAAACCTAAAAAACCATACTAAACCCCAACATCCAAATCACCTATCAATCATCATGACCTCCATCTTCATCCCATTAAAACTCATGTGGATAATCCAACCTCAATCAAAAATCTCAAGGTCCTAAATCTAGTTGTCATAAAACATATCATCGAGTCCCATTCACATATCCACACCAATCTCAACAACTTAACCCTAAATTATTATCTCCCACATCTCATCTTAGTCCTCCATCCTCACCATCTTCATCACTCTAATCCAATCCTAAAATTTCTCTGGATTGTCCTACAATCCCTAATCCACCATAAAACTTATCCCCTAAGCCTATTTCATCCCATTCATCACCACGCCCAATCCTATCCAAACTACCTCATCCATCAAGACTTATAATTCAACCTTATCCCCTTCTTCCCCAATCCTAAACCATCTAATGTGGCCCCTACGACACCCTCATACTCTTCATCCACACCTTATATTACCTTAACCCTTTCATCACCTAAACCTAACTATCCTATCCTATAATCACATTTCATCTCCACCATCCCCAATCCTAAAACATCTAACATGACTCCTAGGTCATTAAATCCTCAACCTAGCAAATCCAATCCCAATCCTACACAATATAATGAGACTCATATGTCATATTCATCTACTTCACCCCCTAAATCAACCAAATATAATGTGGTTCCTACACCACCCCCATCTCCCAAATCTCCTTATTCTCCTACATCACCCAAATCTAATCATATCAAATCATCCCCTTCATCTAAATCTGCCCCATCCCCTTCATCTAAATCTACCCCATCCCTTAATCTACATATATCACTCTCAAACAATATAATCATAATCCAAAACCCTCTACCTTATAACCAAAAATCTAACCAACCCAAAATCCACCAAATCTAGTTCGACCTCAAATCCTAAACCATCCAATTCAGACCCTAGGCCTAATATATCCCCTTTATCTTCTAAGCCACAACAATCTAATCCAATTCATAAATCCAAATCAACCAAAACATCTCATAATCCACCCAATCCTGCACCTTTACTTCCTACTCCCTAAACCATTTAACTCAAATCACTTCACTCCTTTAGGAGAAACCTTGACCACCATATTCCATCTTCTAAAAACCTTCAACATGATCATCCATCCCTCAATCAAATCACATGATTAAAACCGTCTCAATCCATTTGGTATCGAGAACACTATTATTGTGGGTTCCATCACACCCATGGACATTCGAACAATCATTGCATGAAATTTAGGTTGTGTCAAAAATCTCATTAACCAAGGAATTATTATCATTGTACTCTCTATCAACCACCTTTCCATATGAATCCTATCCCTAACCACTTCCCACCATCCAAATCCCACTCAACATCCAAACATCATCAGTATTCCAAATCCCATCGTACATCCAAATATACATCACCAACCAAAAATCAAAATAAATCTCATCTCCCATCCTTTGTTAAGTCCATACTCTTAGCGGATGACAACATTACAACCCCCCAGTCTCTTGATGACCACATGGCATCATCTTCCCCATCCACTTCATATCCTATAGACAAAAATATGTTCACCAATATGAAACATTGATTCAAATTCTTAGGAATTCATGAACAAGGCATTCGTTAATCCATCTCCCTTCCTCACAATCCAGGTCATTTAGGCTTGGGGTATAAACCTAACACTAACAATAACCCTCCCACTACTCCATAACACCCATTTCTACCACTCCTCTTATTGATCCTACTATCCAAACCACAAAACCCCATCACAAATCATTTAAACTCTCTATAAATACCAAACACCTAAAAATGGATTGAGCACATAATTCGTCGTCTACACATAGATATTCATTCCTTCCCACCCATCCTCCTTCCATCCAACATCTAAATCCCTTTGCATCTAATCCATTCTTATCATCACATCCATTCATATCCTCTTCTAATCCATTCATTTGAACACTTGATCAACTTGATGACACATGTTGTAAGATAACAGTACTTACTGCAACCATGTGACCTTGGTCTATCATTACCTCCAACACCTTGCACCATTATCCTCCTAGATATCTACACAATTTAACACCCTTAATCAACTTATGGTGAAGACCCTTGGGCATGTATGTTAACACTCTAGCCAATTTCATCTCTACACTCATTTCCATCCCCCATCAAGCCATAGTGATTCTTAACCCCTCGAGAGTTCTCAAGAGAGTGGAACCACTTTATGAAAAAAATCCGAATATCAAAAACAAAAGATAAAAACCATTAGTCATATCAAAATCAAAAATATCAAATAAAATCCACCTCAATACTCTCTTTAGGGGTGTATCCGAAACTCTACCAAGGGTATGGATGCTGGTTGGAAGTAAAACAATGTTGTGACAAAATAGATGCATCTCGTCAAAGAAATAGACGCCTAGATGATAGTGGAGAAATGCACGACTTATTCATATGTTCACTTTTCATCAACCTACTTGAATTAATCATTCCCTATACATTGTTAGTTTGTCTTCACATACTACCTATTAAGTCTTCACTTCAAGTGGTAATTAACCATCACAATTGAACACACTTTGATCTCACAGAGACATAGGGATTCGCATGTTGTCATGTATTGTATAGACCTTGGTCAAACATTCATTTTAGTCCAAATCTTTCCATACAACATGTGTCATTAGGCTCATCTTTTTTTCATCACTGATGTCATTTTCCTTCCATCTATCACATCTCCATCCTTTTTCCCTAAGGATCGTACATCCATGGGAAGACGATGATCCTTTCCTTTTCACCCAATCCTCCTCATGTCCCTTTCTAGATATCTTCATCATGACTGGAGGTGGGATTACTATTATCCATTGTGGCCATTATCCATTTTAGATACCCCTCACTACCCATCCTACCCTACATGGTGGAAAATAAAACGCATTCATCCATTCATAGTGACCACCCTACTTTACCTATTAACTAATCCCTATCATATCTAGTCTATCCAATTTCCCTCAATCCTTCCCCCTTTCATCCTACCCAAACACTCTTTGGGACTTATAGTAGAAATTTTCATTTTACATTACATCCCTTACCATCCATCCTCCCATGAGATCTCCCATCCCGAATCCTATTATCTTCCCTAACTTCAACCATCCCCCATCCCAAATCCACAATCCCAACATCCAACATCCAATAATCTAAACATCCCAAATCCAAAATCTCAACATCCAACATCAAATAATCTAAACATCCCACATCCAATAATCTCAACATCAAAAATCTAAAAATCTAAAAATCAAAACATTCACAAAACAATAAAAATACAAAAATGTAATGTGTGTGTTTTTTCTTGTGTGTGTTTTTTTTTTTTCTGCATTTACATTTTGGCCGATGATATGAGGCCACTTTTGTTTCTCTTTCTTTTAGATGGTCCAATTATATGAGGACCATTTTTTTGTATTAATATCTCCAATGATATGAGAACCCCTTTTTTATTAAGTTCCCCACCGATATGAGGACACGGGAATTTGGAAATTTAATCATCATGGTCTTTATACCTTGATACATCTTTCTCTATGCCACATTCATAACACTATTAATGATGATAACATTGATAACTTTATGGTAGACAATCATCATATTTTATCCTTATCATCATCCACACTTAATCCTTATATCATCATATTTTATCCTTATCATCATCACACTTAATCCTTATATCATCATCTTTTAGCCTTATCATCATCCACACCTAATCCTCATCATCATCTAACCAACTATTTAGCCTCCTCATTCTTGTATCCATTCAATCCTTTCTAAATCAACACCCACATCCAAATATTATCATCTCGCATCCACAATCCAAAATAATCACCCCTACTAGTTGGGAATATTTTAACATCTTCTCATCAGTCCAACCCAATCATCAAACCTAATCCTTATTCTTTCATCTACACATCCTCAATATTCTAATCCTTTAAAATCCTCAAATGTCACATCATCAAATCCAACATCCTCAAATATTCAAACCCTACCCCATTGACTAGGGAATCTCAACATCTAACATCTTCACATCCATCATTCTCACATCTTCAAATCCTACCCCCTTAAGCTGGGGCATCTTAAAACCCGACATATTTAAATTTAGCACTCTATACTACAAAATCCCTAACCCTAACCCCTTCTTGGGGCATCCTCTAATCCACCAATCCTAAATCTTCACCCTTGTCATACATCATTGAATGGGGTATCCTCTACTCAAAAATACAAAATCCATTATCTCCTAATATCTTATTCCTCTAATCCTCTCTAATAATATTCTAACCTTCTATTCCTCTAAATATTCTCTCGTAATATTTTCATCTCCTATTCCTCTAATCTTCTCCCATATTATTCTAATATTATCTCCCATCCTCATCCTCTAAATCCTTAAATAAGGTAATCCTCATCCTCAAATATTTCGCATCCTCTCATCCTCTTTCATCTACTCACTTAGGCCTCTCCTCTTTTCAAGTGGTTACCCGAATGTTCCTCCCCACCTAACCCCTCAAGGAGGAATCATATCACCATCCCAACATATTTTCTTATTTTTTTTAACGATCATTGCTTTATGGAATAACCATTCAAAAAAGGGGTAAAATGTAGACATCTAAAAATGTCAACTTGATCAATTATCCAAAAACAACATCATCACCATCTAAAAATATATAATAATTCATCGTAAGATTAATTATTACTAATTTCATCATTTATCTAATCCCATCATTAATCCCTTTATTCTAATTTATTTTCATTTATCTAAATATCTCATTTCATCATTTATCCCTTTAATCCTTTATTTTATCCATTTTCAACTATATAATAATTAATCACAAGATTTATTATTATTATCCCTTTTTCTAATCTCGTTTTATCATTTTAATAATTTAATATTCCTACACCTACCTACCCACCTACCCTATACGTCCCTACACCTAACCTTTCCATGTAACCTCACCTCTATCATCATTTATTAACCTAATCTAATCATAATCCTAATCACATGCTCCACTTCTAAATCTAGAGGCTTCTATTTCTATAAGCCTCTCTAACTTTATCCTTCTATTGAATTTTTAATTCAATGGAAGCTTCTTCCCTTTATGAATTTTGAATTCAAATTTCTAGAATCATCCATTCTAGAATCTTGTAATCCCCACCTACACTCTCCACCATTAATTCAAATCCAACATTGATTCATCTTAGCCATTGAATCGTCCGTGCCCAAAAACTATAAATTGATCTATCCTCCTCCATGAGATCTATCTTGAATAGCTTGGAATAATCTCTCAAATCAATGATTAAGTTCTGCCACTTTTATCTTCAATCATCCAATCAATCCATCTTCAATCCAATCCAATCATCCATCCATTCATCTTCATCAATAGCATTCAAGCAATCAATGGGAGGTGGTGCCCAAGTGAATTAGAAATCTGAAGCAACCAAGTTCAATCCAACATCTTGAGCACATCCAAAGCATCAAGGGATATCTTCATTTGGTAAGTGAAGGTATTGCATTTCTTTCTCCCTTCCATCTAGCTCAATCTGAGGTATTGTTGAATAGATTAGATTTAGGAATCAATTGCTTTGTTTTGGTTTCTAACTTTTATTTAATCTTTTTAACATATACAATTAAACTTAAACTTTCAACTATATTAAGGAAATAGTTTCCTTACATCATCTTAATCCTATGAATAAATGAATTTTTTTCTTTGAAATGTAAATTTAGTGTTAAATGTTTAGGACATATGTCTAAAGATTGAATCCTAAAGTGATAACTACCCAAGAGATAAATGTTATTATTATCCAAATATAATAATACTTAAATATTTTAGATCTTATATTGGGTGTGCATTATCTCTAACAACTAGAAAAGACCTATCCCTTGCATAACAATAGTAGTAGCAGCCAAATTTAAACCTAGATCACTGGAAAGAATCTTATATGTTGGACTTGAAAATTTCCATGCTTATTTCCTCTCCCACTAAGCATGATCACTCTCTTTATCTCTAACCTGAAAATTGAAATCGATTCATTGACAAGTGCGGAAGAAAAATTAACTCAAACTTCCCAATGTTCAATTCATAAGAAAAATCTACAACTAAAATATATGTTAAAACATGACTTAAAAAAATAACATGCTTTCAAAGTTTTAATAATGAATTAACAAGGTTGAGAAGAATTAAGTTTATCTCATTCATGACTTTCCCACACAAAAAATATCTCTTTGTTTTTATTTTGTATGAAAAGATATTTTTCTTATACTTTTCATGTGCATCCCTTGTATCTTTGTGAACTTCTAAGATGCATTTTAAAATAAAAAATGAATTTAAAAACAAAAACGTTGGAAGAAATGAGGTTCGTGGCGTGTGATGTTAGTTGGAAATGAACAAGATGAGATTGTTGAGAATGCCATTGATTTTTTTGAGCTCTAAGAATATTTGAAATCAATATAAACTAACTAGTTTAACTTATAAAAATATAAAGACTCGGAGAAAATAGAAACTAGAATTCAAAAATGGAAAAATCAGATGTAGTGGATATTTAGAAAGAGACAAAGATATTATAGTTACTAGTTATAAAGATAATGAAATTTATCTTTACAGTGAACCCAAGCGAATCCATTTTTTTGGGCGGAGATACTATTCGGGATGGGGATGGATCAAAGGTTATGGCTCGGGGCACAAGTGATGGAGGGGGTGGGCATAAGGGAAAGATGTCAGCGTTAACACTCGTGTAGGCCTCCCATATGTGAGATCCTTCAAAAACCCAGACAACTTACTTGAACCTTGAAGAGGGTGTTTCTCTTTGGGACATACTGTTGCTTGAGTGTGTGATGGAAAATCATAAAAATGAGAAATCCACTTGGTGGAAAAAGTCCTCCTAGAGAATTTTGTCTACGATACCAAGGAAAATTTAGATTCAAATTCATCTTTAGAGGAACTAGCCAAATCAATCCTGAAACTCCACTTAGAGAAATTTTAGTTGAAGCAAACAATGAAAATTGAAATGTTAAAATTTAGACGTACAAATGTGTTGAACCAAATTCTAATAAAGTGGCTAAGGAAAATGTTCCTCATATTTTTCCTTTAAAAAAAATACATATCACTTGATAGAATCTCTGGAATTTATTCTTCCTATTGAAGAATTTGCAGAAGGGAGGAAAATGGTGCTAGTAAGAAAAACCCAATCACAAGAAAATTGTTTCTCCTACCTAGTAGTCTCTTTCACTACTAGGCATTTGTTCCTTTTTTGTCTTTTATGTGATTAAGGCTTTATTTGGGCTCTCGGACCTTCTTTGTTCTGGTATGGCCCAAAAAAAATGAACTTTTACCTATTATTTAAAAAAATAGTTACTAGTTATACATGTTTGTAATATAATATTTAGGTGCTTAAAAGTTGTAACATCTTAGTACTTAAATATTTTTGGCACTCAGATGTCTATTCCATCTTAAACTAGTAGTCTCTGAAATTAGTACAAAACAAAAACTAAATATTATACGGAAAAAATAGAAAAACTAGAAATTGGCAATGGAAAAGACATGGACAAAATAGAAAACCTATGGACAAAATATAAATTAGTTTAACTATAAATAATTTTGGAAGACATGGAAAACTAGAAAAACCATAAATCAGTAATGGAAAATCTAGATGTAATGGATATTTATAAAGATATAGATTGTAGTTACTAGTTATATACCTATTTGTAGTACAAAATTTAGGTGCTTGATATTTGCAACATCCTTGCATATTGTAGTAATTGTTTGCACTAATTTTGTAGATTACGATCAAACCGCAATTAGTTTAATTTTAAAAGATTTTCATAGACTCAAACAAAATAGCAAAATTAGAATTCAATAAAGGAACAATTAGATGTAATGGATATTTACAAAGAGAAATATTATAGTTACTAGTTATACATGTTTGCGATATCGATTGATTGCTCCGACCCACAATACATAGATAAATACGTTCTTGTTATGAGTAGAAAACTAAATTTACATCCCCTCTTATTTTCTCCTTAAAATTATTTACATACTTTGAAGCTAAAATAGATTAAAATACATACTTAAAAGCATGATCATACACAGTTGAGACCAATGAGCAATACAAAAGGAAAAAGTTCAAAATTTACATTTAGGAAAAATAATAACCATATAAAAAGAGTTCTCAATGCAATCACTAGGAAGGACTTCCCCAAAGTTTTAGTAGTGTTCACAAATACATTGATATCCATGATATTTTCCCACCTAGTGTCTACAATTAAAACCCATGAAAATGAAAAATGAACACCTACATCACTAAGATGCAAGATTATTCTTTTTAAGTGAAAAACAAATTATTATCATTCAACAAATTAACTAAGATTTTAAAAGAGTTCACTTCAAGTGTTTCATGTACTGTACTGATAAATTTTCAATCCTTAAAATTAAACTAGAAACCTATAATGAATAATATATATTATGGATAGTCACTCCTTAAAAGGAAAGTAACAACCTCAAAGAGATGTGTTCTCATGGACAACATTGATTGATGGCTATTAAGAAAATGGATTTTTTAAAAGGATTTAGAAACTTTCAAACAAATGTAATTAGTTGGTGTAAATCCAAATTCTACAACATTTTCTATCATCATTCATTCCTATGAAAAATGGGAGCATTTGAATAGGGTATGGATATCCATCGAATCATATAGGATAGAGGTATTTTGTTAAATATTGTAATTACATTTTTGCTAGTATACATGTATGCAAAATGGTGAATATAGACAAGTAGCGTGAACTGTTCCATAAAAATGCCTCAAAATAATGTGTTCTTGTGGACAACAATTAGTGCAGGATATGCATAAAATGGATTTTTGAAATGTATTTAGAAACTTTCAATAAAATGCAATTTTCGGGTTTAATGCAAAATTCCACAACCTTTTTCAGCATTCTACCTTCTTGTGCCAAACTAGGTATTTGGAACATAGATTAGGCATCCATCAACCCATAAAGAAGTGAGGAAATGATGCAACACCATCATCAAGGAGGCATTCCATAGTAAATTTCCTAGTTATGAGCTCATGAAGGTATTCTAGGTTGTGTGAAGTCAATAGAGAGAGAATTGAGAATGAGAGAAATTTTGAAATTTGAATAGGAGTCTTTCCCTCCAAAAGATGTAATTCCACTACAAAGACATATGGGTTTGTAAAAGGTGTTTTAAGTGTATTAGATAGTATTAAGGGTTTTGAAAGATTCTTGTTGAGTCAATAGGTGTGTCAAAGAGGCCTAAGTGTGTGGGAGAATCAATAAAGTTCTCAAAATTAGTATGTGAATGGTAGTTATGAGTCTAGGATGTGAAGGGAAGTTGAAGAGTCGCAAGGTAAATTGTTGTTACATTACTTATACTAGGTGCATGCATGAAAATTTCAAGCATAGGGTGAGTGTTGGGGAGTTTTCTTTAAGGTATTCCTCATGGGAGAGAGGAGAGAATTGAAGAAAAATGATAAATCATGTTATATGAAGTTGATAATAATGGTATAGCTTAGATACCAAATTATAGAATAGAATAAGATTGCAATGACCAAAGAGGGACGGAAGCCTCACAAATATTATTGATCATAAATCAGATTACATTACAATGCAAGAGCTGTAATACTTATAGATATTAGACTGACCTCATATGGATAGACATGACACTCTGCGAGACACCAACTACGAGATGATAAGACCCATCTCACATGCACATGTAATTACTACTAATACCAATATTGAATGTTATCCAACATAACAATATTGAATGCAAGTTACTAGACTAGAGTGCACATGTTGCACATTATTAAATAAAAGACAATGCTGATAAAATGCAATAAATATGCCTATGCTAAATTATGCTAACATTCCCCTCCTTAATTTTGCATAGTTTCAATGAAGTGGAGAGGAACTCTCGAAGCGCAGTGTGAATTTTCACGTGCAAGTGACTTAGTGAAAACATATCGCCTTTATTCACATTTGTAGAATGAAATGGAGTGTATGTTGTGCTTGAGACATGCTCGCGTATGAAATGAACACTGTACTTCAATATGCTTGGTTCTCTCATGAAATATTGGATTAGAACAAGCTTTAGAACTCCTTCATTATCAACATATCTTTGGAGTAGATTTCTGTTGTGGTAGACCAATTCCTTCCGGTATTCGAGTAGCCATATTGCTTCACAAACATGACTTCACTTGCGATTCGATACTCGCTACGTAGAAGAGCGAGAAACAAAGTTTTGTTTCTTGCTTCCCCATGATATCGGTCCAGATCCCATAAAGAAGACGAAGCCTGATGTTGACTTCCTATCATCCATGTTTCCTGCATGATCTGAATCTGAATATCCTGTCAAGAAGAAATTGTCATTCTTCTTGTACTCTAGACCAAGGTCAAATGTACCCTTTAGATATCTTAGTATTCTCTTTGTTACTTTCCAATGACATATTTTCGGTTCTTGCATGAAGCGTGATAAATAGCTGACTGCAAAGCTGATATCTGGTCTAGTATATGTCAGGTAAATGAGACTCCCGATCAACTGCCGATAGAGAGTTGCATTCATCGGTGGTGATGGATCGGAACGAGATAACTGAAGTCTCACTTCCATAGGTGTAGCAATAGGAGTGCAGTCCATCATCCTGAATTTCTCGAGCGTTGTCTTGGTGTATTTCAACTATGACACAAAGATATGATTCTCTTTTTGCCATACTTCCAACCCAAGACAATAGTGCATGAGCCGAGATCTGTCATGTCGAACGATCGATTAAAATCCTTCTTTGTTGCATTGATCATCTTCACAGAACTTCCTGTAATGACTAGATCGTCGACATAAACAACCACAATGACAATCTCCCCCCTTGTTTTTGAGGTAGAGATTGGGGTCATAAGGATTCCTTTCGAATCCATGACTTATGAGATGCTCATCAATTTTGATGTACCATGCCCGGGGTGCCTGTTTTAGGCCATATAGAGATTTTATGAGTCTGCATACCATCATCTCTTTTCCTGGTATTACATAACCCTCTGCCGGTCAGTCATATAGACTTCTTCTTGCAAATCTCCATTAAGAAAGGCACTTTTCACATCCATTTGGTGGACTTTCCAACCAAATTGTGTAGCTAGAGAAAAGATCATCCTGATTGTCTTGATCTTGGCTGTGGGAGCAAATGTCTCCTCATAATCAATGCCTTCTTGTTGTGCATACCCCTTTCTTACAAGCCTTTCTTTATACTTGTCAATAGTCCCATCTGATTTGTACTTAGTCTTGAATATCCATCTGCATCCAATGGGTTTCTTCCACTGGTGGAAGGTCGACAGTTGCCATGTGTTGTTCTTCATCACCGATCGATCGTGAATCCATGGCATCTTTCAAGATTTTGATTGTAGGGCTTCTGAGGCTGTAGATGGCTCATTTGTTTCAACAACTCTGCTCATTAGGGCATAATTGACCTCTTCACGAGCTTATTTGCGAGTTCTAGGTCTAGATTGGACGATGTGCTCGGTGCTTCATCCAAATTTGCATCTCTTATTAATTGAGTATACCATTTAGGTAACTTATTATACATTCCATTGGATTGTGGTGGATCACCATCATCAATTCATCACTTGTCATCTTCGGTGGGAACATCAAATTTTGTCTTCACAAGAGGTGTATTCTACATGTTTGTTGAGTCGTTGAGTGGAGCATCTGCTTGTTTCTTCTCAAAGAACTCAATATCCCTACTTGTGTATACTTTCTTTGCTTTGGATCCCATAATCTGTACCCAAGTGCTTCTTCTTGTATCAATGAATATCAGTTTCTCAGCTTTCATATCCAACTTGTTCCTATTCTTCTTGGGTATGTGCATGCTAGCTTTACACCCAAATACTCTTAGGTGTGTAATTGATGGTTTCCGATTTGACCATGCTTCTTGAGGTGTCACTCCTTCAAGAGCTACTGTGGGCACTCTGTTCAATAAATAGACTACAGTTCTTGCAGCTTCTGCCCAAAATGTCTTTGTTAAACCTGAGTCATCAATCATACATCGCACCATTTCCATGATAGTACGATTCCTTCTCTCAACTATACCATTCTGCTGTGGTGTGTGAGTAGGAGGCATTTGTCGACGAATCCCATGAGCTTCCAGGTAAGTCTTGAACTCATTGCTTGTGAATTCCCCCTCGATATGAGCGGAGAGTTTTGATCTTGTGACCAACTTCATTCTCAACAAGTGCTTTGAACTTCTAAAATGTCTCAAAGGCTTGACTCTTGTTTCTTAGACAATATATCCACATCTTTCTTGAGTAGTCATCAACACAAAGCATGAAGTATTAACATCCAGAATGACTTGGTTACATGGGCCCGCAAAGATCGGTGTGCACCAAATCAAGCTTTCCCTTAGCTCTATATGTGTTCTTCTGGAAGGGTACTCTGTGTTGCTTTCGGCTAGGCAATTGTGACACTTGTCAGTGTTGTGCTTGAGTGTAGGCAATCCTTTCACCATGTTGCCCTTTTGAAGTGTTTGGAGATAGCCAAAACTGATGTGACCATATCTGCGATGCCATAGTTCTACAGATTGTGTGTCTTTGGCCACTAGAGCTTGATCATCCTTATGGACAAAATCAAGTTGGAACATGCGTCCCACATTAGAGGCTCTTGCTTCTGATCTTGGAATCTCTTGACTTATCTCTTATCAAGCACACTTTTTCTCCATTATTCTTGTCAAAATCTAACTTCAAGTTGTGATCAAGGAGTTGACTAAGCGATAGAAAATTCTTGGGCAACCAGTACATACAATACATTTGTGATTTTGCAGTTATGCTTTCAAGAGGTAGTAAAATGTTTCCAATCCCTTGACCTTTGTATGATGAGTCATCACCTAATGACACATGGTTCTTGTTAGGTGAGTCACGTAGTGTGTAGAACCAATCCTTGTGTCCGGTCATGTGTCAGAGTTGCACCGAGTCAACATACAGGATATCTTGTGTGGACTTGGTTTTTTCATCAAATTGAGCAGAATACATGTGGTGTCCTTCATCTGAATCATCCTCATGTTTAGCAATGTACCCTTGTTGTTTGGGTTTTCTTTGCCAATTACCATTTTTCTGCCCTTGATTGTTGTTGTTGTTGGACTTCCCTTTATTTGAATTATTGTTACCCTGATGGTTATTGGGTTTTGAATTACTTGATGAACCCTTTTTATAGGAATTGTACCAACAATCTTTGATGTCATGTCCCCCTCTATTGCAAATGGGACACTTCTTGGTGTTGTCTCGTTGACTTTGGTTTTGTTGGGACTTCTTGTGATTGGACTGAAATTTTCCCTTTCCTTTATGATTGGAAGATAGTGCTTGCTCATCTTCATGATCTTTGTTGTTCATTGCCTCTTCTTGTTGGAGTAGATTGACCAACTTCTCAAAGGTGACTGTGTGTTCACTCATATTGATAGTTGTCACAAAGATTCTGTAGGAAGGAGGAAGTGCTCAACACAATTAGTACGAGGTCTTCATCACTTATCTCTTTTCCCAATGCCAATAGAGATGCCCTCAAAGTAGCAACTCATCTCAAAAAAACTTCAACCTTCTCATTGTGCTTGAACTTGAGAGTATGCAGTTGTTATAGTAGGTTGAGGATGGCATTCTTGTTCTTTGCCTCATAGACTGTGCTCAACTTATCCCATGCATCATTGGCCGATGTGGCATCTCTAATGTGGGGTTGCACATCGTCTGTTACGCTAAACAAGATGATCAACTTGGCCTTTTGATTTTGCCCTGTCAAATTGAACTTGTTGTCTTCCATCATCAAGTGATCTTGTTGTTTTTCCATCTACTGTTGTCCATAGGTCTTCAAACTCAAGTAACGTCTTGATCTTCGGTTTCCATGCAGCATAGTTGTCTCCTCTAAGCAGTTGTGAATCTGGCAAGAAGAACTTTGGTGCTTGTGCACCCATTTCTGCAATCTGAATTTCTGAAACTCTAAATTTCTGACAAAGGGTAAGGCTCTTATCACTCCAAGTTTATGGTCTCCCTCTCAATATACCTTCAGGCCGATATACCAAACCTTTCTATATACGCTCCCTTCCGATATACCTATCGGTACGTGGAAGAAGATCACCCTTTCAATATACCCGTCAGTACAGAAAGAGGTGTTAACGCACGTGAAATAATTTAGTACGTGGTACTTAGACAATACGAAGAGGGGTTTGTGCAAGCACAAACGGATGGGAGGGCTCAAATGTGTGTGTATTGTGTCCTTATTACTCCCCGTCAATTTTATAGGGTCGATGCCCAGACGACGTTTAGGCAGTTGTGTTAGGCATTAAGTGCAGTAGTAGTCGCGACGGCATCACCCGTAAGCGCTTCCCAGAGGCACCGTATATACCGAACGCTGCTATGAGATCAAAGATCTCGTGTGATAGAACCAAACATAAAATAAAAAATGTGCACTTTTTTTTTTTTCACTTTATGCACCAAGATTAGTACAACATCCTCTCAAAGTACATCAAAATGAAGTTTTTGTGTCCCCCCTCTTTACAAAAAAGGGTCTAGAATCACAAAATACACAATTTAGGCCAAAAATTTTTTTTTACCCCCAATAGGTGTTTTTCCGCTAAATTTAGCGGTGGCTCTAAATGTGTTTGGTGAGCTTATAAATTTAGAAATCTCCCAAAATTTAGTAATTTCTCCAAATTTTCCAAAAAAATAATTTAAGAAAAAATATGGAGAGAGTGGGAATTGAACCGCTGACCTGTTTGTTCCCAAGATCCAAACAAACAATCTGAATATTGTTTTCACCTTTTCTCACAAACCGTGATCTGAGTTTTTCTAAAATTTTGACAGCAGCATCATACAATATTTTTCTTGAAACCCACAAAATTTCAGAAGAATCGGAATCTTAGTTTTTGAGATCTTACCAATTTACCAGCTAGATCTGATTTTTTTCAGAAAAAAATGATCCGACTTGTACAGACTTTTCGTCATATGTAGAGGCCGAATCTGAAGATGATGTAAACTGTAAAGTTGTGCGCCTCCTTCTTATATTTCCAAGAAAAAAATGGCACATCAATCCGACATTTTATGAAAAAGTTACGTCCTTTTTTCTAAGAGCTATCTGCTGGAATTTTGTTGATGGAATTTGCTTGACCTTTGCTCCCGAATTCTTCACACCTCCACTTTCAAATCTGATTTTTTTTTTTAGATCTGATTTTTTTTTTCTTTTGATCTACAATTTTTTCAAGATCTCTCTCCTCTTTTTTTTTTAAAGATCTGCAAATCTGAAATATTCCACCAATATGTTAGATCAATTGGCTATGCCAATAACTAATAAAAAAATTTACCTTCCAAATAAGTGGATAGGTCAAATTTTAGTTGATGGATGCTTGGGAGGAATGGAGGCTGCGGGATGCTTCAATGGCTCTCCTTTGATGCAGATCTTCTTCTCCAATGGATCCTCTCCAATAGTGCTCCTCTTCAACCTTGCTTGGATAGAACCTGCTCTGATACCAAATGATAATAATGGTATAGCTTAGATACCAAATGATAGAATAGAATAAGATTGCAATGACCAAAGAGGAGACGGAAGCCTCAAAAATATTATTGATCATAAAATCAGATTACATTACAATGCAAGAGCATGTAATATTTATAGATATTAGATGACCTCATATGGATAGACATGACACCCTAGCGGAGACACCAACTACGAGATGATAAGACCCATCTCACATGCACATGTAATTACTACTAATACCAATATTGAATGTTATCAACATAACAATATTGAATGCAAGTCACTAAACTAGAGTGCACATGTTGCACATTATTAAATAAAAGACAATGCAATAAAATATTGTGTTTCAAGCTCATTTACATTAGGTTTGGAGAAGGAAATTTTGAGTTTAGATTCGAGGAAGAGAGATCCTTTTCATAATATATTATATGACTAATAGTGAAGTTATGTATGAATTTGTTCTAGGTTGGCATGAAAGAATGGTACTTTGTTTCGAGTTGTATGCTTACATGAAGAAATAATTGTTATCCCAAATTCACCCCTCAAGGTAAATTTGGATAACCTGCATAATTTCTTCAGGTTTGAGCAAGAAGAATTGGTTGAAGCCCAAAAATAGGTCTTGGGGGTCCTTTGGCTCTTCTCTAACTTCCCTATCCAAGGAAAAATCCAAGAAGTTAGAAAAAGTTGAAAAAATCCAAAACATTGGCATGTTCTAGTGTATTGGGGAAAAGCGGAAGTTTGTGTCCCCACTGCACAAGTTCAACGGGGATAGCATTTGGGACCCAAAAACTAAAATAGTTGAAACCCGGTTCAAATCGGTAAAATTGGAAGTTTTCATCCAGACGGTCCGCAAGATGTCGGGACAGCCCGGGACCTACATAGCTGAAATCACCACGGGCGAGAGGAAATTGGCAAAGTCGGGTATTCGTGGCCCACGCGGTCCACGAGGACGTCGGGACACGAGTTTTCCAAAAGGCTGAAATCACCGCACCAAGAGCAAATCAACGAAGTTAAGTCGAAATGTCCCGCGGTCTACAGAACAATTGGCACACATTGACACACAGGCTCCAAAAATCTGATTTTTCTGATTTACAAAGCGCGTTGAGAAGCAAAGTGTGGCAAAATCGAAGGTCAACGGCCCCGACAACCCGATCAACCGAGGGACATACGGGACATCAAAAGGCCGAAATAGCCACACGAAGAGGGAATCGGAAAAAGTAGAGGTTTTCAGCCAAATTCACACAAGGAACATTTGGGACACCAAGTCCCGAAATATTCAATATAGCCACATGCAAGGGAAAACGGTGCAAATCAGATCCCGAACTTCAAATGGCCATAAATTTTGACCGAGCTTTGATTTTCACAAAATTTGATTTTATGGAGCGAGCACACGGCGTCCTCTATGCCAAAAAAACTAGATTTCTTAATTTTGATAAGCGTGGATAAATGAAAATAAAATAAATATCTTCAGCTCCGGTAAATTAAATGCTCAGTCCCGTTAAATGACAGAAATGCTGGTAGCCCCAAAATAGTTGCTGCATTCGAAGTCCATAACTTTGGCATTCTTCAACAAAATTGTGCAAAATTGGTACCATTGGAATCATGGTTCTGATCCCGATGTATAGACATCAAGAAATCTAGAATTTTATGAGATATCAATGGTGATTTTTAGAAAAGCGCTTGATTCGAGAATAGTGGTTTTATTTGGTAGTTGGGATGCATTCAATGATGCATGGGTTGACATATTTCACTGCTGCAAGTTATGGGAAAGTATGGGGATCCTTTTGCAAGTAACATAACATAATTTCACTTCATTTACTACCTCTTTCAAGTGGTTTAAGGATAGATTTTGAGATTTTCATTTTCCCTCTCTCTCACTCTCTTCTCAAATTTCTATAAATTGGAGTGTTGGGCTCATTATAGGTGGAGATAGTTTTGAGTAGCAAAACTCTATCAAAATTGTTTTGTGAAGCCAATGTGTTGCAGGCCCTTGTAGTGGACTCCTTGCATGGTGATCCAAGCCCTTATCTTATAATAGATTGAATTGTGCATACTTATGAAGTAATAGATGCAAGTTTGTGGATGTATCTTCCCCTGATGTGTTTGTTTGCATTCTTCTTGCCCTTTCAAACTCATTGCAAATATATTATGTCTATTTATAATCTTGCAGGGATTCATTATCATTATGCATGTATGGAATATTGTTGTGAATGCATTTGCTAGACTGTGGAGAACTGTTATCACCCCTTCTAGTATGCAATTTTCTCTTATTTTAACACATTGGAAATCTATCCTCATTCCCTCTTTTCGGTGTATCACAACTTTATTATAGGCTTTATTTTCATGCACTCTCTCTCCCTAGTCCCTTGGAAAGTTAGATTAGGAAAGATAGTTTTCTTGCATTATAGTAGATTGTGGCAGGTAGTTTAGGAGTAAGAACCATCTTTCTCTGGAGGTCTATCTCAAGTAGCAAGTCCCACAACTTGGAGATAGTACCCATGTTATCCAATCACATTGTGAGCTCAAGCACACACACTTGTGTAAACCATAGGGTTTTGTGATTGAGAGACAAGAAGACTTACTTTGATAACTTTGAAAGGTATATTGGGGTGTTTTGGAATTATTTTTGTGTGTGTTAGTTAACCCTTGTTGCATTAGAGATATCGTATGAAATTTTAGGAATATTGTATGTATATTTGTAGAGATCTAATTGTGGAATAGCTTGTGTTAGAATCCCTTACGTGTAGTTAATGGAGAATAAATACAACATCGTTAGAGAGTTTTATTAGATGTATAACATCAAGGAAGAACTCGTACATATCCTTTAATAGATATCGGAGATTTAAGGTGTCCATCAACGGTTTTATGCCCTATTTTTCCATGTATTTGCAAAGGATTATCTCTTCAAGAGAGCCTTCATACTCATCAATGTGGCCTACCGATAATCCTAACCTATGAAAAACCTATAGATAGACCTTTCGAAAAATTTTAAGCCTTAAATAAAATCTTAGTAGCATTTATAGCTGATTTTTTCCTCTCGCGGTTTTCTCTGTCTTTATCGGTTCTCTCGTTGTGTTATTATTTACAAAGCATGCGAAATAGTGCGATCTGAGTTAGTGTAGGGCTATCGAGAGGCTGTAGTTTACAAACAGAAGCTTGTGGGACCGAACCAACTATGCCAACATGTCGGGGTGGCCTATTGAATGCTAGTGGAGGCTTTGTTTTGGTTCCCTATGCTCCCCGTGCTTTCGGGCCACCTCTTCTCGGGCGTAGTCCTTAAGAGCCCCGAGGCCCAAACACGCCATATCTTTGTGGGTGATTTCTCAGATTCCTGTGGCACCTAGAGATGTCTCGTTAGATCCAAGACCTCCATGTTGGAGACCTCTATGAAAGTCTCTCACAGTTTTCTCCATCTCCATCCGGTTCTCTCGTTGTGCTATTGTTTGTAAACGCGTGAAATAGTGCGGTCTCGGTTAGTATAGGGCTGCCAGAGGCCGTAGTTTAAACGAAGCTCATGGGATTGAACTAACTATGCCAACACATCGGGTGTCCAGTTAACACTAGTGGAGGTTTTTTTTGGTTCCATACACTCCTTGTGCTTTCAGGCTAGCGCATCCGGGCATAGTCCCTTAAGAGCCCTGAGGCCCAAACATGCCATATCTTCAACAGGTTATTTCTCGGTCTCCGTGGCACCTAGAGACATCTAGTTAGATCCTAGACCTCCATGTCGAGGCCCTCTATGAAAGCCTCTCACGGTTTTCTCTGTCTTCATCTGGTTCTCTCATTATGCAATTGTTTCGCAAACGCACGTAATAGTGCAATCGAGTTAGTGTAGGGTTGTCGGACATTGTAGTTTACAAACGAAGCTCATGGGACCAAACCAACTACGCTAACATTTTGAGATGGCTTTTTGAATGCTAGTGGAGGATTATTTTTGGTTCCCTATGCTCCCCAGTGATTTCAAAGGCTACCCCAAATCCCAGCGTAGTTACTTAAGATCCCTAAGGCCCAATCATGTCATATCTTCGACGGGTGATTTCTCGGACTCCGTGGCACCTAGAGATGTCTTGTCATATCTGAGACCTCCATGTAGGGGCCCTCTATGAAACCCTCTCATGGTTTTCTCTGTCTCCAACCGATTCTCTTGCTATGCTATTGTTTGTAAACACACGTAATAGTGGAGTCTAAGTCAGTGTAGGGTTGTCAGACGTTGTAGTTTACAAATGGAAGCTCGTGGGACCAAACCAACTATGCCAACATGTCGGGGTGGCCAGGTGAATGCTAGTGGAGGCTTTGTTATGGTTCCCTACACTCCCTATGCTTTCAGGCTACCCCGTCCAGCGTAGTCGCTTAAGAGCCATGAGGCCCAATCATGCCATATCTTCAACGGGTGATTTCTCAAACTCTGTGGAACCTAGAGACACTCATTAGATCTGAGACCTCCATGTTGGGGCCCTCTACGAAAGTCTCTCGCAGTTTTTTCAGTCTCCATCTAGTTCTCTCGTTGTGCTATTGTTTGCAAACACCCAAAATAGTGTAGTCGAGTCGGTGTAGGGTTGTCGACGCTATAGTTTGCAAACGGAAGCTCATGGGACTGAACCAAATACACCAACATGTCGGAGTGACTAGGTGAACACTAGTGGAGCATTTTTTTTGGTTCCCTATGCTCCTCGTGCTTTCAGGCTACCTCGTTCGGGTGTAGTCGCTTAAGAGCCCTGAATGACTAGATTGGCTTAAGAATGAATTTGATAGGGGTATGTCTAAGAACACATAGGAGTTATCAATCACCTAGAAAATCTTTCTTGTTTAGTTTTGGATAGGATTCACTGGCCTACAACTTAGTGACCTTCCATTCATTGATAATTTATGTTATGATGAACCCATGGATGCTTTCAAAAGTGCCTTAAAAGGATAGGGGTAGTCATCAAGCCTAGTGAAGGTGTGATGTGATTTCCAAATAACTTGAAATGCCTACAAATTTAAAGGTAATAGCACAAATTGGACGAGGATTAGACAATCAAGAATCATAGAGTGTCGAATCAAAATGTCATTGCATCTGGAGACATTCTCAAGCATTAGAGTAATGTATATGGAGAGACATTCTCAAAATATCAATAGATGAAAGGCATAAAATTGTGACGACTATCGGGTGTTTTAACAGGGGAGAAGACTATGAAGCATATAAGAATGTAGTAGGTGCATGATAAGATAGGAACCAGTACAAAGATACCATGAGCAAGAAGAAGCACAAGTAAGGTAAATACACATATACACATTGATAAATTGAATGAATAATTACTTAGATTAAGTAACTCTTTATATACATACATTATAAAATATTCATTTCCAAATTTTGATGCATATTATACATTGAAAATGCTAGTACATGTACATCACCAATAAATGAAAAAATAATCCATGATGTCTTAAATATTGTCAAGTGCACATCATATTAGATTCATGCGAAAATAATCTCAAAAACGTAAGGTCTCATACAAAATTATCAAGTTCCAAATAGTATTTTAATGTGCATAATAAAAAAAAAATTCCCAAATAGGTCATATACCATCAAGTTCAAATTCCATATAGGCGTACATACTGATTACATGCACATAGGCATAAAAAAACAATGTCATGTAAGACATATATATTTCCTACTCATCAAAATCTATCTCTCTCTTGGCCTTGCTCGAAGAAGGCCCTCCTTAGATGAAGATGGAGATCCACGAGATGACTTTGGATCATCCAAGCCCATGCTTGAGTCCTCTTCTACTAAATACTCACTGTAGATGAACCTATAAATGCAAGCAATTTTTTTGTCAAAACTTAATTTATATATGTTTTTAACATGTATTTAAGACCATGCTATAATGAAAGTATTTGAAATACACAAACTTACCGCAAGTTTTCGATCGCGCTGAATTTGCATCTCACACTCGAGATGAGTCATCGGGAGCTCTGCAATACAAATGGGGGTATGAAGATGATGAGATGGAGGAGTCTATGCCCTCAAAGTAAAAATAGAGGGGTTGAAGTTCCCTACATACACATAAGATTAGAAAATCTAACATCATAATTATTGAAAATAGAGCTAAGTACATGTATCTATATAATGACAATATTTTAACTAATTTTGTCAATATAGAACTATTGTTTTTACCCGCCACACCTGTGAATCAAATGAATAGGGAACTGCTCTTCTATTATTGCAGGTAACTCCTACATATACAAAATGAAGGACATTATTAACATAATTTAATAACTATACAATGAAAGACATTACTAACATGTAATTTAACTAAATATGAATTACACGAGAAATTTAACAAAATTTACATGTTGTTTGAATACCTAAGTGAGTTGTTGCACTGAGATAAAATCACAAAGTGGCAACACCTTTATCTACTTGTCACGAGAGATGGTGGGGTGTCTATTGGAAGTCAACATCTTTATCAAACATGTATATAACATGAGTTAGATGGACATACAAGAACATACATATATTTGACTTCAAAACTAATATATATATATAGACACGTGTATGTGAAAATTTTACATAATTAACATTCTAAATTACCTTTGTACCTCTGTGAATGTATGTGTATGGATGGTGCTCGCCGCCGTGGTCGAATGAAGATGCGCCTCCACCTGTGCTTTGTAATATCAATGCATGTACATGTACAAATACAATTATTTCAAAAATTTAACATATATAAGTAAATCAGGTACTCCAAACTTTTTGTAACACACATAACAAAACATAACAAATTTACCTACGAAGGTGACGCCGATGAATGTAATCCAAATGTCTCACTCAAAAGGACATCTGACATAGTGACATTATCATGTTCACCCCTAGCACTAGGTGCACCAAAATCAATATGCATGAAAGTATCGTCCTCCTCGGGCCCCAAACATATGCTACCACATGACGAGCAAAAATGTGGCCTCATGCTAGTACTCCCTGAGGGAATACTCTATGTACCTCCACGAGCATCTGGCTCAGAAATCTCCCTCGTATGTCAAACAAGGGTCGCAGATAGCCCCTGAAGTGTGTGGAGTGTATCAATCTCTATTGTCTCCTTCACTGCTGAGGGACTATCTCGGGGTGAGGGGGCCACGTGTAGGAATCTACTGCTGAATTGGTGCACATTGTGCACTGGCCGATCTGTGCGAGATCCTTTTTCTCAAACGAAATCTTGGAAATCAAAATAATTTTGGATCTCGTTGAGGATAAACTCGCAATAGAGTTTCCTCATAAAGTATAGTGGCACCTCGTTGTTATTACAAGGTGGAAAATCAAACACCATCCACCATCGGTCCCAAAAAAATTTAATCAAATTATTATTACACCAATGGATGGGAAATCATTTACATGTCAACAGAACAAGAAAATTAGTGTGGGGGTCCATGAATAAGGAACATATGATTTCTTTTGAAAAATATTTTTTCTTTACATCCACATATGACAATTTGTTGGAATAATAAACCCTACAACCCTCTCTATAAGTTGTCCAACGATCAATTTGCCCCGTTTCTACATCAATTTGAACAAGTAATGCCTCCAATGTGTTTGCAAGAGAGGCGTGGTGGGGGTTTATAGATTGTGCATCCCTCATTGTTTTGATTAAATCCTCAATTTCAATTTTGTTTTCAACTATTTGGGCTATTAAATCTTCTTGACTACCCGAGGGATGTTGAGAAATTGTGGGAGTGTCGGGAGGGATGACAGGAATAACAAGGTTTGGTTGTGGTTGATTCCCTCAACCTCTAATTGTAACAATAAAAAATATGTATTCAATTCAAATTTTAATCTATAATTATCATATTTCAATGCAATTTTGAGAAAAGAATTGTGCTTACCTCTTCTCCATGGCACCATCATCAATTCAGATCTTCGGTGATCCAGAAATGATCCTTTGAGCTTGAGATCAGCTGAATGAAAAACAAGAGGGCACGGTTAAGCTCACGAAACTCAAATTTGAGGGAGGTAAAATGATAGAGGCTCGAATCTCATTTCTTTTATAGTAGGCATAATGCGCGTACGCATTATGCTTGATGATCTGAGCAAACAAATTAAAACACAATCGCGTTTTTCTTTTATTGGATTCTTTGTCACTTTTTGGCCCCCAACTTCGTGCACTTACCCATCTGGAATTTGAAAGAGGTTAAGCAGTAATATGTCTACATTTTTTTCTAAAAATATTCTACAAATAATTATTGTGGAAATCAAATTGTAGCTTCCACCTACATGTTAATTGTGGTAAATTTAATTGTAGAAACAATTGTTGAAAGTACCACAAATATCAATAGATACAAATATGTAAATTATAGAAAATTGACAAAAATAAAATTTTAAATATGTCACAAACATGAAAAATTGTGGAGGATATACAATTTTAAAAATGTAGATTTCTATAAATTTCATAAATTGTGGATTATCTATGATCTAAAAAATTGTAAAAGAGCTACAAAAACCTATAAAATAGTGGATGTGCTACAATTCTAATGCCACATTTTATTTTTATAATTTTGTGTAACCACAAAAATATTGTTGAAAAATTGTGGCTAAAATCTTAAGTTGTTGTAGTGATATTAAATTTTAAACGCCAAATGACATCCACATAATGCTCTATCTTTTGTAAAACAATATTATTGTGACATGTAGGATTGAACATCAAAATCCATCACCGATTTCCACCGATAAACCATGAGTAATGAGATACATGATTTTTCTCTCAATTTGATTTCCATGAGTATTTCCTATAAAAGGGTTTTTATATTGGGTAATTTTACCAAGAAATAGGATTGTATTACTTTTAGTAATGGAATTTTCAAAGGTAGTTATCTTTGAGTATGGTTTCTTGTCGATTAAACATTGGTTTAATTCATTACACTTGGTAATTGGTTTTCCTACGCAATTGGGCATTTGTTAAATTCATTCCATCTTGAGAGGATGGATAACAAATAAATCGGGGCTAAGAGAAATATGACATTATGATGGACACGAGAGTGAAAAACAATATGTGGTAATGGTGAAGATGACCATGAAATGAATGAGAAATATGTGGTAATGCCAAATATGTTAAAATTAATGGAGTCTGTAATCTTGAGCCACTGCAAGTATTTCAAACATGTTTCCCCGTCTTCTATCTACTTAACTTATAGGAATTTATTCACATTTTTGGTTGTTTCCTTTCTTTGTCGTTGAGTTTTTAATTCCCCTCCAAAGTGACGAGAGCCATGTGGCATTTTTAGACGTCCTTTTATTCTAAGTATTTGTGTTATTTTATAGAGAATATCTAATGGTTAAGGAGAAAACATGTTTCATCTTTTTGAGTACCTCCCTCACAGATCTCCTTGTAGTCATAAAGTCTCGTGGATTAAGTCACAACTTATATTTCGTTGGGTCCGGTTTGAGTTAAGAATTTAGTAGTCATAAATCGCACGAGGAAGAGACACATGTCTACATTTCAATGGATCGATAGTTTAAGTTAAAAAATATTGAAGTTGTGATGCGAAGTCACAACCAATCATAGAAAAATAGGAAGCTAATAAGACTGAAAGCTACAAGGAACATGTAGTTTCCTCATTGGTTCAAAGCTTCGTTTTGCTAAAAAAATTATGGATGAAGAGGTGATAGTTGTGAAAACCATAGAATTATCTTATTGGTCAATGTTTTTCATGTGCTAGTTAGGGATCAAAATGATGTGACAAAACAAAAGGGAATGGAATGTTTCTAATGGTTTGGGCTTCACAAGTCGGACAAAGGATACGAGACATTCATAATGACGGTGGAGCTTTCTCATTGGTCTAAACATCATGTTACAAGTTTAAGGATATATAAATCCCAAAACCACAACCAATTAAAGATAGACACATGGAAGCATTTTTGTCTAACTTTTTGAAATGGATTTCAATGGATTTAAAAGCCATGAAGAGATAGATCTAATTGATATTTCAGGTCGGTGTCAAAGGTAAACATATTTCAAATACACTTGGAGATATATAATTGGCTTGATAAATATAGATAAGAAGATAGAAGAGATATATGCAGCACCATAAAAAGAAGGAGAATATAGTATAGAATCCAAACAACAAACACAAAACAACAAAACGACAGCACAAAACCACACCAAAATAGAAGAAATGTACTAATTAAGATACTTGCTAAAAAAAATGAGTAATCTTTAGGGGCTCATAGAGTTTTATGGTAGTTTACATATCATCATCCCACTACTCTCATCAACAGTCTTCTTCTTGATTCTTCCATTCTTCCAGGCTACCCCTAAGATACCACTAGCATCACAAATCTACTTGACATGGATTTCAATGAAATCAAGCACAACCTGTGAATGGAAAGTTGGTTGATTTGCTTGTTCTCAACATGCTGAACTTTTTCCTCTAGGGCATTGAGCTGGTTGGTTAGAGTTTCAATTCTCTCTTCCAGTCTTGAAAGAGTGGAGGGGTCCAAATTTTCCTTGTTACCTTCCTTAAGAAGGAATTCCACATTGTCTTTTATACCTTTTAGTCCCTCTACTGTTGTTTCAATTTTGATGTTAAAACAGATCTTGCAAGAGGGTTAGGATCAAACTAACTTATAGCCATAACATTTTTGGCTCCCATATTTCATTTTCCCATACTCATCTGCTATGCGAGAACTTTTTTAGCTAGGGGAATCGGAGGTGGGTGGCCTGAAGTTGGTGTTTTTGGAACAGATCCTAGGTTGTTGAGGAGGGGGGGAGGGGGATAGGATCATTGGCCACAACATCAAGGAAGTACTGGTGTAGAAGGAATATCACTCCTTGATGAAGAGGAAGACTCCTCAAATGGGCTTGAACATCACGCACTGATTTCTCAAGAGAATGCAGAATATAGTAAGACAAACTGACCTTGGAAGCATGCCTAAAATGGTTCAAAAGAACCAAGTGATGGAGTGGAAGAGTTGAAAATCATCCTTCTAGGGTGATGTACCACACAACCATTTTAGCTACTTCACCATATGAGGGGGATAGAAGAGAAGAGAATACAATACTTCCCAATCTACAGAGCTTCATCTCCCTCCACAAATCATTTCTCCTTGGTATCCTTGTCAAATTTGTTATGATATAACTTAACCCCTTCCATACTTAGCCAGTGATGAAAGAGATCAGGCTCTCAGTGATGGTAAATTATTTTCCCTTGAAAGTGATCACCATGTCTTTCCATTTGTGGGTGAAAGTGAGAGAGATGTGTATATTGTGACCTCTTATTCTTTGCATAAAATCCATGAATCCATCCACATTTAGGGCATGTCATAATTCAGCATTCGATCTAGGATGGATCACAAATAGGCTCCACTCTACAAGGAGGTCCTCCCATTTTGAAATTGGAAATTGTAGACATGACAACAACATCACAGTCGCAACTAGGATGTGGCCCTCCAACAATGGCAATGCCTAAGCCTGAAAGAAGAATACCGAAACATAGGACTTGGAGAGCATCCAAAACTTTCTACCACCACTACAAAAACTTCTTAACAACACTTCTATCAAAGCCAAGGAACAATAAACAATGAAAAAGGATCCATTTGGAAGAGATAACTCTCGAATGCTAGGAGTACTAAAAATCCTTTCTCCACACGTGCCAAATCCGCCAACTTAGAATGATTAAAAAGCTAGGTGGCCTTGGCTTCTTTAAAAATGATGGCTCTTGTTGTGAGAGAGATATCCTCATAATCATGCCAAATTTTGAATTTATTATTAATGATGCCATCATTAGCAAGTGCGTCATTGCACTATTCCCTTCTCTATAAACATGGTGAATATTGATATTATTGAAACCTTTACATAGGACCTTGGCTTCATTTATAAAATCTTTTATGGTCCATCTAGGGGGTTGAGAGCCTATAAGGTTGTTTATAATGTTCATAGAGTCTCCCTCAATAATCAAATTGTTTATAATGTTTATTTGATTTATTTTTTTAGCTTTATTTTCTGATTTTGATTTGTAATTAGTTTTTTATTTTTAATTTGTTTGATTTCTTATAAATAAAAATTGGATAATGGACTAGATGCATTAGTTTAGAGATTTTGCAAGAAAGGTGAAATTTGAAGATTGACCTTGCAAGCATGGAAGTTGGAAGTTGGAAGCTGGAACTTATTTTCTACCTAATTGCAAGTTTGAACCATTGATTATGAGTGAGTCATTTCTATCATTTTCTTCAATAATTTTTTAAATTGTAATTTGAAATTTTGTTTTAATATTCTCATAAACTTTAATGATGTTTATGGATCTTCAAATTGATTAGTGCAACATTAATTTTTATGGGGAAAAAAATGAATATGTGAAAAACTATGAAATTGATTAGTCCAATCTATTATCCATAATTAAATAAAAGTCACATAACTATGAGAGAATATTACAAAGAACAACAACATCCATTTAAAATTTAACTCAATTTATGAATTTTTTAATAGTTATTATAAAAAATAATTTGATGTCCAATATATTAAATTTTAAACGCCCAAGTGACATCCACATAATGGTCTATAATGTAAAACAATTTTACTATGACATGTAGGATTGAACGTCAAAATCCATCACTAATTTCCACGGATAAACCATGAGCAATGAGATACATGATTTTTCTCTCAGTTTGATTTCTATGAGTATTTCCTGCAAAAGGGTTTTTATATTGGGTAATGTGTACCAGGTAATAGGGATTCTATCACTTTTATTAACAGAATTTTCAAAGGTAGTTATCTTTGAGTATGGTTTCTTCTGTCGATTAAACATTAGTTTAATTCATTACACTTGGTAATTGGTTTCCCTACACAATTGGGCATTTGTTCAATTCATTCCATCTTGAGAGGATGGATAACAAATAAATCAGGGCTAAGAGAAATATGACATTATGATGGGCACAAGAGTGAAAAAAATATGTGGTAATGGTGAAGATGACCATGAAGAAATGAATGAGAAATAATTTGATGGTGAAATAGAAATAGAAGCAATATTATCGAAAATGCCAAATATGTTAGAATTAATGGAGTTTGTAATATTGAGCCACCTACAGGTATTTCAAACATGTTTCCCCATGTCTCTATCTACTTAAGTGATAGGAATTTATTCACATTTTTGGTTATTTCCTTTGCGTTCGTTGAGTTTTTAATTCCCCTCCAAAGTGACAGGCCATGTGGCATTTTTCGATGTCCTTTTATTCTAAGTATTTGTGTTATTTTATAGAGAAGATCTAATGCTTGACGAGAAAACATGTTTCATCTTTCAGTACCTCCCCTCACAGATCTCCTGGCAGTCATAAAGTCCGTGGATTAAGTCGTGGCTTATATTTCATTGGAGTCCGGTTTGAGTTAGGAATTCGGTAGTCATAAATCGACCGAGGAAGAGACAAATGTCTACATTTCAATGGAGCCAACAGTTTAAGTTAAACAAATATTGAAGTTGTGATGCGAATTTGTAACCAATCATAGAAAAACAGAAGCTAATAAGTGATGACTCAAGGAACATGTAGTTTCCTCATTGGTTCGGGATTCGTTTTGTTGAAAAATTCTATGGATGAAGACTGATAGTTGTGAGAACCATAGAATTATCTTATTGGTCAATGTTTTTCATGTGCTAGTTAGGGATCAAAATGATGTGACAAAATAAAAGGGAATGGAGCGTTTGTAATGGTTTGGGCTTCATAAGTCGACAAAGAATATAGACAGTTATAATGACGTTTGAGCTTTCTCATTGGTCTAAACATCATGTTACAAGTTTAAGGATATATAAATCCCAAAACCACAACCACTTAAAGATACACACATGGAAGCATTTTCATCTAACTTTTGGAAATGGATTTCGGTGGCTTTAAAATCCATGAAGAGATAGATCTAATTGATCTTTCGGTGGTATCAAAGGTAAACGCCTTTTGAAAGACACGTGGAGATATATAATTCACTTGATAAATATAGAAAACAAGATAGAAGAGATATATGCAACACCATACAAAGAAGGAGATTATAGCATAGAAAGAGCAGTAGCTCAAGGCATTATATAAAATAAGAAAGACACGTGTAGTAGCATAGAACCAGAAGGAGAAAGAAAAAGAAGAATATTCAGTGGAGAATATAGAGCAATAGCTCGAGGCAGATATTGTAAAAGAAGAAAAATAATATATAGATTTGTAGCTCGATTCTGTAAAAGTTTTTAAATTGAATATAATATATATGTATATATTGCTTTTGTGTTTTGGTTGTGTCTTTCCCTGTGTTGGTTGCAGTTGGCACCAAATTGTTCGAATAAACTAGTATCATAGTAGAAAGTTTGTTGAGATATTGAGTTTTAATGGCTTCTACAAGTAGTAACTTGTGGCAACAACCCCCAATATTTGATGGGAATAACTATGATATATGGTGCATCAAGATGAATACTTTATTCTCTTCTCAAGAGCTATGGGAACTAGTTGAAGGAGGATATGTAGAGGTAGTAGAGAAAGTTGCATTTAATGCATTGACACAAGCTTAAAAGAATGCATTGAAGGAAAATAGAAGAAAGGATGCAAAGGCTTTAAGATAAACTCAAAATGCAGTCACTAATTTAATTTTTCCAAGGATATCAACAGCTATAAACTCTAATCAAGCATGGGATACCTTTCATTGATTATCAAGGAAGTGACAAGGTGAAGATAGTCAGATTACAGATGTTGAGGAGATATTTTGAGACCCTTCTCATGAAATAATCAAAATCAATAAATTATTTTTTCACAAGAACAATGACCATATTCAATCAAATGAGAACTAATGGAGATGTGATTGAAGATTATATGATCATAAAGAAGGTATTGGGAGCCTTCCAACCATATTTTTATCTAGTTTTGGTTGCAATAGAGAGCTAAGGACTTGATACAAATGGCGAGTTGATGAGGTAATGGAATCTTTACAAATCCATAAACAAATGATGAGAGGATCAGCCATCTCATCCAATGAACAAGCCTTCAAAAAAAATACAAATGTTAGAGGAAAGGGAAAATGAACATACAACAGAGGAAGAGGAATATTTAGTAACCAACAAGAAGGTAGAAGAAAAAGTCATCAAGAGCCATAAGCAAGAGGAAGAGGTAGAGGAAGGAGAAGCAAGCACTTCTAAAGGTGGTTCAACACAAAGGTATGATAAATCAAGTGTAAAATGCTACTATTGTAAAAATAAATAATAGGATTTGAGAAATCATAATCATAATGCAAGCTTCTCTAATGGAAAAGAATCGAATGTGAAAATAATGAAAAGAGTGGAATTTTCTTTCTAACTTGCAATGTAGTTGAGCAAGGAAACAAGCAAATATGGTATTTGGATAGTGCATGTACCAACCATATGTGTGGAGATAAGGACATGTTCAATATCATAGATGAAGAAATCAGATCTGAAGTGAATTTGGGTAAAGGCATTATATCCATTCTTGCCAAGAAAGGAGACAAGAACCAAATTCATAATGTCTTATATGTCCTAGGATTGAAGTATAATATTCTCAGTATTGGGAAGCTTGTCCAAAATAAATATAAGATCAGGTTTGAAAATGGATAATGTAATATATATTTTAGAAGTGGAAGCAACAAGTTTATTGTGATTTAGTGAAGATGGCATAAAATAAAATGTTTCCTTTGAGGATGCGTAATACAACAAAGAACGTTCAAAACAATATTCATTGATCAATCTACCCTTTCGCATATGAGGTATGGGCATTTGAGTTATGGTGGATTGAATATTATTTATAAAATAAAAAATGGTTAAATGGTTGCCTCTATTGAATAACCAAAAAAATTATGTGAAGGTTGCATATTGGGGAAGCAACATAGAAATTATTTTCCCTCAGGTAAATCTTGGAGAGCAAGCTCACCTCTTGAGCTAATACATTTAGACTTGTGTGGTCCCATGAAGAATCCCTCCTTATCTAAAAATTTGTATTTCATTACTTTTATAGATGACTTTAGCAGAAGGACATGGATTTATTTATTGAAAAATAAATCAGAAACATTTGAAGTATTCAAACAGTTCAAGGCCATGGTTGAGAAGCATAGTGGCCATTATATAAAGACATTGAGAATAGATAGAGGGGGAGTATATATCAAATGAGTTTTTAACTTTTGTAAGGAGCACGGGATCAAGAAACAATTCACAACTATGTATACACCTCAAGAATGGCATAGCTGAGAGAAAGAATAGAACCATTCAAGAAATGAGAATAAGCATGCTCAAAGCTAAAGAAGATTGTCGATGAATTTTGGTAGAACGGTTGGGACAACAACAGTCTATTTTTGAATAGATATCCTACAAAGAGTGTGAGGAACAAGATATCTCAAGAAGAATGGAGTGGAAGACAACCAAGTTTTTAACACTTGATAGTTTTGGGTGTGTAGCATATGCATGTTCCCAAGCAAAGAAGATCAAAATGGGATAACATAGGAGAGAAGTGCATTTTTATTAGATATAGTGAGCAATCTAAAGATTACAAAAAGGAGCTTATAATCACAAGAGATGCTCAATTCATTGAGGAAACATCTTGGGGAGATGGAAAAGAAGTGGAGTGGCCAAAAGCAATAGTATATGCACCTATTATTGTTGTTGAAAACAGATGGCGAGGAAACGATGCACCAATTTGGGCACCCATTTCACAAAGGGGTGAATCTTTTCATGTTAGTAGCCAGCAAAGATATAAATACCACCAAATGAGGTATCGTCATCATCATCTGACTCATTCCAGAAGAAAGGAAGAATGAGGAGTGTTCAAGAGATCTATGAACAATCAAGGTATGAAGAAAATGAAGATGAAATGATTAATTTTTCTTTATTTTCAGAATTTGATCCTATTTATTATGAAGAAGAAATTAAGGATCATAAATGGTGTGAAGCAATGGATGAAGAAATGCATGCAATAGAAAAGAATCAAACATGGGAGCTAGTAGATCTTCTTGAAGGAAAGGAAGTCATTGGAGTAAAGTGGGTTTATAAAACCAAAACTACTCCCGAAGGAAAAATTGAGAGACATAAGGCAATATTAGTTGTCAAAGGCTACAATTAAAGGCACGAATGTCATTATAATGAGACATTTTCTCGGGAGAATGGCTAGATCTTTGTGAGAACAATTATTTCCATAACTTCTCATCACAAATGGAAGGTCCATCAAATGGATGTTAAATCAACTTTCCTTAATGGATTATTAGAAGAAGAAGTGTATGTGGGACAACCACCTAGTTATGAGATTCTAGGGCATGAGAGAAAGGTATACAAGCTCAAGAAATAATTATATGGACTCAAAAAAGCACCAAGAGCTTGGTATAGTAGGATAGACTCCTATTTGATTAGTAATGGATTTAGAAAAATTAGTAGTGAGCCCACACTCTACATCAAAGAAAACAATGGTGAGATTTTAATTTTTGTTTTGTATGTAGATGATTTAATTTTACTAGAAATGTAAACAAGGTAATAGATGAATTTAAATCAGCCATGAAGAAGGAATTTGAGATGAATTATTTGGGATTGTTGAAGTATTTTCTTGGAATTGAGGTCAAGAAAATGGAGCATGGCATTTTTGTGTCTCAAGAAAAGTATGTAAAAGAAATCTTGCAAAGATTCAGAATGTTGGACAATAAACCAACATCTACTCCAACTGAATTAAGTTTGAAATTGATCAAAGATGATTGTAGCAGCAATGTGGATCCTACAAGGTATAAAATCATGGTAGGAAGCTTGATGTATTTAACTACAACAAGACCAGATATAATGTATGCAGTTAGTTTGATTTCTAGATTCATGGAGACACCAAAAAGACACATTGGAAAGCAGGAAAGTGTATTTTGAGGTATGTGAATGGAAAAAGGAATTTTGGAATTCTATATGTTGTTAATAATGATTTTCAATTAGTTGGCTACACAGATAGTGATTGGGTAGGTAGCTTTGATGATAAAAAGAACACATCTGGATATGTGTTCAATATTGGATCAAGATCCATTTCATGGGCTTTGAAGAAACAAAGCGGTTGTTTCATTGTCTACTACTAAAGTAGATTATATTGCAGCAAACCTAAACTCATTTACTTGTCAAATGATATGGTTAAGAAGAATCACGATCTAAAAATCAAATTTAACTAGCAATTGTGCGCACACATTTATTTTCTTTGTATTGATTTTTGATGTAAAAATTGAGCATTATATCCTTTTGTATTTTTAATAAAATAATTAAAGCCAAAGAAATCTTGTGTAAAAACAGAAGATAAAGAGATGAATCACCAGCAATTTGACACAAGAATTGATAACGGAGTTCGGCACTTGTGGCCTACGTCTCCGGGTCCGGTTGAATGGGACTGATCTATTAAAATCTTGAAAATAAATCTTTACAAAGATTTCTACAAGAATCTGATCTTCTCATCACATTCCTCTGCCAAAAATAATAGTAGTCACTTTTTACTTCATCTCAAAATTCCCTCCCTAGCTCAAGTTATGAGCATTTCAATATTTTACACAGACCCGAATGCTCTTCAAATACAATAACACTCCTTATATAATGTTTCCCAAGAAGTGGCGTGGCGGTCAAAGCTCTTATCTTTTACCATGGAGACCATGGTTCAAATCCCCCCCATATCTCCACTTCCTTCTCCTTATGCGGATTTCAAGAGGTTTATCCCACATTGTGGGTGCGTGAATGAAGGGAGGTATTTAATAATGCAAAGGGGGCGCTTTTGTATTGGCTTTTGAGCCACCTTAGCCGCTTGGGATGTGGGCGCATTTTCTGGTTGGATAAGGATGTGCATGCATGCATTGACATAGTTTTAGGCGCCTTGTTTAATAATGATTGTGGAGGTTTAAATTAAATGCGTGGAATATGGAGGTAGTTAAATAATGCGTGGAATATGGAATATGGAATTGGTTAAAATGCGTGGAATATGGAATTGGTCTTTGGTTTAATATGCACTTATCAATTAGTCCCACATGCATAGCAAAAATGCAATCAGAGGCATATATATACACAAGTTGGTATAATGATAATATGAGAAGGAGGCCAAGACACCCCTCCATAATCAAGTGTGTCAAAGCACAGTGAGGGCTGACTGATAAATAGCGAGGTCCATTTGTCCACGAACAAGTGTCCAAGACCGGTGTTCCAAAAACCACTTTTTTGTCACACAAATTTTCCATGTGTCGCAATATGATTGAAACACTTGGCAAGCGTGCACATGTCCAACTTGCACAAAACGCCAAATTTTCCAGTTGCCCGAAAATTTCAGCGGGCTATAACTTTTGCAAACGAGCTCTGTTTCCTGCAAACAAGATATCAACGGAATCGTATAATTTTTCTCCACGCTTTAAAAATGATGGCTATGACTTATTACGAGAATATCTTAGATCGGTGTTTCTCTATGAGGATCCTCTGGATCAAATCCTCTCATATTTGCATAAAGAGCAACAAGGAGGTTCTATTATTTTTGTGATAATATGTCTTCGATTGCATTGTCAAAGAATCCATTTTTTCATGGCAGAAGCAAGCATATAGCAATCATATATCACTTCATTCGTGAATTGGTTGAGAAAGGAGAGATCGAGCTCATTTTGCAATTCATAATATCATCTACACAGCATTTTTACTAATCCTTTGTCACAAAAGAAAGGTTTGATCATTTAAGAGAAGTATGGGTGTCGTAGATGTCTAGGACTTGAAAATTAATCCTTGATTTAATTTTGTTTGGCTCAATATTAACGGGAGTGTCAAAATTAATAGAGTCTGTAATCTTGAGCCATCCATAAGTCTTTCAAACTTGTTTTCCCCATCTTTTATATACTTAAATGATAGAAATTTATTCATATTTTGGCCATTTTCTTTGTGGCCTTTAAGTTTTGAAATTCCCCACCAAAGCGACGGGTCATGTGGCATTTTTCGACATCCTTTTATTCTAAGTATTTTGGTTGTTTAATAGCGAATATTTTATGGTTGAGAAGGAAACACATGTCGATTTCTTGAACCTCCTCGCAGATCTCCCTAGAGGAAATGAAGTCCGCACAATAAGCCGCAGCTTATATTTCATTGGGTCTTGTTTGAGTTAGGCATTCAGCAGTCATAAATCGACTAAGGCAGATACACATGTCTACATTTCAATGGATCCAATAGTTTAAGTTAAACAAAGCTCGAAGTTGCGATGCGAAGCCACAACCAATCATAGATAAGCACGAAACTAATAAGATTGATAGCTACGAGGAACGTGGAGTTTCCTCATTAGTTTAGGCTTCACAATACTAAAAAATTCTATGGATGAAGACTGACATTTGCGAGAACCATGGAGTTATCTTATTGGTCAATGTTTCATGTGTGTCGGTCGAGGATCAAAGGATATGACAAAACAGAATGGAATGGAACGTTTATATTGGTCCGGGCTTGCAAGTTTGACAAAGGAGATTGATAGGTGTGAAAAGCGGTGGAGATTTCTCATTGGTCTAACCCTCACATCGCAAGTTTGAGGATATATAAATCCACGACACCATAACAAGTTAAAGATAGACATGTTGAAGCATTTTTTTATAACTTTTGGAAATGGATTTGAGCAGATTTAAAATCCACAAAGAGTTAGATCTAATTGATCTTTCGGGTCCATGTCGAAGGTCAACTCCTTTTGATGGATATAGGGAGCTATATAATTAGATCGGAAAATATAGCAAAGAAGAGAGAAGAGATATATGCGATAGTATACAAAGAAGGAGAATATAGTAGAGAAAGACCATTAACTCAAGGCCTTATATAAAATAAGAAATACATATGCGGTAGAAAATAATCGAGATGGAGAAAGAACAAGAAGAATATTTATTGGAGAATATAGAGTAGTAACTTGAGGAAGATATTGTAAGAGAAACAAAAATAATATACGAGTCATAGCTCGATTTTGTTAAAGTTTTTTAAATTGAATATAATTTTTTTTTCCTTTTTGTTTTGGATGTGTCTTTCTTGTGTTGGCTACATATGGCACCAAATTATGCCAACAAAATATGGGTGATTCAATTCGTTTCTATGGGTGCTATAATCACTTGGGGTTCAATTTGTTTTCGCATATTTTTTCAATGTTGTATGTGAATACCTTGGGAAAATGTATTGTTGTGTCTAGGAATGGAGAAGCATTAATATGTCGGACATGTTTTGTGGTAAAAATATGAGAAATTTTTGGGAAGGGAAGGTCGATGTCGATCCTAAGGCTCACGAAACCTAGGACCATCATCGGTAGACACTTTTGTAATTTCTATTTAGGAAAGCCACCGGTTGAGAAACAGAATTTTCTTTTCTTTTCTTTTCATTTATTCATATCCATTGATGTAGTTTTTTTATTATAAGTAAAGGAGGGTTAAGGGGACCCTACCCTATACAAAAGGTGGAGAAAAAGATATGACATTGAGGATCAAAGGTTGTATCTACCATCGGCACGAGAGAAACAAAACATAAAAAAGAACAAAACACTAATAGCATAAAACAAAAACCAGTAGTTATCTCATCTTTATGACCCCTTCCCATTGGATATTAAGTGTATCTTAACGAGAGAGATAGTCCCTTTATTTTTCCTTCTCACAATTTGCCCAATCCTTTCAGGGGGATTAAGCCTTAGGTAAACTAGGTAGTTGCCTAGGGCACCGACAATCAAGGGGGCACTGAATTTAAAATTTTCCTTTTTGTTGGTTAATTTTAGAACTTAACTTTAAACTAATTTAAGTAAAAGAAAATATCACATATTTTTGTAAGTAAAAGAAAATATACCATATTTATACGCACATGATTTTGTTGGTATTGTTACTCATTCTCTAATGTAGTCAGTAGATTATGTAGGTGTGTAATTTGTTCTAGGAAAAGGTTAATTTATTTTTTATAATGTCATTGGTGTATCTAGTAAATGTGAGTATAATTGAAGAAAAAAGTATTTTATTTTCTCTTCTTAATTTTTGGAGAAAATTTATATTATTTTGTTATGGAGGAATCCGTAGGCTGGTCCAAATAGACCCTTCAAAAACTATGGGAGCTACATAAACATTTTTGTTTCTTTGCAAAAATGGTGCTTTATTTCAGGATAGAGTTCCTATCACCTACTTGATATGGCTAAATCAGACTTGTAAGAAGCCTTGTATAAAATATTGTATTTTTTGCATTCGAGCATCTCCTACGATTAATTTTTCCATCCATGGAATATTTTTCATCCTTCGTGATAATTTAATAATATATTTTTATTATTATTTTATTATGACCATGATGTAAATTTAAAAATACAAGAATATAGACATATTTTATTTATTTACTTTATGGAAAAAAATATTAACTAAATTTGTGAGGAGGGCATCCACTCAAACTATTGCCTAGGGTGCTCTTGACCTTTAATTCGGCCCTAAATCCTTTTCTATATTTGGATTTTCATTTTCATTATTATGGATTGGAATCATAACTTCAATCTACTCCTTGAGATTTTGGGACCCTGATAAAGCACAAGGAAGGGAACATGTTCCCTTTTCCAACACCGTCAAATCCGCATCATTCTTTCTATATTTTTGCAAAGGACCCATCTATGGAGGAGGAAGCACTTCCTCTTTTTCAACATCAAGATTAGCCAATTTCTTAGATTCAGAGTTAGAATCACAATCGACAGATTAATTCACAACTAGTTATCCGGGATTAGAATTCTTCCACCAAGAGCTTCTGTCTTTAACATGTTTTCTTTCCAAATGACAATCGAAGATAAATGGCCAAGATAAAAACATGTTCTACACCTAAAGGGAAACCCTTCATAGTCCATATTTTTGTGTCCAAGTTCTATCCTCAACTTTGAGTTCAATAGTGGCGGGAAATCGAAGAAGTATCCATATCAACCAAGATTCTAGCATACGTTGTGTGCTCAAAATATTCAATTTTTGGGTCGATAGCCAAAAATTTCCCTAAAGTGTTACCTATAGAGGTTAAGCAACTCTCCATCCAAAATTGGAGGGGAAAATAAAGTAGGCAGATCCAAACCGGCTTAACTTGGAAAGTATCAAATACCGGGTTAAACAAAGGGAGCTACGGTTTCATCAATAGCAAATGGGATTCAAAATCCCACACTTTCCCCAAAATCAAATCTTTGTCCCAAGTTTCAGCAAGTGCAACTATGAAAAAACCATGAGCAATAGAGTAAATATCTAACGTACCTTCCATGATGGGAACCCAGTGACTAGACATCCAGGCATGAAACGAGGGCAGGGCCAAACAAAAGTTGAATCTACAAATCAAATCATTCTTCCTATAAAAAGCTTCATATTACACCACCTCTGCTCCAAAACTAACTGAAGGGGTGGCTTTTATATAAGCCATAGGCTTAGAAGTTTTCTGAGCAGATGAAACAACCTTAGAGGCCAACTTTCCCCTATTTTTGTTGACCGCAGGAAGGGTATTGGGTACCTTATTCCTTTACACAGCCTCCTTGAGAGAGATATTTGTCTACTTAGTCTGATTGAGCCATTGATGTAGTTATCTCGCATTTCATAAAGTATTGTTTTTCTTTTGCTTAGATTTATTGAAAGTTTCTTTCTATGGAACTCTATTTTTCTGAAATTTTGTTTATGCATGTTTTGAACAGAAATTCAATGATATAAAAAAGAAAATTCATATACCACAACATTTATTATTTTGAAATCTTTCCGTTCGATCGAGTAATCTATTGTCAAGAGGAAGAAATCACATCATCCTCGTGATGATGAGTTATTACACCGAAGGCATTTCTACAATGGAGAAAGGCTTTGAGGTCTCTGAAAGGCGTCAGAAAATCAGTAGTTCACATTGCAGTGTACATTGACGTCCTCATCCGATGGTTAATACCTGTGTCGTCCTCAGATCCTTCCAAATTGTGATTTTTGTAAATATGTATTTTATGTGGGGTGGGGCAGAGTCCAGAGAAGTTTCATGTGTATTTGATTACGTGTTCAATTGTTTATGTATCTGCCAGAGTCTATACGGTTTTTACGTTTGAAAATATAAACTAGGTTAGTTTGGCAACTTTTTGCCCTTGTTTGTAATAAGTTTTAAGCATAAAGGTCCAAGAGCAGGGTTTGGTTCGCACATCTGGTCAAAAATACTGCAGGCCTCGGCTAAGTACATGGCCGCACTTTTGCATACATTGTCACCAGTACACTTTGCATCATAGTACAACCAGTGTAGCTCACCGTAGACAAATTACACTTTGCATCATAGTACAACCAGTGTAGCTCACCGTAGACAAATTACACTTTGCATCATAGTACAACTAGTCTAGCTCACCGTAGACAAATTAACCATTTCTTCTGCGCATGACAGGATTTTACCAATATGTTCTCTCAAAATAATCCCAATCATGCTCTACTCGTACCCATTTCCATCATACATTGCTTCCTCGCGGAAATGGTGAGTATGTTCCTCAATTCACCCAAAATGTGCTGCAGTCCAGAGATGCGAAGCGTCTAGAAATACGCTTACAAATTAAGACACTGATTTTTAATCCTCCAGCTGCTAAAAACGAGGAGGAAATGGAAGCATCATTAGAATATGTAGGTGTTCGCGGTTTACGAAAAGGATGTAATGTCAATGTTGTGGCACCTTCCATTTTGGAGTAGATAAGGGATGTGTTATTCAATGGAGAAAGGGGGAAGAAACAACAACAAATTTCAAAAATCAGAAAACAAAAATAAAATTCCAAGCCTTGTAATCTGTTTTATGTTGTTTGATTTATTTGTTTACTATATAAACAGTGGTGGATGCACCTCTGATACAGATGAAGACGTGTTTTTTTAGTTAAATTGTATGTGGTCTGTACTCATCCTGTTCTGACATTTGTGCATCAACGACAATCACCATTCAACGGCCCAAATTACAAAGAAACCTTGACCGTGGGATCGAATGTTTTGGGTGGAGACCATTCAACCAACATGGACACCATGAGGTCCCCTCACCCTCAACCCACATCGGACGCCAAAACTGAATGCCACGCATACAAAAAAATGCCACTCAGATGAATCCGACAGAATTCTTGTGTCAGAGGAAGAATGGAAGGAAAGCGCATACCGTTACGTTTTAAGATTTTTGGCACTTCCAGGCATCCCCTTTTTGCTTTCCTGCATTTCCTTGCACCCCCACAATTCCTACCAGTGCACAGAGATGTATCATTGTCTCTCCTCATTCTTGAAATCGCGTATTGGTCGGTCCTGTTTCGTATATTATCCACGGTGCTCATATATATGGGGTCATCCCTTTCTTTTTTTGCGTCAGATACTTAACAACTTTGCATTTTATATCTTGGTCAAACGAGTCGGATTCGTCCCCTATAGGCCTGACAGCTAAATCATCAGGTATAGATGCGATAGAAGAGCTTCGGTTTTGATAGTTTGACTGGGAGTCCATGGAATTGCTGACAGATATGCCATGCATGCCTTTAATCCTTCCTCGAACAGTATTTCATGTGAAGCAATAGGTAGAATTTGTAAGGCCTCCTCTGCGCTTGAGAATAGGAGTCGAGTTCTAGCGTAAGAAGAATAGATGAGGCAAATACATTTAATGAAATCCTCACCCGCAACACTATTGGATAGAGCTTTTGTTTTGATATCCTTATTTGATGTCGCAAAGGACCAACAGTTGGACAAGTTGGCTTCAAAATATGCAGAATGTTTTATCAAGACTTGGGAATGCAATAGAACATGATTTCCCTTGCATTCATCTCCATCGCATGAAATTATATGTAATTATGCCAAAGGTGTAGTACTCCAAATAATATAAAGGGGAGGGAAACCGCTAGGTTCTGACACTTGTCATGCAGGCCGTATCGTCGCATCCACAAATTCATTCAAGTGGAATTGATAATATCAAAGGTAAAAAATGACACCCTCATGATACTCCACATCTTCCTCCAATACTCCCTGTACACGGTGAACACCATGTCTTGTCCTTTTCCGATGAAGATGTCGAACACCACTTTGTGGGTACAAGACGCAATCTACACCCCCTTCGTGTGCAACACATGCTTGGCCAAATTTGGTGACGACACCACCACCAGATTCCTCTGCCCCATCTTCAACAGACATATTTTGCCATATTTCTTAGCGAGGTCGTAGAGATTGCGGCGATTCAAATTGTCCCAACTTGGAGCTAGTTGCTGAAAATGGGCACTGTCAAGGGACACGGCGACAACTTCAATTTTTGGATCTTAATTTGGATAAAAATATGGCACCAACTAGCACAACAAGTAGGGCGACCAACCCCTTAAACAAATTCACTCCATAAACAAAAAATCTAATGTAATTCACAACGTGGACTTGCGACGACAAAAAATATAGAGAGCTAGATCAATTTATATAGAAATTTTCTTCGTGAGAATTAAATGTCTAATTTCAAATCTAGGATGTCAAGATTTCAAATCCTATGCACAAGGGGTTTCCACAAATAAATTTAACCAAAAATAAACACAGGCTTGCAATAATTTTTGAATAAGTAAAACATAAAATCCTTGACCTATATATGCATTTAAACCTCCATTTTAACAAATAAAGAAAATAAAATGTCTCCTCTCTGTGTATTTCAACCTCTATCTTCACAATAACATTGTTCAAATACTTGGAAATGATCAAATCCTTCAAAATATTGTCGTGGTAAAATAATCGAAGGGGAGACATCCATTCCCTTATAAAAAAGAATACACAATATAATAATCATGTACTATCCATTACCTCATATACACACACTACTTAGGCTATGGCTACTGCATAGAAAGACTGTACTAATAATATGTAACCATATATAAATGTTTGATGGAAAGGAAATATACTATGTAAGCTGCACGTTATAAGTTAAGATAGTAGTCTTACCCTTCGCTTTCAACCAATGCTTTATTTAAATGTTTACTAGACTTGGGTACCTCTTTAGGAACACTGCATTCTCCCATGTTGCATCCTTACATGACCAATTCTTCCATGGAAGGTGTCAATTTCCAGCACATGTTCGTGCTTCTACTTCCTATAATTAATTGACCTCACAATTGAAAACGGGTCCTACTGAGTTCTGCAACAATTGGTCATTGCGGCCCAATTTTTGACATATCTCCATCGAATGTTTCATCTACATCTTCCGGAACATGAGCCTCCCCTTATTTAAAATGACAAACATGTCTTGTAGTTCTTAGAAAATATATTCTAATGTTGCCTCCTTGAGTCCTCTTTCCTTTCCCATACACTTCTCCAACCTCAAACGCCTTTTCCTGCAACCCTTTCCCCTCCCACTGTTTCTCTTCATTCAGTTTCACTTCTTCTCTAGATCCCTTTCGGCGTTCACATCACACATTCTGTGCCTCGATTATTTCTTGCAATCACCTCAAGTGGCTCTCAGAAGGTATAGTTCCGCATTGCCTCCCTCATTCCACTTTCCCTTCCCTTACAATTCTCCACCCTCAAAGACCTTACTCTATGCCCCTCTTCCTCTCCCATTGTTTATATCGCTACAATTTGCTTTCATCTAAACATCCCCTTTGACATTTCCATTGTACATTTCACGTGACATTGCAGTCTCCCAATAACGAGGAATCACGCCTACATACTCTAAACCTTTTCCCACTCATAAACCCCTCTGCATTTCCCTTCCCCACCCTTCTATACTACCATTCCTCTCTTCTTTTCTAGCTTTTAAGTCTACCCTCCTCTTCAACTGTCTACGGGTGTCATTTGTATTCTCCATTACTTGTACATGTCTTACTTAATATTTAACTAAATAGATCATTTCTTTATTGCCTTTCTTTTCTTTGCACTATACTTTGTTCTCGTTTCCGGATCATTCATATATCGCATCCCTTCGGTGTTCAATTGCACTGCTCACGTGCGATTGCTAGTTTATGTAAACTCGTGTTACGAACTATAAAAGCCTCAAGTATGTTTTTAAATGTTGCTAAAGAGGTGGACTAAAACTTTTCAAGATAGAGTTTTTGTTCGCATGGCATTTTTTAAAAAGATTCTAAAATATGATTAAAATATGGATAACCTCTTTGCATTTAACTCTTACAAAAATTCACCTAAAAATAATGATAAATTTATGTGTTTTTCAAATATCTAAACAACACTCAATGATAAATCAATATTTTGGGGCTCTTAAAATATTTGAGTGGTTGGTTATGAAAATATTTAGAGGGCATTTTAACATTTTGATGGTTTTATGTTTCTTATAAATTTATTCAATAATATATGAAACATCTTTGGTCAAAAAAAAATTGATATAAACAAAAAAATTATTGACCAAAATGCATGTTACCTATACCCTCACAAGAAAAAAACTTAAACAATATGGGAAACTTTCAACCCCTCCATACCATTAATTCTCACATTTTTCCGATTAAATACATATTATTTTATGTTTTCTTTTAAATTCACATAACAGATTCATTACAAACTTTCAAATTTTATTTTCATACAATCTAATTCATGCTGTAATGTGCAGACCAGACTGACCATGGAAGAGATTTGCTAAGAATGCCAACATAATCTTTTCCTATTCAGTTATATATTGCTTTCCATATGACAATAATATTATCTAAACTGCATTAAAGGAAAAACTTATTGTTGTATGACAAAACGCTTTGAATTCTTTTATGACCTACTAAACATGAATGTTTTTAACTTTTTTTTTTGTTAGCAGACAGCTCCGTCGTATTGGTTATCACTCGATCCATCTTATAATGGGCTTCCTGCAATGCAACGTTTTTTTCACCGTGACGGTTATGTTAGTTCAGAACCCAAGAATCCCGTTTGGGGAGGCCATGAATTTAGTTGGTAGTTCGTGAATGAAGGAAATTTTCAAATAAACAGCTGGTCAAGCTTACAGAGTGAACGGACACCCTAGTGGGAATGGACAATGCAAAATTTTTGGATTCTATATAGAGCGCCTAATTATTTTCCTGCTAATTCCTCGCCCGAGAGTCAAGGATGCATGTTATCCGGCACTTCGATCTGCCACCATCCGAGGAATCAAAATGAATGAGAAAACCCAAGATTTTGAATTTTTCTTCAGGAAATGTGAGATACAATGTATAAAAATTTAACATAGTTCAGAGTAAATAGTCGGGTTTGTTAAGGAATAAAATAGTATATGTGTTGATTGTCACAGAGGTAATATAAATTAACGTAGACATTATAACAATTGTAAAAAAGTTGCTTTTGGGAGTGTCAATGTGGAAGATAAGTCAACACAGGATGGGTATGTTGTTATAATCATTTCTTTCATTTTGTTTTTCATTTAATTTTTTTATTGTAATTTTTAATTTTTCTATAATTTATTTATAGTTCACATTAAAATTATTTAATATATTTGTAACTGCTACAAGAATGATCATTTTTCATAATTACAAGAATGATGCTTGTTTTATAACTACCACAAGCATGAATGTTTTTCAAGAAGGAAAAGATATAGAGGGGAAAAACATGTAATAGTTCATACTCAAGAAAAAACATCATATATTATATTGAAAATGCTAGAGCTTATCGAAGTTCCCGTCGAATCTCGCGAAAAGTGAAATGGCTAATAAGTAGATGCAATATGAAAATAATCTCACAAAACACAAGAATAGTGTTAAAATATGGAACAACTCAATAGCTCAAATGTGGTGTGTACAAATAGGAGAGTTATAAGTAACTCCTCCATGAGAATACTTGTAAAGAGTCCAAGAATAGGAAGGAGAGTTACATTCTCAAAATAGACAGTCAAATGTAGCTCCTATGACACACTATGACAATATATGATAAATAAATTAACTCTTATGACACAAAGAGCACTAAGCAAGGTGAGTCACCATGTGCATATGAAATATTCTACGTAATAAATAAATACAAGTAGAAATATATACCTACACCACACTGAGCTTGAGTTCTTTACAATGGAAGGTTTGAGAGAGTTTTCCCACAATTTTTCTCATTACAAATAGACTAAAATCAACACTTGTGTGTGTGTGTGTGTGTGTGTGTGTGTGTGTGTGATTTCAGAGAGGATGACTCAATTACAAAGTGACAAGTACTATAATATTTTATTATTCCACACAAATTTCAATAAAAATGACTATAACATGGCATCCAAATTTGCACAATTAAAAAGTCCAAAGATGTGGGAATATGTGAAAAATTATCTACTAAATGATTCAAATGTTGATGGCAAGTTGTTGGGATTAGTCAACATATGCGTTGGTGGTTGGGATTAGATATTCCAACACCCCCTACTCAAAACTAACAACATCTAGATTGCTCAAACATTCTCTAAGATACTCAAAGCATTATTTTATGAGAGGCTTGGTGAAAATGTCCACATATTGATCTTTTTATATGCAAAAACTAAGTAGATATTCCCATTGTTCACAAACTCTCTTATGAAATGCTACCTTTATATATATGGTTGCTTGTTTGTGCACATTGATCTTGGAAAGAGAAATCGCTAAATTCTTGTAATATAATATCTTTATTAGTCCTCCTTTCTTGTGCATTAGGTACGCTAGTATCCTTCTCATCCAAAATACTTGAAAAATGTTCTTGTTGTTGTTACATACTTAGATTCTTTGAGTGAAAGTGTGACAATGGGTTTTTTTATGCTCATGAGACTATACCTATTTCAAAATGGAAACTATAGACAAATGTGCTCTTTCTATCTTGAATAATTCCAACATAGTCACTATCTTTGTAACCAATGATTTTGAACTCATCCAACATGGAATATAAAATTCCATGATTTCTAGTTCCACTCAAATATCTCAAAAAAATAAATTTCTATTTTCCAATGAGTTTTCTTAGGAGGATCTTTGAATCTTGAAATTGAGCTTACTACAAATATTATGTCTTGCCTCATGGCTATCTTATACATTATAATTTCAATGAGTCTTTTATATAAGGTTGAGTTAACATTTCAACATTTATCATCTTTGCTTAATTTCATTCCTAACACATCAAATGTGGTTTTCAGTTCAACATATTAAACCTTTTTAGAATGTCCCTTGCATACCTATCTTGATGAATGAAAATACTATTTTCAAATTGGTTGACCTAAATACCAAGATAATACTTCATTGGACATAAGATTCTCATTTTGAATTACTTCTTCATATTGTTTTTTAACAAATCATCAACATATAAGTAAACAATTAGTATTTGACCTTGTTTATTAATCTTATTGTCTACAAAGGTAGGTTGTTAGCTACACTTTTGTGAAAGATAAGAATCAATCTTGTTATGCCATGCTTTAGAAGCTTGCTTGAGTCCATAGAGAAATTTTCTTAGTTTGTATATAGTGTCTCCATGACTTGAGATTTCATAACTTGGTGGCTTTAGAAATATACTTCTTCTAGAAAACCATTTAGAAATAAAAATTTTACATCCATTTGATACACTCGCCGCTTATTTTGAGATGCAATTATTGGTATTGTTTTACTACATCTAAATGGGTTACTAGAGAAAATATCTCGTTATAGTCAACTTAAAGTTTCTATGAAAAATCTTTTCCTACTAGCCTTGCCTTATGATTTAATACTTCTCCTTTAGTAGTCAACTTGTTTATGTAGACTCACTTGACTCCTAACACATCCATTCCTCGAGAAAAGATCAACTATATCCCATGTATAGTTTTTCTCAATAAATTCTCTCTTTTGATATTTTTAGATAAAAATTAACACAAAAAAAAACTACATTATTTATTCATTCACAAGGATACAAATATATAGGCCTATTGCACTCCATCATGTAAGGAGGTAGTCATAACGTATCCCCTATAAGCTCTCTAACAAGGGATATTTATGTGGTGTGAGTAATAAATATAACCAACTTACAATACATTAAAATTTATTTACACCCCTATTCTTTTCGATAGAATATCTACTCATAAATAAACATCGTTTCTTATATGTACTAAAATTATAGCATGGAAAAACATACATGTGAACACTAATAATTTCCTAACATTCCCCCCTTAGTGTGAACATGGATGAAGAGAACATATCCTACAAATGGTGCTCCTTAAAAACACCGCTTAGACCAAGTAAAACTCCATCAAGTTGTCTCTTTATCCTCAAAAAGGCATAGTTTTTTTTTATTATTGGTAAATGGTTTTAAAGGGGACCATACCCCGTGGTACAAAAGGAATCGAAAGCCGAGATATAACAAGAGTGCAACAGTGGTTTTTTGACTAGTGGGGACCACACCCCAAAACCCAATCCTAAAATAGCAAGATAGAACATTAAAAAAAAGGTAGGGGCAACTGCACAAAGCATGAAGCCAAAACACATCTAGAAAAAAACAACACGGTGAGCTATACTGAGACTTGAAAATAAAGCTTCCCATCAGTGAAATCTAGGTTGGAGAAATGATATTCTTGAGAGTGGATTTTTCTTTTTATGCATTGTTTTCCATCCACCGTAAACCTCCTCGACAAGAAGAATAACCTCAAAAGCTTCAATCAGTATATATGTTATTTTTCCCGGGAAAAGAGGAGGGATATTTTCCTTAGCCGCTATACACACAAGTGATTCATATTTTTGTTGTTCATGTTTACTCCAATTGGAATTTCTATAAGGATCATTTTTGGAACTGATTTATACCCATCATCATCTGTCAATCCAAATCTTCCTTGGCATCAAAAACTAAATGTTCAAGGAAGGCATTTTTCCACCAATTGTTTTCTCATTTTTGCACTTTTCCATCCCACATTCGAAACAGTATGCCCTAAAGAGAAGCACTTTCTACACCTAAAAGGTAAACCTTCATAGTCTAATGGCTGAGACCATTTTATATTTTGTACTTTTAACTCAATGTTTCGGGAAGGTTTGTAGAAGTATCCAGTTCAACAAGGATCCTCACATATTTTGTATGGGTAAAGTTAGAAAGGCATAGTTGCAATCCAAATTCTATTGACATTTATGAGCCCCAAATTATGAATCTCTCTTGTACTCTTAGAGCTCACATTATTTGAATCATTTGATATTTCCAAGCCTCACGATTACGAATAGTATAAATTCTTAGAGCTCAAAATTATCTAGGCAACAATCCATATTGAGTTTACGTCAAAAATTTATCCTTTCCCTAAAAGCCATATTCTTGATTATGATTCTTTTTCCAAATGTTAGCAAAATGGTTTATTCAATAAACCACTTTAAAATAAAGAGGGATATACCTCGTCCTCCAACCGCGATGTTTCTAATTTAGTAGAATGTGAACTTGAGGGTCATTTTCATGTCAAATAAAACAATCGCACATAATATTGGATATCAGAATCCACTAATGATGTGGCTAGTAAAATGCAAACAATTTTTTTACACTATTACAATACAAAATGACAGCCTTTTACAAAAGTAGGACCAAAAGCACAATAGCAATAAAAATTATCTTCAATAAGTGAAATAGTGTCCAAGATTGAAATTTCTCCCATCCGAGTATAATTTCTCTCCTTGTTAATAAGGGTTTAGCTTTTATATTCATAAAAACATATATCCCTCTTTATAAAGCATTAAAACATGTCCTTTAAAAGAAATAAACATCCTTTAAAATACCACCACTTATAACTTGACCCCTTGACTCCTTGGCGAGTTGAATTATTTAGTAAATATTTTCATAGCCAACTATAAAAAAATATTACACTAATATATGTTAATAATGATTATTCCCATGATGAATCAAAAATTTAACTTGGCCATAGAAGGATTCAAACCATATGAAAGATGATATATATGTTGATAGAACACCACTATTAATAGATATAGATAAAAATTAAATTATTAAACCATACCTTTTGTTATCATATACAAATGTGGATATCGGTGAAGTGTTAATTCAATATCAATCAATGAGGTGGTCAACTACAAATCCATTGAAAATATGTTAGTGGTGTTGATCAAAATAATGTATTAAATGGATTGTTGATAGTATTTATGGATGTAAATCTAACTATGCTAGTGTGGAAGTTGAGAGAAATGACCTAAACAATATTTGTATGATACACACGAGGTACATACATGGGATGAGGTTCAACAGTCGGTGAATGAATTAGATACAACTAAACACAAACCACTTCACTCAAACTTCTCAATTATATATAGAGAACCTTCTTGTAAGAATAAACTATGCGGTGAGACAATCATATATATACCACCACGAGGAGTATCACCTAAAGGAAATCAATCCACCACTACCCAACACATTCAATGCAACACAAATAAATTTTTTATGATTTTATCGAGATACATATCATAAATAGATAATATGATGATAGAGATATATGCACAAGTGATGATAGATGTACAAACTACAATATCTATGCCAATTCATGCATCTAGATGCATCAAGAAGTAAAATTAGAAGGCACTCAAGGAACCTTCTTTCTTATGACCACAACCTTGAATCCATACGATCACAAAAGATTCCTTAAATTTCTTGTTTTTACATAGCCTTCTATAAGCTAAGCTTTAGCTATACTTCCATCAAGAGATAAATCATGTTTGGGATAGAAAACAATTATTAAATTTCCCCTACAAACACATTACTCTTCTATTATTCTCAAGAAAGAATTTCACTCTTATATCAAATGATTTTTTTATTAGATTTGACAAAATTAACACAATAAAATCATGCATTATTTAATCCTTCATAGGGATACAAATATATAGGCCTATTGATCCCTTTCAAGTAAAGAGGTAGGGATAAAATGTATAAGAAGAACTTTGAATCCTTCCTTTTGTTCTTCCTTCGTAAATATTTTATCTTCTTATGATAATGCATTATAAGATAAGTTATCTATTTCTTTTACATAGTCATTTTCAACAAGATCCCATATATCATGAGAACAAAACAAGTCTTTTATGGTTGTTGGCTAAATACGCATATATTTTTTCCATTGAACTATGAAATATGGGAGTTGTTAATATCACAAAATATAAATTCTACTAATAGGGTTGGCTGAAAAAATCTAAAAATTTGATTAAAAAAAGGAAAAAAATGAAAAAAACATAAAATATTTTAAACTCATAAAAATAACTTAAATTATGTCATAATTAATTGCGGTAATCTTGAGTTGCACACATCATTCAAACTCTCTATTTTGTCACCTCCCAAAATTCCTTCTTGTGAGTCTTAATTATTTTGGTCATTGAACTTTCCAACCTCCCTCTCACGGCATTTACTCATTTTTCCATTAAAAACTTTATTGCCCCCTCTTTTCTTTTTTCCATGCAGAACTCTATGGAATTTCTTCCACTTCTTCTCCTTGCTTGTGAGAGTTCTTTGTTTTATTTTGGGTCTTCTTTTTGGGATGGACGTAATTTTTCCAAAGTTATATTTCGTGTCTAGGACTCCGTGTAAAAGCGCTCCAACCTCCCGAGGACGTGAAACTTCCGGGATTCTTCACAAGTCGACTTCTTTTTGGGTCGTGATTTATTTTTGGAGGCTCAATATATATTTTACTATACATGGGTTTTTATATATGTTCAGTCCATTTTTGGGGCATAATATTAAATAAAGAAAGGAGTATATCTTTATATACGGGAATTTTATAAAAAGTGATATTTTGAGGAGAATTATTATTGTATTCGTGTAGCAGCACTAAGAAACAAAAAGGGAGAAAAATACAGAGAGAAGAGAGTAGTAGCTCAAGGAAGAAGGAAGAAAAATATAGAAAAAGAAAATACAGTGAAGAGGGAATATTCAGGGAAGAATATATAGATCTGCAACAACACCGAATTTTTTTGTAATAGAAAGAAAATAGAGTAGCAACTCTGAGATTGTAAAATATTTTTAAATCGATTATAATACATAATTGTTATTTTGTTTTTGTGTTTTCCCCTTGTGTTGTTTGTATTCGGCACTAAATTTTGCCAACAAATTGGTATCAAAGAAAAAAAAACTCATTATTTTATGGGTTTGAGTTTTTATTTTCTAGGTTGAGTTGTAATGGCTTCTAATAGTAGCAACTCTTGGCAACAACCCCCAATATTTGATGGGAAGAATTATGATATCTGGTGTATTAAAATGAAGACTTTGTTTTCTTCTCAAGAGCTATGAGAACTAGTTGAAGGTGGATATACAGAGGTAGCAGACCAAGCTACATTTAATGCATTGACACAAGCACAAAAAAATGCATTGAAGGAGAATAGAAGAAAGGATGCAAAATCTTTGAGATATATACAAAATGCAGTCCACAGATTCAGTGTTTCCAAGGAGATAGCAAGAAATTCTACAAACTCCAAGCAAGCTTGGGATACATTACATAATGCATATCAAGGAAGTGACAAAGTAAAATGTGTAAGATTACAAATGTTGAGGAGAGAGTTTGAAACTCTTCTCATGAAAGATTCAGAGTTTGTAAATGACTTCTTTACAAGAACAATGACCATTTTCAATCAAATGAGGACTAATGGTGATATTGTTGAAGATCATAGGATCATAGAGAAGGTATTAAGAAGCCTTCCAGTCATATTTGACCCATTTTTGGTAGTAATAGAAGAGTCTAAGGACTTAAAAAAATGAGTGTTGATGATCCGATGGCTTCTTTACAAACCCATAAACAAAGAATGAGTAGATCAACAAGATCCTCCAATGAACAAGCCTTTAAGACAAACACAAAATCTAGAGGAAGGGGAGAGGATCATATAACAGAGGAAGAGGAAGATCTAACAACCAGCAAGAAGGTGGAAGTCACAACCACTATCAAGAGCCACAGGAAAGAGGAAGAGGTAGAGGAAGGATCAAAGCAACACTTCTAGAGGTGGTTCTTCACAAAGGTATGACAAATCAAATGTGCAATGTTATTACTTTGCAAAAATTTTGGGCATTATGCCAGTGAATGCAAGAAGAAATAATATGATTTGAGAAATCATAATCATAATGCAAGCTTCTCTAATGCAAAGAAGTTGAATGTAGAAGAATGAAAATAATGGAAGTTTCTTTCTAACTTGCAATGTAGCTGAGCAAGGAAGCAAGCAAGTATGGTATTTGGATAGTGCTTGTAGCAATCATATGTGTGGAAATAAAGAGATGTTTAATAATATAGATGAAGCAATCAGATCTAAAGTGAAGATGGGAACAGAAAATAAGGTTCATGTGATGGGTAAAGGCATAGTATCCATTCTCACCAAGCAAGGAGACAAGAAGCATATCAATAATGTTTTCTTTGTGCTAGGATTAAAGTACAATCTTCTTAGTATTGGGCAGCTTGTCCAAAATGGATATAAGGTGAGGTTTGAAAATGGAGAATGCAAGTATATATGACAAAGGTGAAAGAAACAAGTTGATTGCAATAGTGCAAATGACACAAAATATAATGTTCCCTTTGAGGATGCAAAGTGTAGAAGGCGCAACAATGTTCAAGACAATAGCCATTGATCAATCCACTTTGTGGCATCTTAGGTATGGGCACTTGAGTTATGGTGGATTAAATGTTCTTTATAAAAATAAAATGGTTAAGGGATTGCCTCCTATTGAACAACTAGATAAGGTTTTGAGGCATGTATATTGGGGAAGCAACATAGAAATGCTTTTCCCTTAGGTAAATCATGGAGAGAAAGCTCACCTCTTGAGTGATACATTCAGATTTGTGTGGTCCCATGAAGACTCCCTCCTTATCCAAGAAAGAGTATTTTCTTACTTTTATTGATGAATTCAGCAGAAGGATATGGATTTATTTCTTAAAAAAAATCAGAAACATTTGAGGTATTTAAACAATTCAAGGCCATGGTTGAGAAGCATAGTGGCCATTATATAAAAACATTGAGAACAAATAGAGGAGAGTATATATCAAATGAGTTTTTAAACTTTTGTAAAGAGCATAGGATCAAGAAACAATTCACAACTAGGTATACACCTCAGCAAAATAGTGTAGAAGAGAGGAAGAACATAACCATTCAAGAAATGGAAAGAAGCATGTTGAAAGCAAGATGATTATCCGATAAATTCTAGGTAGAAGCAGTTGGGACAGTAATATATCTGCTAAATAGATTTCCTATAAAGAGTGTGAGGAACAAAATACCTCAAGAAGCATGGAGTGGAAGAAATCCAAGTGTTGAACACTTGAGATTTTTTGGATGTGTGGCATATGCACATGTGTCAAAGAAAAGAAGAACAAAATGGGATAATAGAGGAGAGAAGTGCATTTTCATTGGATATAGTGAGAAATCAAAAGCTTACTCGATCACAAACACACAAATCAAGAAAATGGATGTATGTGGTGAAGGATAAATCAAACAGGAAAGAAGATAATGGTAATATAGCTCAAACAACCTTTCATGTGCAAGATGAAGGAATGATTTGGTATTTGGATAGTGGATGTTCCAGTCATAAGACAGGGTATAAAATTAAGCTGATATCTTTGTCAAATAATGCTTTGAGGGTTGTTAGACTTGGAGACAATAATTACTCGCAAATATTGTGGGAAAAGGAACTCTTAGTCTTTTTAATGGAAAAATTGTTACATAAAATTTATTGTATGTAGAAGGGCTCAAACATAACCTACTCATTTTCAGTCAAATATGTAAACATGGGTACAATCTGATTTTTAATGAGAAAGGATGCAAAATCATTGATGGTGAAACAGACGAATGTGGGAAAGGAAAAGAGAACAATAAATAGCATGTATGTACTTGAAAGAGGTAAACAAATAAAAGTTCTTCACAAGTAAACTTTATGATAGTTGGTTATGGAAAAGGAGGCTACGACATATTGGTTTTGATAATTTTATGAAATTAAGTGCTAAAGAGGGAGTTAGAAATATGCCAAAAATTGTTAAACCAGAGACACTATGTGTAAATCTTGTTTGCATGGCAAGCAAAAATGACCTTCAAGTCAAAATAGTATTCAACTACTCAAACTTTGGAGCTAATTCATCTTCGACTTATGTGGGCAAAAAATAACACCTAGTATGCGGGGTGATGAGTATTTTATGCTTCTAATTGATGAATTCACTAGGATGACATGGGTAGCTTGTTTAAAGAATAAATCAGAGGCATTTGATAGGTTCAAATCTTTCAAAGAACTAGTGGAAGATGAGAAGAATGCAAAAATCAAATGCTTAAGGTCGTAAGAGTGGAGATTTTTCTCTAATGAATTTTATGACTACTACAAAGAGCATGGAGTACTAAGGCAATATGCACTGCTAGGACACCACAAAAAATGGAGTGGTTGAAAGGAAGAACAGGACCATGCAGGAGATGAGTAGAACTATGTTGAATGAATCCAAACTTCTTGATAGCTACTGGAGTGAAGCAGTGAGTACAACTATGTATATTCGAATAGAGCTCAACCGAGAGTAGATAATAACAAAACACCCTATAAATTATGGAAAGGAAGACCACTAATGTGAAGCATATAAGAGTTTTTGGAAGCAAATTCTACATAAAGAGAGATGATGAACAAGATTTAGGCAAGTTTGATTCTAGGTGTGATGATGGCATCTTTCTTGGTTATTCATCGGTCGATGTAGTAGCATACAAGTGTTACAACAAGAGAATTAATAAGGTGATGAAAGCACAAATGTGAAAATAGATGAATCGACCCTCTAAAGTCATAAATCAGCCTAAGGACAGTCATGAAAATGATACACATGCCATTGAAAATCATGATGATGATGATGAAATAAGAGGTACACATGAGGATGTTGAAGAAGTGGAAGAAGAAGAAGAAATACATGACACTAAATGACCTTCAAGAAAAATTATAAGAGACCATCTGAAAATCAGATTTTATGGAGTAAAGAAGGAGGTGTGCTCACAAGAAGGAGGCTAAGAAGTCAGAAGAACAATGAAAACACAACCTCTTATCAAAGATAGAACCAAATAATGTCAATGAAGCATGCAATGACCAACATTGGATGAAAGGAATCAATGAAGAGCTTGATTAAATAGAGAAAAATGAAACATGGGAGCTTGTTCCTAGGCCAAAAGACAAGAATGTTATAGGAACAAAATGGGTCTTCAGAAATAAAATGAATGAAAAATGTGAAGTGACAAGGAATAAAGAAATACTTGTGTGTAAGGGCTATGCTCAGATGGAAGGATTTGATTTTGATGATAACTTTGCACCCGTAGCAAGAATGGAAGCCATTAGATTGTTTTTAGCATGTGCGGCTCATAGGAAAATCTTGTTTTTTAATGGATGTCAAATCAGCCTTCTTAAATGGTAAATTGAATGAGGAGGTACATTGAGAAGCCTAAAGGATTATATTTGAGTGACGATGAGGACTTTGTTTTGCAGGTTGAAAAATGCATTATATGGGCTAAAAAAGCACCAAGAGCTTGGTATAGCGGGTTGGATTCTTAAGTTTTAGAAAGGAGTATCGATAGAAATCTTTACATAAAGAAATAAGAAGACATGTATTATTGTCATAGTTTATATTAATGACATCATATTTGGAGAAGATCATGAAATAATGACTCATGAGTTTTTCGAGGTAATGAGTAGGGAATTTGAAATGTTTATGCTTGGTGATCTTTCATATTTTCTAGGTCTTCACATAAACAAATTAGATCAAGGCATCTTTATATCTCAAGATAAATACATCAAGGAAATGCTAAAAATATTCAAAATGGAGGATTGCATACCCATTAACACACCAATAGAAGTAGGATGCAAATTAAGAAAATAACATGACTTACCTAAATCTATGATTGGCGGCCTTCTCTATTCCACCGCATCCAGTTCGATATAATGCAAGCGAGTGGAATTAGAAAGTAGATTTCAAGAAGACCAAAGAGAGAGACATCTCAAGGTAGATAAAATTATTCTCGGATATCTTATGGGAACTTTAGAGTATGGGCTTTGGTATCCTGCAAGAAAATACTTCAATATAAGAGCATACACTGATGCAGATTGGGTTGGAAATATTGATGATAGGAAGAGCACAAGTGGCGGAGCTTTATTTTTGGAAAATGTCTTGTTTCATGGCTAAGAAAAAAATAATATTCAGGTGGAATTATCTACCTATGAAGTAGAGTACATAGTTGTTTTCATGTGTTGCACTCAGGTTCTCTAGATGAGGAAAACGTTGGAAGACTACAAGGTAAAATTTGATTCACTAGCTCCTTTTCTTTATGATAACAATAGATGAATTAATGTATCTAAAAATCTAGTGTTTCATTAAAAACAAAGAATATTCCAATAAGGTTTCATTTCTTAAGATAACAAGTAAATGATAAGAAAATTAATTTAGTTTATGTAAGCACAAAAGAGAAGATAGCAAACATGATGACAAAAACACTTACAAAGGCAGCATTTGAGTATCTCAAGGATGAATTAGGATTCATTCCTACTCCTATCAGATGTTAAAGAGATATTAGACAATCTTAGGGAGCATTAGTCAAGAAAAATCAGCTCTTGTAACGTGTTAGAGAGAGCTTCAAGAGAGGGGGAGATAGTCTACTAGCTCATGGTGTCATCCATAGTATTCTTTTCTTAATTTTTGGTGCAGATGTGTCCTTTATCAGTCTAGGTATTTCCATGTATTGGTCTTGTTAAATGTTCCTTGTGTCATGTGTAGTGTTTATCTTGTCAAAAATTATGCCTAAATCTCAAGGGAGTGATCTTGAAAGTCTTGGTTTGTTGTGTGTTCTTTCTTGTCATTTATGTGTGTGTCTCATCTTTATCATTGATATAAAAGGGGAGAATACATACCTCGTAAAGATGTACATGTTGTTGGTTTTTCATATGAGGTGTCAAAAAGGGGAATTTGTTTCCCACCTATTTCGGCTGTTGTTATTGATGTAGTTTTGTTGTCCCAGTGTGTCTTTTCCATGCATTGTGTGTGTTCTCGCAGTCATAATGTGTTGGTGTACTTCATATTCCATTTAAAGCCAAATTGATGCAGTTTCAGTGCATGGGAGTCAAATGGGCATCTGTGGTGCAAAGTGAGGCAGTGAATTTCTTAGATCATGTGTTTAACAGTAAATGAACCCATCTTGTGACTTAGGAAGTCAAGAAACAAGTCTTGGAGTAAAATGCTACATCTAGCCAAAACTGCTCCTTGGGATATCAGCTATGTTGGCATGAAAATGAGATTTCTTAGGAAACTCTAGAGCTATCATTTTCAATAATTTATTGGAGATGATGGAGGAAGGTGTTTTGGTGCTTCATAAAATTTCAGGTCAAAGTTAGGTCATTTTCTCAAGTTATGGGCCTTCAAGGAAATGCATAAATTTGAGCAATTTTTCTCACAAAGCTCTTGCCTGGAACAATTTTTCAGAGTTCCTTTACAGAAAAAATGACTATTTCCCCTTCATGGAAATGAGGGGAATTTACATATATATAATGGAGATGTCAAAAATTAGAGCTACCAACCAACATCCTTCATTAAATTCTCAGGTGTGTACATAGGTATGAGACAAAGCCATGATGGTTCACTTTTCAATGGTACTTTTCTAAATACATGAATGTAAATCCTAAACTAAGGGGTGCCATACCTCATTAAACTAGTTGTTGAGCTACCTATGATGGTGTCATTAATGTCTATTGTATCAAACTCTTCTTTTTAATCCCCGAAGGAACAAACAATATACCTAAGATATAATAGAAGGTGAGAAATGCAATACAAGAAGGGAAGAGTCACACATTTCTTAAAATGAGAAAAATTACTTTTCACTCACAAAATGCAAAGGTCGTAAATGGTTGAGTTCCTTTACAATTTCAAAAATCTTTCCCTCTTGAATGGGGAATTTACATATGTATATAAGAAAGGAGGTTGACACAACATCATCATTAAAATTTTACATAGGATGGGTTGACATGATGATAGACTTTTAATGGTGAAAGAAGTGCCATATGTCATTAAACCATTTGTTGTGACAACGGTGAAAGAGTTCATGTATGACATAAATTGACAGAAAGAAGTTGATGATGACAAGAAGAAATGTTGTCGGGAAATGGAGGTTGACGTGTGATAGGAGATATGGTGATGTGACAGAAGCATGTTTACGAGAAGGAGGGGTTGATGCGATGCACGGTTGCATGCATGACAAGAAAGGCATTGTGTGACAGAAGTATGGTTGACATGAGATAAGAAGTTGTGGTGTTAGACTATTGACACATGAAGAAGAAGTTGACACATGTCAATGAAATGCAGGTGACAATCCATACATTTTTCCAGTTTGACCATTAATACAAATCCTACTCCAAACCTTCACACGTGTCAACAAGGTGAAGCTTTCATACATTTTGAGATACCTTGTAAACTCCAAACCTCCCATTAACTATCAATTCCCAAACTTGTAGGTTGATCCATTTTGCAAAGGGGGTGAAAAAATGGATAAAATTGTGTGACTTACGGGGTGATCTACCTACTAGATCTGAAAGACCAGTGATTTTGCATCCATTGGGCATGGAGTCATTCTGATTTTTAAACTCGGGTCTCGATGTCTGAAACCTCTTGTTTCTCTGGAACACTACTTGAGACATTATTTCATCATCAGATCTTGCCTAAAACTAGAAAGTGCAACAACAACAAAGCACAACCATGTACAAATAACAAAATCATACATATCCCAAATGGAACATGCAGAGAGAGTGCACAAGAACTTATCTGAAAGCAAACCTAGCTACAAAAACAATGTGTTACAAGCACTTGGAGGAATTACAAACTCTAAACTAATATTTACAAGAAAGATACTCCCATCATTAGTAATAATGCTTGAGATAGATGTCATTGACTGGAATATGCAATTCTTCTCCTCCAACTTTGTCAATTGGAAAGCATTGTTTTCTTTACACCTTGAAATCAAGTAAGGGCCACTCCATATTGCATCAAACTTGGAGTGCCTTCCTGGGTTTAGCTCTGTCTGCATCCCATTTAGAACTAGGTCTCCTTCTTGAAAAAATTTTTGTCTTTTTGGCCTTTCTGTCAAAACTCATCTTGATTTGAGCTTGGTCCTTCTCCATTGTTTTTCATGGCCTATTTTCTTAGCTCTTCCAGCTCCATGAGCTGCATACCTGACTTCCATAGCTGGAAACTCAAACAACTCCAACTGCTTGATAAGCTCCAAGGTTGGTAATTCAAGGGATATTGGAAACCTTGCTTCCCTTCCATAAACCAACTTGAAAGGAGAATAACCAGTTGATTTCTTGGGAGTGATTCTATCAGCCCACAAGGCTGATTTCAATTTGGTATGCCAAGTCCTCTGATTCTCATCTAGGGTTCTTCTTATGATTCTTAACAAGTTCTTGTTTGTGGAATTTATTTTTCCATTACCCTGGGGGTAGTATTAGAAGAAGTGCTCAAATAGATGCCATTTCTAATAGCCCAATTAGATATCTTTTCTCCAATGAAAAGCTAAGGCATTATCTGATATTATAGTGGAAGGAACACCAAACCTTGTTGCAATACCTTCGTAGAAGTCTAGAATGCTAGCTTCATTTTCTTCCTTAAGTGTGCAATTGCTTCTATCCACTTAGTGAAGTAGTATGTGGCTGTAAGAATCCATTTGTGACCTAGGCTATGGAACTTGGATTGATCATCCCAATAAAATCAAGCCCCCATTGCATGAAAGGTTGCTCAACTGAGATAGGATGGAGTGGGAGGGATGCTAGCTTCTCTTTTTACATGAAGAAGGCACACTTCTTGCATTTCTTGATCCATGAGTAAAATCATTGAAAATATTAGGCCAGTAATAACCAGCCCTCATGATAATAATTGTTTTTTTGGGGAAAATGACCACCTACCTCTCCATCATGAAACTCATGTAATACCCTCTCTATCTGATCTATCTTGATGCACCTTAGGAGGACACCATTCACATCCCTTTTGAACAAAATATTATCTACAAGCACATATGGGATGCAATGAAGTCTGAAATACCTCCTTTTGGGCTTACTCAATCCTTGAGGATTTTGACCTGTTTGAAGGAAATGTACAATATCCCGAGTCCAACAAGGAATGGGTATACCACCTGTGGTCTATTTTTTGATTATCTTACAACATCATAACAACTTCTACCTCCTCTCTTGATTCAACATGTTGGTTAGAAGCTAGCTTCTCACACAACCCTTTTCCCCTAACTAATTTGGTCACATTTATATCAATATCATACTCCATGACCTTGGTTATCCAACCATCTCTCTTTTCATTAAGGTCCTTGTTCAAAAGAAAATATTTTACACCAAGCATGTGAAACTAATAGATGAATTCTATTATTTGACACTAGATGTCTAAATTTATTTAGACTTCTAATCACAACAAGGACATGCTTCTCAATGAATGAATATCTCACCTCATAATCCTGAAGATTTTTTGGTGAAGAATGTGATAGGCTGCTCAGTCCTTCTTGATTTGGTTGTATACTAGTATGGAAGATATTGCATCCATGCCTCCAAAAGTGTATAAAATAAAGTCTTTGAGAAATATGGATTTATGAGGGTTGGAGCCTATGTAATGGCTTGCTTTATAGCTTCAAATATTTCTTTTCCTTCAAGCAAATTCCATTTGAAAACCATGGTCTTCTTCAGCATCATCAGTGTGAGTGGTTTGACAAGATGGGAAAAGTTAGGAACAAACCTCCTAACAAAATTAATTTTCCCAAAAATATTTGGAGAGCCTTCTTGTGACTTGGAAATGACAATGCTCGAATGGCTTCTACCCTTTCTGGATCAATTTCCAACCCTTCCTTAGACATGATGTGGCCTAAGAGCTTTCCTTCATGAGCTAAGAATATACACTTTTTGGATTCAAAGACACTCCAAATCTCTGCATCTTTGGAATACTTGTCTGAGGTGAAAGAGGTGACTTGTTGCATTCTTGGAGAATATAGTAATGTCATCTAGATACACAAGAACTATCTTATTGATCATCCCTTTGAATTCCATATCCATTTCCTTTGGAAAGTGGCTCCAAATTTGATAGTCCAAATGGCATCTTCCTATAAGCATATGTGCCCCACTTTTGGTGAAGGTTGTCTTGAACTGGTCATCTTCTTTCACCATGATTTGATTATAGCCCGAGTAGCCATCCAAGTAATGAGAACCTTTTCGGAACCAGCTACAACCTGCAGGATTTTCTCCATGGAAGGAAGTGGGTAGTGGTCCTTGAGAGAGGCCCTATTCAAGTCTAGAAATCCACACATAACCTGATTTCCCCATTCTTTTTCCTAACCGGCACCAGATTTTCTACCCATGAAGAGTGCTTGATTGGAAAGATGATGCTTTCTTCAATGAGTTTTTTTAGTTCTCTTTTCATGAGAGGCTCGATATGAGGATTGATTGGCCTTTGCTTTTTCCTGATGGGTTTAGCTCCTGAATCTAGTTCAATCATGTGTTGTTGTGCAACTTAGGATTAAATCCTTTCAAATCTTCATAGCTCCAAGAAAACACATCTGGAAATTCTTGGAAAAGTTGTATAAATTCATATTTTTCTTGTTCAGTGCTTACCTTGCCAATTTGAAGTGTTTTTCTTTCTCCAACTGAAATTGGCTCTAAATCCTCACCTTTGACTGAATGTTTTTCTCTTTCCTCCGAACTGATCATTAGGATTGAATATTGACTCTAGAGTCACTAAACCCTTTGGTAGCTTATTTTTCCTCAAGTTGAACCACTTGATCACCATATTGTTGCTCCAATTTCTCTTGATTTTTAACCGAGAACTCACCTCCTCCTCCTAAGAAATTAATGATTTGTTGATCATTCTCAAATACCTTCCATCTCGTGTTATTTTCTAGTATAGCTGGCCTCACAATTACATGAATATGTGGCTGCACTTTATCTCTTTTAATATTTTCCACAACATCAAATGTTGCTCAATTTTCACAAGCCTATCTCGCAACCTCATTCTTCTTCCTTGGTATGGCTTGAATATTGAATGCTTCAAAATCATCAATTTGATCCCATACCCGATGCTTGTAGGCTTTGAGTAGATCATTCTTAGTAGCATGTTTTCCCTAACCTGGTTGACAATTAACTCACTATCCCCAAACACTTGCAAGTTTTGTATACCCCTCTTTCTTTCCCAATTCAATCCATGTATCAAAGCTTCATACTCATGGTGTATATTGTTTGAACAAGTAAACTAAAAATGGAAAGTTGAGTAGTACTTCATACCTTGTGGTGAAAAATCATTTCTCCTCCTCCAATGCCTTGCCTACTCCTTGAGCCATCAAAAAAATAGTTTCCATACTTCATTATCACCCTTATCATCTGGTTTGGTGAGGCTAGGAAGGGGTGTGTTTTCCTCATGTGCAAACAATAAACTCCCAACTCAGCCTCCTCTATTTCCTTGTATGGATCATATTGTGACTTTTTTTTCCCATTCATCAAGAGTCAAATCTGGGATGCCCCCAACTTTGGTATCTATTTCCGAGTGTTTGGGAAATCCTCTTGATCAAAGGCTAAGCAATTTATGTTGATTGGGCTTGGTACATGAGGCTCAATATGGAAATTTGCAATAGGTTCAGACTAGATTGTAGCCTTAGCTCCATACCTTGTTTGAAGAGCATATGTGACCAATCAGCTGATAAGTAGCCTCCAATTTTGGTGGTGAAGTCTTGACAAGCACACTGCAAAGAGTGGTGGAAAGTCAATCACTGATATATCCTATTGAATTGTGACATTAGGACATGCATGTAATGTAAGGTTTAAACCTTTTTATGATCCCAACAGTCCCCACTGTTGTCCCATCTAACTATACCACTCCTTTGGAAACTAGGTCATATTTCAAGCCCAACTGATCTGCAATCTATTTTGGCATTACCAAACTAGCCCCCTCAAGTCAATCATATAATTGTGTACAAGATTGTTCCCAATAACCAAAGATATATATAATGGAGGAGGATTCATGATTTTACCTTGTTGACCTCCATGAACTCCTTTTGGAGTTGCATTAGTGAGCACCTTCTCTTGATTCTTGGAAAACTCATTTGATGTTGACCAATTCTCCATGGCTACTTGTAACAAATCTCATTGGCCCAGAATTTTCAATGATTCCCACATAGAAATGCTTACATTGGTCTTCTTCATTTGATCAATAATGTTAAAAGGAGATGGATTCTCCTTCTTTTTCCCCTTACTTGGCATGATTTCTCTACACATGGGCTACTGCAACCGGCACCGAGTTGGCTTAGAAGGTAGTTTGGGCTGATCTTGAACATTTGGGGTTGCACTTGGATTGCTAATACCCCAAAGTGTGATAAAAGGATGAGAAGTACTTGGATTAGATGACTTCCCTTCCTCTATATTTATTTTCTTAGACCTTGTATTGGCTACCACACTTTGAGAAGGGGACTGATTTATTCCAAAATCCTCAGCTTGCCAATTCACAAGTGTTGTCTCATTTGGAGGTGCTTTCCTGATTAGCTACTACCTGTTTTTGACTTTCTTCTTGGTTTGGTTCTTGAGGAACACCCATCGTAGTCACCATCAATGCTTGATTTAAAGCACCATTGAAGCATGTTGCTTGATTATGTGGTTGGATGCATGGGAAACACCATTCATATTCTTGTGCTATGTTGTTTTGAGTTGGAACCAAGGCCCTAGATGTTGAAACTGCATTAGGGTTATATGCTTGGAATGGCCTAGTAGAGCTTGGGGTTGTCCTTGGTTCTAGTTAGACTTGAATAGGTGGCTTGTTTGGCTGATATGGAGGTTTATTAGGTTGGAATTGAGGTTGATAAGGTCTAGAATTTTGAGCTTTTTACCTCTTAAGAGTTACCAACTTCATTTCCTAAGTTTTTTAATTGTTTCATAACCTCTTGGAGTTCATTTGAAGGACTAGAAGAAGAAGTGGAAGCTTCATTTGAACTCTGATTTCTTGGAGTAGGGATGGGAGCTATTGTAGGTGTTTGATTAGGATTAGGATTCCCCATATCTAGATAGAGAGGCATAGGTGGCCTAGGTGTGCAAGTTTACGGCTTGAATTAGGAAATTCTCAGCTCTAATAGCTATGGCATAAGCATCTTTGGTAGGGTTATTCCCCCCATAGATTATATCATAATAGATATATCAAAATTTAGAGCTTTAAGAAAATAGAGAAATGCACCTTCATATTGGTCTGACCACAATTGGGATCCTTTCCCATGTTCTTTGGAATCTGGAATTGAAGTCTATCATCTTCTCAGCTGGTGCCCTTTTGATTGTAGTCATCTACTCCAAAAGGGATAAGTTGTCATCCCCCTCTCCCCAAACTAGCCACAAAGAGCTTGTGCACAATTGATCCCAATTCTGAATCGATCCTACTCCCAAGCCTCTGAACCACTGCAACACTTTTCCTTTAAAAGAAGAAGCCAAACAACTTGACCGCAACATCCATCTCAAGCAATCTCATGTATGGCACAAACATTTGTAATGTCTTGAATGTGGTCGATGGGAGTTGTGTGATTTTCTCCAGTGAAGTATGGGATATTTTTAATGCTTTATTATCGGGACGGATTTTGTGCATTAAGGGAAAGTGGACTGCTACCCATGAAATTTGCATATGGGTTTGGAGGTGGCTGATTTGGTGGTTGTAGATGAGCCATCCTGAGTGGCCTGAGAACCCTAGTCGATTGAAGAAAGGGTCTTACCTAGTGGAGGTGTTGATAAATGTTCTATTTGGTGGAGATGGAGACCTTTGAGCTCTTCTTCCCCTTCTTCTCTATCTGGGGATAAGTGTAGATAGAAAATAGCCCCTCTTCTCTAGTTCTTGACCTTGTTTGGATTCTTCTCATGAACTTGATAAACTTGGGCTGCTGAAACCACTAGATTTGAGTGATGGAGTCACCAGATGTGTTTTTGCAAAAAGCCTCCAAAGGCTATAATTTCACCAAGACACACACCCAATCTTGATAAAAATGAAAATATTGACTTTTGTCCCAGGCATGCAAAACTATTATGTCAAAAAGTAGCACCCTAGGATTTTACACATTACAAAACCCTACTTTTGACTAACATGGGATTGTCTCAAGGTGTGGGACCTTTGTGATTGAGACAAACCTCTAGAGAAGGTTGGTTCTGACCTATTCTAATGCTAATCTACTCCTAAACTACCAATTCCAAGGGACCAGAGGAAGAGAAATACATAAATGTAAATCCTAAACTAAGGGAGGTGATAGCACCAAAACAAGACTAGAGAGATTCCTAGTGAGTGAAAGTGGAGGGAAATGGGGAAGAAGGAAGATAAAATTCCACAGTCCCAAAACACATTCAAACCTCCAATCTCGTGGAGCACAACAAATTTAAGCCCTACAAAGGAACACAATATGCACAATATACCTAAAAATAATAAGAAGGAAAGAAATGCAATATAAATCAAGCTAGGGAAAGAAGAGCCAAAAACACTAATTTTATTTCTTAAAATGATGCACAATCCATTACAATATAGGCACAAGGCAAGAATCCTTCACAAAATGCATAAATTTGAGGCTCTGCAACTCACAAAAGTGTTGGAACAATTTTGGCAGAGTTCCTTTACAATTTCAAAAAATCTCTCCCTTCAAATGAGGGGAATTTACATATATATAGAGAAAAGGAGCTACCAACCAACATCCTTCATTATGCGCATTAACAAGGTGACAATCTATACATTTTTCTAGTTTGATCATTAATGCAAATCTTGCCTTGTAAACTGCTCTCATTAACTATCAATGCCCAAACTCAGTAGGTTGATCCATTTTGTAAATGGGGTGTAAAAATGGATAACATGTGGTCTTCTCGAAGTTGAGTCACATTTGGCAAAACCTTCATGATGTCCTAGAATGCAATCAAGGAGGCTTGTTCAAAATAAATTAGAATCCCGCCTGAGTTGTTTTACTCAAACTCAATGCCTCAAAACACCTACATTATGGTGTGTTGTGTCAATATAAACTCACTCTTTCATGAGTGTAAATAGGCTACTGAGAGAAGATAGAGTTAGTTTTCATCATAAACCAAGACAAAGTGAGAAATTACATTCTAGTTCTTCAAAGCAAAGATGGAAAGGTAGTTGAAATCTTGATTCCATGAGGTAGTTTTGGTTTCAAAGTAACTTAGTATGTCATAAGTAACATTCATTTACTTCAAATTTATTTCCAAGGCTTAATTGATGGAGTAGTTACTCGAATTCCTTCAAATAAATGACTTGTCTCGTAGTACCATCAATACTACTAAAAACTCCTTCAATCGAACGGATATGGGATGGTATGCACTAAATTGATGCTTGGATAAGGTGAAGCAATGTTCATAGATGCTACAGGACCCATGAGAGTTGATCCTTTGTGATAATTGTGTAATAACTTCAAGTTTTTCTCCTCTCGGGCAAAGACTCTGTGCAAAATTTCTGATTTAGGGTTTGCAAATGATTGTTTTAGTCGATTCTCTAAATATTCTGATGAAAAATTCTAAAACATAGACCAAATATCTATTTTCCTCTCACCAATTAGATGCAAAAATAATTTTTCAAAACAATGGAGTATCGAGAGAGTATTTTTCACTAGAAATTTAGAAAAATGTGTCATTCATGGCTTAATTGTGTTTTCAATGGTTTTCTCCTTGTTTTTCTTAACTCCTCAAGTGAAAGAGTGTCTCCTAGCTCGTTTAAGCTCAATAAAGTTTGGAAAAGAATGTTCTCATCTTAAAATGTTCGAGTGTGTTGGAAACTTTAAGTAGCTCATACCAAAGTGTAGGTTAACTTGGGAGTTGTTCAAGCTTGGAAGAAAATTCCATACTCAGAAAGAAAAATCTTGGTTCTTCAAGGTCAAGGTACATGTAAATAACTCGGTGTAAAAGTGGAATCCATTTCAATATCAATGATTCATATTATTTCTCGCTGTTGGTCAAGAACTTGATGGAAATTAATCAGTCATCCTCCTTACTTGAGTTAAGAAGGTGTGATTTGAAGAAGTCAAGGACTTTTTCTTGAAAATTCCAACTTCTTGTAATGTCTCTCTCTTGAAAAATAAGTTCATGAGCCATATGATTTCTCTAAAACTCTTAAACTCCTAAAAGACATTAAAACATTTTGATCATACTTTTAACTTCAAAAATATAGCATAGACTTTTGACGATGAAATTATAAGAATAGTGAATTGGTGTTCAAATAAAAAGGTTGATTTCAAAGTGGGTTTTTCCCTTCTGGGTTTCCCACTATAAATTTGTGTCTTGTTCTTTGAGTTGTGTGTTTTAAATTTTTCTTGTGCTTATTTTTTTCTATTACTTCAAATTGAATAATATAAAATTTAAAAGGAACCTCATTTGTGATCAACATTGATTCACCCCCTCTCAGTGCTTGTGAGTTTCAACAATTGGTATCAGAGAAGGGCCTTTAGTGAAAGTTTAACAACTTCAAGGTGATCCTCTCTTCACAAGCATGGCAAGTAATCAAGCTCAAGGTGGTCTATCAATCTCAAGGTCACCACTTTTTATAGGTACAAAACTATGCTCTTTGGAAGATAAGAATGAAAATCTATCTCAAGTCACTTGGTTTTGACATATGGGAAAGTGTGGAAAATGGTTACAATCCTCCATCTACTCAATCACAAGCTGTAGTAGATAAGAATGAATATGAGAATAATTCAAGAGAAATGAATGTAATTTTGTGTGGGCTAAATGAATTGAGTTTGTAAAGGTGATGCACTATACAACATCCAAGAAATTTGGAACAAATTACAAAGTATATATGAGGGAGATGATAAAGTGAAACTTGTAAAATTACAGACTTACAGAGCCCAATTTGAAAGTTTAAAGATGAAAGAAGATGAAGGTATTACAACATACATGCAGAGAGTGATGAAATAATAAACATGATAAAAGGCTTAGGTGAAAAGCTAGAAGAAACAGTCATTGTTCAGAAAGTTATGAGATCCTTAACTTCAAAATATGATGCAAAAATTTTCAGCTATTGAGGAAGAAAAAGACATGAAGATTTGACCTGGATGAGCTTCAAAGCATTCTATCAGCCTATGAGATGAGAAAATTGGAACCAAATCAAGCCAAGAAAGAAGTTTCCTTTAAAGCCAAGAAAGAGAGTCACTCCAAACAAGAGAAAGAGGAATCAGATTTTGAGAATGAAGAAGATGTTGAGAAGATTGAAGCTTTTTTTAAGAAGATTGGGAAGAGGAAAAGGAAAATATAAAGGTAAGCTTCCCTTCAAATGTTTTAATTGTGGTCAAGTAGGACACTTTGCAGCTAAATGTCCAAATAAAAATAAGGAGGTTGAGTTTGAATGTGAGGAAGAAAATCATAAACATGGTAAGAAAAATATGGATTATAAGAAGAAGAGAAACAAGAAGAAATTCTTCAAAAATAAGAAAAATCTATATTCTAAAAAAAATTTCAAGTGATTCAAAATCAAGTGTTTCAAGTAGCTCAGAAAATGAGAGTGATGGAGCTAGAGTGAAACCTTGTTTATGGCTCTGGAAATCTCAAATGAATGCAAGTAATAAAGGGAAAATGTGAGCAGCTATGAAGATTCAGATGAAGAAGAGGCACAAGTTGATTTAGAGGCTGAATTGGTAAGTGCTCTTGAAGAACTTCAAATTTACAAGAAGAAGAAACCAAAAGCTAAAGTGCACACTAAATAATTATGAAGAAAAAATCAACATATTTGAAAAGAAGAAGCAAAGCCAAAAGGAAGAAGAGGAAATGAGTGAACTCAAGGAGCTTGAAAATCAGATGGAAAATATTTCCCAATCCTACAAAGCAAAGGAAGAAGAATGTCAAAAACTGAAATCAGATTTAGAACTTCATAAGGCTGAATTAGAACAGGAAAATGGAAAACTTAAGATGTATGAGAAGCTGGAAGGAAGCTCAAACATCCTAACAAACATCCTAAGCACTCAAAGGGACATAGGTGACAAAACAAGGATTGGCTTCAAGGAAGAGAATAAGGAAGATGAACCATCAAAGAAGAAAGAAGAAAAATCTGCATCTAATGTTTCATGCACCATGAGAGGGAAGCCACTAAATCATCAAGAAGAAGGAAAAATCCTCCAAGAATCACATATGCTATGAGGTATTCTCATTCCTTCTATGGCTATTGTTTTTCATGTAATCAATTTGGTCACAAAGCTTCAAAGTGTAGAAGAAATGCTAGAGGTAGTAGGAGGAATTATAGTTTGTAGTACATGAGAGCTAATCATAATAGTGTGTTAAAAATGTGAAAAATAAGGTCATATAGCTAGTATGTGCAGCTCACAAACACACAAATCAAGAAAATGGATGTATGTGGTGAAAGATAAATCAAACAGAAAGAAGAGAATGGTATGATAGCTCAAACTACCTTTCATGTGCAAGATGAAGGAATGATTTGGTATTTGGATAGTGGTTGTTCTAGTCACATGATATGGGATAAAAGTAAGTTTATATCTTTTCAAATAATGCTTTAGGGTTGTTATATTTGGAGACAATAATTCTACAAATATTGTGGGCAAAGGAACTCTTAGTCTTGATAATGGAAAAATTGTTATAGAAAATGTGTTGTATGTAGAAGGTCTCAAACATAACTTGCTTAGTGTCATTCAAATGTGTAAACAAGGCTATAATCTGATTTTTAATGATAAAGGGTGTAAAATCATTGATGGAAAAATAGGGAAGAAAGTAGGAAAGGAAAAAAGAACAAGAAATAACATGTATGTACTCAAAGAGGTAAACAAAGAAAAGTGCTTCACAAGCAAACTTGATGATAGTTGGTTATGGCACAAGAGACTAGGACACATTATTTTGATAATATTATGAAGTTAAGTGCTAAAGAGGGAGTTAGAAATATGCCAAAAATTGTTAAACCAACATATACCATGTGTAAAGCTTGTTTGCATGGCAAGCAGACAAGAAGGACCTTCAAATCAAAAGAGTATTCAACTACTCAACCTTTGGAGCTGATTCATACAGACTTATGTGGGCCTACAAGAATAACTAGTATGCAAGGTGATGAGTATTTTATGCTTCTAATTGATGACTTCACTAGGATGACATGGGTAGCTTTCCTTAAAGAACAAATCAGAAGCATTTGATAGGTTCAAAGCTTTCAAAGCACTAGTGGAAAATGAGAAGAATGCAAAAATTAAATGCTTAAGGTCAGATAAGGGTGGAGAATTTTGTTCTAATGAGTTTGATGACTATTGCAAAGAACATGGAATACAAAGACAATATTCAATACTAGGACACCACAACAAAATGGTGTGGTTGAAAGGAAGAACAAGACCATGCAAGAGATGAGTAGAACTATGTTGAATGAATCCAAGACTTCTGATAGCTATTGGAGTGAAGTAGTAAGTACATTATGTATATTCTAAATAGAGCTCAACTGAGAGTAGATAGTAAAAAACACCCTATGAATTATGGAAAGGAAGACCAACTAATGTGAAGCACATAAGAGTTTTTGGGAGTAAATGCTACATAAAGAGAGATGAAGAAGATTTGGGAAAGTTTGATTCCAGGTGTGATGAGGGCATATTTCTTGGTTATTCATCAATTAGTGCAGCATACAGTATGTTACAACAAGAGGCTTAAGAAGGTGGTTGAAAGCAAAAATGTAAAAATAGATGAATCTCAACCCTCAAAAATCATAAATCAGCCTAAGGACAACCATGAAAATGATGCACATACCATTGAAAAATCATGATGATGATGATGATGATGAAATAAGAGGCACACATGAAGAGGTTGAAGAAGTGGAAGAAGAAGAAGAAAGACATGACACTAAGGGACCTTCAAGGAAAGTTAGAAGAGACCATCCTGCAGATCATCATATTATAGGGAGTAAAGAAGGTGGTGTGCTCACAAGAAGGAGGCTAAGAAGTTAGCAAAACAATGAAAACACAACCCTCTTATCAATGATAGAACCAAAGAATGTGAATGAAGCATGCAATGACCAACATTGGATAAATGAAATGAATGAAGAGCTTGATCAAATGAGAAAAATGAAACATGGGAGCTTGTACCTAGGCCAAAAGACAAGAATGTTATAGGAACAAAATGGGTCTTCTAGGAATAAAATGAATGAAAAAGGTGAAGTGATAAGGAATAAAGAAAGACTTGTGTGTAAGGGCTATGCACAAATGGAAGGAGTTGATTTTGATGAAACCTTTGCACTTGTAGCAAGAATGGAAGCCATTAGATTATTTTTAGCATATGCAGCTCATAAGAAAATAATTTTTTTCAAATGGATGTCAAATCAGCCTTCTTAAATGGTAACTTGAATGAGGAAGTGTACATTGAGCATGCCTGAAGGATTCTCTTTGAGTGAAGATAAGGACTATGTTTGCAGGTTGAAAAAGGCTTTATATGGGCTCAAACAAGCTCCTAGAGCTTGGTATAGCAGGTTGGATGCTTATCTTATTGAGCAAGGTTTTAGAAAGGGAGTAGCTGATAGCAATCTCTACATAAAAGAAGAAGAAGACAAGCTGCTAATTGTCATAGTTTATGTTGATGACATCATATTTGGAGGAGATCATGAAAGGATGACTCATGATTTTTTGTTGATGTAATGAGTAAAGAATTTGAAATTTCTATGCTTGGTGACCTTTCATACTTTCTAGGCCTTCATATAAACCAATCAGATCAAGGCATCTTTATATCTCAAGAAAAATACATCAAGGAAATGCTAAAAAGGTTCAAAATGGAAGATTGCAGACCTATAAGCACACCAATGGAGGTAGGATGCAAGTTAAGAAAAGAAGATGACTCACCTAAAGTGGAAAAAACACTATACAGATCTATGATAGGCAACCTTCTTTATTCCACTGCATCAAGGCCTGATATAATGCAAGTTGTGGGCTTAATAGGAAGATTTCAAGAAGACCCAAGAGAGACACATCTCAAGGTAGTTAAAAGGATTCTCAGATATCTTATGGAACTTTAGAGTATGGTCTTTGGTATCCTACAAGAAAATACTTCAATATAAGAGCATACATTGATGCAGATTGGGCTGGAAATATTGATGATAGGAAGAGCACAAGTGGTGGAGCTTTCTTTGTTGGAAAATTTCTAGTGTCATGGCTAAGAAAAAAGAAATCTTCAATGGCATTATCTACTTGTGAAGTAGATAGTACATAGTTGTTGCCATGTGTTGCACTCAAGTTCTCTGGATGAGGAAAACATTGGAAGACTACAAGGTAAAATTTGATGAACCAACTCCTTTATTTGTGATAGCACTAGTGCAATTAGTGTATCTAAAAATAGTGTTTCATTCAAAAAAAATCATATTCCAATCAAGGTTTCATTTCTTAAGAGAACAAGTAAATGATAAGAAGATTAACCTAGTGTATGTAAGCACAAAAGAGGAGATAAAGACATTATGACAAAACACTTCCAAAGGAAAGCATTTGAGCATCTAGGATGAATTGGGAGTCATTCCTTCTCCTATCAGATGTTAAAGAGATCTTGGACAGTTTAAGGGAGCATTATTCAAGAAAAATCAGCTCTGTAATGTGCGAGAGAGATTCAAGAGAGGGGGAGCTAGTCTACTAGCTCATGGTGTTATTCATGGAATTATTTTTTCATCATGTTTGGTGTAGTTGTGTCCTTGATCAGTCTAGGTATGTCCTTATATCAGTCTTATTAAATGCTCCTTGTGTCATGCATGGTGTTTGTCTTGTCAAAAGTTATGCCTAAATCTCAGGGGAGCAATCTTTGAAAGTCTTGGTTTATTTTGTATGTTTCTTGTCATTTCTTTGTGTGTCCCATATTTTCATGGATGTCAAAGGGGAGAATATGTACCTAGGGAAAGATGTATATGTTGTTAGTTTGTCATGTGAGTTGTCATGCTTCCATCAATTTGTCTTGGCATGTGAGAGTGTTGACATCAATGAAAAAGGGGGGGATTTTTTTCCCACCTTTGTGTCTGGTTTTCATTGATGTAGTTGTGTTGTCCCAAGTGTGTCTTTTCATGTAAATAGTGTGTGTTCTGGGAGTCATAATGTGTTGGTGTACTTGTTAGTCCATGTTAAGCCAAATTGATGTATTTTCAAGTGCATGGGAGTCAAATGGGAATTTGGTGCAAAGTGAGGTAGTGAAATTTCTTGGATCATGTGTTTAATAGGTAAATGAACCTCATCTTGAGACTTAGAAAGTCAAGAAATAGGTCTTGGAGTAAAATGTTACATCTAGCCAAAAATGCTCCTTGGGATCTCAGTTGTTTGGCATGCAAATGAGATAGGTCAAAAATTATAGAGCTATTCTTTTAAAAAATCATGGGAGATGATGGAGGAAGGTTTCTTGGTGCTTCATGAAAAATTTTAGGTCATTGTTAGGTCATTTGTAAGTTATGGGAGTTTTTGCAAAACAAGTCTATTGAAAAGCTCATTTTGAGCTGCTAGCTTCTTAGCAGTCATGCAAAAATATAGAGAATCCTTAGATAAATCATAGAAGGAATTTTTGGATTAAATTTTCTAGAAATCATGTGCAAAAAAAAATTTCAAGCCAAAGGAGGTGTCATTAAAAATTATATGAGCATTTTTGAAGGTGTTTCTTTCATTTTTATGGCATGTGCTTTGAACTCCAAGGTATAGTTAAAGTGCTTATTAATGTCTTTCATCTATTCTCATTTCTCAATTTCAGAAGTTCTTAAATTATCAATGTCTTCAATTAAGCATTTAAATTGTTTGGCAGAAAGTAAGTCACATTTGGTAAAACCTTCATGTTGTCTTTGAATGTCAATCAAGGAGGCTTGTTCAAAATAGCCTTGAATCCTATTTGAGTTGTTTTCTATAAACTCAATGCCTCAAAACACCTTCATTATTTGTTTCTACATCACATTGACATCATAAGTGTTAAGAGAATGCAAATATTATGGATCAAGTGTGAATTTTTTCATAATGAATTTTGTCTTGCATGAAATTGCATTAAGGTTCTTAGAGAAGGGCCTCATGGAAAGGTGTCTTGAAATGCATGACTTCCATGATTTGGTGGTTTTTTAAAAGTAACTAAATTTCATAATAAACTTTAAATTTAATCTCTCAAATGTATTTACAATCTTAATGGGTGGAATATTTGGTCTAAATTCCTTCAAAGAAATATCCCTTCTCTCATAAGTATCATCAAATTGTACCGATGAAAATCTCCTTCAACTGAAGGCAATAAATGGATCATTTCAGAGTAAATTAATGCTTGGAGAAGGTGAAGAAATGAAATAGAAGTTACATGGGAAAACCTCAAGATTTTGATTTTCACTGAAAATTGTGCAAAGAATTCAATTTTTCTCCTCTTAGGAATAATTGATTTAAACTTTTGATTTAGGATTTACTAAGTATTTTTTCATAATTCAAATTCTCCAAATAAACTGATGAAAAATTATAAAAATTGGACCAAATAATATTTTGGTTCAAATGCTAATTTATGCAAAAATAATTTTTGAAAATAATGGAGTATGAGGAGTATTTTAAAGGAAAAACATTGATAGAAATTTTTCAAATTTTGATAAAACTTGTTTTTCTTCTTTTTTTTAACTTACTTTAAAATTGAAAGAGTTTCTCCTGAATCAATAATCAAATTGAGAAAGGAATAAATTTGTGTTGAAATATCATGATTGTATGCTCTCACGAAAAAATTTGAGTTGTTGAAACTTGAAGTAGCTCATGATATAGTGCATTTGACAAGTTAATTTTTTAAGCTTTGAAGAAAATTCCTAAGTTTATAAAATTCAAAATGTTAATTGAAATCTTGGTTCTTTCAAGTTCAAGCTTTTGATAAAAGCAGTCAATACAATATGTAAATTTCAAAGTGTAAAAGTGAATCCATTTCAATATTAGAATTGAACCTCTCATTGCTAAATAAGGAAAGTGTTATTCATATTATTATAATGAAGCATTAGTTTAAGAACTTGTTGGAAGTTTTGGTAAAATCCTCCTGTTGAGTTAAGAACAAATTGATCAAAAGTCAAATGTCTCAACTTTTTCTCAAAGAAAATTCCAACTTTTATAAATCTCTCTGTTGAAAATAATTTGAATGAGCCAGTGGATGAATTTTTATAAGCTTTAAAATTCCAAAAGACATTAAATAAATTGATCTACTTTTAACTTCAAAAATCCATCATAGACTTTCGAAGATAAAATTACAAGAAAACAAGTGATGTGAATTTGAAAAATTTTTTAAGAATAAATTTTGAGAGAAGTTCTTTGATGATAGAGATTGAAATTAAGTAAAAATTAAAAGATTGATTTATGAAGAGACTAGTTTTTGAAAAAGTTTTTGAGGAAAATGAGATAGAAGTTATGATGAAAAACAATGAAGGTAGATATATATTGTGTGAACTAAAAGGAATTGCAAATAGAGTAAGAATGAAGTATATTATGCAAGTGAATTAAAAATGTGTGTGTTCAAGAATGGAAAGTCAATCAATTAAATGATAAATAAGAGAGCTTATAACATTGAATCATTATAGGATAGACATCAAGTGTAAGTGAAATTGAATATAGAGGTATGTTAAGAAGAATGACAATTTTATGTAAAACTAAATGGTCATCTAATCACAAATTTAATAAAGGGAAATTTATAGTCTCAAGGAGACAATACAAAACCAGTAATAGGGAAGGTATTTTGATATATGATATGAAATCAAATTATAGGTGAAAACACTAGATGTAAACATTGATGAAATTACAAGTTGATCAAGAAAGGTGTCCATAATTTTTGATTAAGCAACAAGTCACTAAATGGTCATTCAATCATCCAAATTATTTGAGTTGGTGCTTAGATAACAGAAGTAGGTGCTTCTCTCTTTTTCAAGTTGAGTAGGTGCTCAGTGGATCATCTAGTGGGTGCTAGGTGCATTAGGAAGTTGGTGCTTCTCAGATCAAGTGGGTGCTTGATCATTGTAAATCAGTATTGAATTGGTGTTCAAATAAAAAGGCTGATTTCAAAGTGGGTTTTTTTTTTCCCTTCCAAGGTTTTTCCCACTATAAACATGTGTCTTGTATTTTGAGTTGTGTGCTTTGAAGTTCTTCTTATGCTAATTTTTTTGTTATTACTTCAAATTGAACAATATATGTGAAGTAATGGATGAAGAAATGCATGCAATAGAAAATATTCAAACATGGGAGTTAGTACATCTTCTAGAATAAAACAAGTCATTGGAGTCAATTGGGTTTATAAAACCAAGACTACTCCCGAAGGTAAAATTAAAAGGCATAAGGCAATATTATTTGTCAAAGGCTATAAACAAAATCCTAGACGTTATAATGAGACATTTCCTCGTAACAAGGCTAGAAACTATGAGAAAAATTATTGCTATAGTTGTTCATCACAAGTGGAAGGTACATCAAATGGATGTAAAATCATATTTTCTAAATGGAGTGTTAGAATAAGAAGTGTATGTGGGATAGACACCTAGTTATGAAATCTCAGGACATGAAAAAAGGTGTACAAGCTAAAGAAAGCTTTATATGGACTAAAACAAGCACCAAGGGCTTGGTATAGTAGGATTGATTCCTATCTGATAAGTAATGGCTTTAGTAAAAGAAGCAAGTGAGCCCACACTCTACATCAAATAAAAAAATGGTGAGAATTGTTGTTTGTATGTAGATGATTTAATTTTTATTGGAAATTCAAGACAAAGAAATAGATGAATTTAAATCAGCCATGAAGAAGGAATTTGAGATGACTGATTTAGGATTTTTGAAGTATTTTCTTGGTATTGAGGTCAAGCAAATAGAGAAGGGAATTTTTATATGTCAAGCAAAGTATGCAAAGGAAATTTTGCAAAGATCTAGAATGTTGGATTGCAAACCAACATCAACATCGGCTGAAATAAGTTTTAAATTGACAAAAGATGATTGCAAGATAAATGTGGATCCTACAAGGTACAAAAGCATGGTAGGAAGCTTAATGTACTTAACTGCTACAAGATCGGACATTGTGTATGCAATTAACTTAATTTCCAGATTTATGGAGACACCAAAAGAGTCTCATTGGCAAGCGGGGCGGGAAAACGAATATTGAGGTATGTAAATAGAACAAAGAATTTTGGAATTCTATATGTTATTAATAATGATTTTCAATTAATTGGCTATATGCTGAGATGAGGATTTGGGTAGGAGTCCTTGATGATATAAAGAGCACATCTATGTATGTGTTTAATGTTAGATCGGGAACCATTTCATGGGCTTCAAGAAAAGCAAGTACTTTCCTTTTCCTTTGGAGAAGTAGAGTATATTGCAGCAAACTTAGCAATTTGTCGATGATATGGTTAAAAAGAATCCTCTCGATTTGTAAGAAAATAAACAAGGTGGTTCTATGATTTTTTTGTGACAATATGTCTTTAATTACATTGTCTAAGAATCTAATTTTTCATGGCGAAGCAAGAATATTGCAATCATATATCATTTCATTCGTGAATTGCTTGAGAAAGGAGAAATTGAGCTCAAGTTTTGCATTGGATCAGCAAGTTAGATGACATTTTTATCAAATTGTTGTCAAAGGAAAGGTTTGAGCATTTGAGATAAAATTGGGGCGTCATAAATTTACCACCTATCTCTAGAGATTGATTTCTGTTTAGCTCAAGATTAAGGGGAGTTTCAAAATTAATTGCAGCTAATCTTGAGTTACACACATCATTTAAACTCTCTATTTTTCTCGCCTCCCAAACTACCTTGTTGATGAGTCTTAATTATTTTGTTCATTGAACTTTCCAACCTCCATGTCATGGCATTTATTCATTTTTCCATTAAAAACTTTATTTCCCCCACTTTTCTTTTTCCATGCGTAACTCCATGAAATTTCTTCCACTTCTTCTCCCCACTTGTGAGAGTTTCATGTTTTATTCTAATTTCACCTTTTTGGGATGGACATAATTGTTCTAGATTATATTTCGGGTCTACGAGACTCCATGGAAAAGTTCTCCAACCTCTCGCGGACGTGAAACTTTCAGGATTCTTTATGGATTCAAATTCCTTTTGGGTCATGAATTATTTTTGGAGGCTCAATATATGTTTTATTATATACGGGTCCAACTTCCTTTTGGGTTGTGACTTATTTTTGAAGGAAAACAGAGCAATGACTATGAGATTGTAAAATATTTTAAATCGATTATAATACGTAATTTTATTATGTGTTTGTGTTTTCCCCTTATGTTGGTTGTACTTGGTACTAAATTTTACCAACAAATTATATTGAGAAATCTCTTTAGAATGGAATTTTTTGAGAGCTTGGTTGCACTTCTTCAAACATACAAATAAACAAGAAGAAATATATATGGAATTTCAAATATGATAAGTCTAATTGCAATACAACTACTAAAATTTTATCATCCCACACATCATTCAATAAAAATGGCTAAAAATATACCTAAAGTCATAAAAGTGACACACATTTTTAAATATGTTGGGCCATGTGTAAAATTAGCTACAAAAAGTGTGGAAGGGATTAGCTAGCATAGGCGGATGGTGGTTTGGATTGGATTATCCAAAATTTCATAGCTTCCAAGAGAAAATAGTATCCAACTCATCACTAATGTTAACCCAAATGCAATACTTACAAACTTACATAGCCTACTCACCAACAAGACTTGTTGATGCAAAATCACATCACCCCCCAAATGGCCTCAGATCTAAGTGGGGCATCTAGTGTATCAGATAACATGGTTCCATCTCTCAAGCTGTGGGACTTGCGAACTTGAGATGGAACTCTAGAGAAATCCAACTTCTTCTTCCTAATCCTAATGCTAAACTACTCCTAATGCAGAAATGATGTCTAACTACACCTATCCTAACAATGCCAAGGAGACAGGGAGAGAGAAAGTGCATAAAGAGGGAAATCCTACACTACATAGGTGATAGCACCAAGAAAAGGGGGTTGTTGGTCACAATCTCAACTGCTTGAAGTGGAGAGAGGTGAGAAATGGAGAGGATGGATAGATGCATCATAGACCAAAGATAGAGTTCACACAGAACACCACTTCAAACCCATTAAACACAGCTCCCAAAACCTGCAATAGACATCAGAAGTATGCACAATATACCCTATAATGATGAGAGGCAAGAAGAGACAATAAAATAAGGAAGGATGGACAAAATGCATCACAAAATAGATTTTATTGCTCCATGAGTTCACACATTACATCATCAATGGGCAAGGGGAAAAAAATGCCATTACAGAGCCATGAGAGGAGGCTTAAGCTCCACTTTCCACCCTAAGGAAGAAAGAGAGGGGGGTGGGAGAGAAAAAATGACCAACCTTTTGAAATATCCCCTCCTTTACAATATATAGAAGAATAAGAGGAGAGAGGGAAAAATCGAATCCTGCTTCAACCACCCCTACAATGCATTGAATCCACCTACTCCAACCACTCTAGAAAGCATTGAAATCACCTGTAACAATGATGGGCTTCACTGCAAGACCCATGCCTCCATGTGTTGTTCCTTACTAGGCAAGAAAGGAGTCCATTATTCATCATGGTGATAGGTGAGAGACTTGACAACCTTGAAAATGGTGAGACCAGATCATTAATGGTGGCAAAGTGAGTGGCAGTGCCGATATTTTTCCAAAATTCCTCTCCCGCTCAAATCCAAGCTTAGGTTGAAAGATATGGCTGTCTAAAGATCAAGGTCACGGGCTCACAATATTTAAAAGAGTCCATCCGTGCAAGACCCACATGGTAGCCTCTACATGCATCGTGAAGATTCAGCCCCCTCCTTTACACTCTTGAAGAAGTGTCTTCAAGGCACGTGGCATCATCCACGAGCCTAATTTATTTCCTTTGATCTACTTAAGTCCCATCTTGTTGGTGGAGACATTGTGCCCGACCCGAGACACGTGGAGGCTTCGTGCTCATTTGGAAACTACCCCTAATTTTACCTTTGAAGTCGCACGAGACGAGGCACGTGGAGACTTCTGCCGACCCTATTATAATTAGCCGATTCGGCCTTTTGCCTTTCGGTCCCTAACTACATGGCGAGATGGCACATGTTTGGGGACCGCCTCCAAATTTTAACCTTGAAGATGTGAAAAGATGACACGTGGAGGCTTCCTTCGTCCTATCCTAAGCTTGGAATTTTCAACGGCCGGTGTCCTCCTTTTGGAACCTGGGACATGTGGAGGGTTGGCACAAGTTTGGGGGTATCTATTTACACTACGCCTTTTGAATTTGTGCCGATGAGGCACGTGGCACCTTCCGCAAGCATGTTCTTTAATTTTTTGAATCGACTAAGTTCCTCTATTTGGTGAAGGCTTTATATCGACCCGGTCATGTGGAGGCTTCCGCTCATTTGGAGACTCTGTTTTGACTCGACCTTGAGAGGTGTCCGATTAGACACGTGGAGAGTTGGCACACATTTGGGACCTTCCTCTAGATTTTGCCTTTGAAGATGCGCCGAGATGACATGTTGAGGCTTTTGTCTACCCTTCTTTACTTAGCCGATTCAATGGCCGGTTTTGCCCCCTTTTTAACTTTGACCACATGGCGAGCCTGCACTTGTTTGGAGACTTCCCCTTGGGTCATGCCCTGAAGTTGTGTCATTGAGGCACGTGGCACCTTCTAAGGGCAGAACTTTTAAACTATTGATGAAACCCTTTGTAGACCACTGGACACGTGGTGGGTGGAGCACATTTGGAAACCACCTTTTGGGTTTGACCTTTGGAGATGCGTCGATGAGACACGTGGCACCATCTGTTGGCCCTTCTATAATTAGCTAATTCAACAGTTGGCTCTGTCCCCTTTTTTACTCTGACCATGTGGCAAGCCCACACTCATTTGGGAACCCACTCTTGATTCTTCTTTTGAAGTTGCGCCTGTCGACACGTGGCGCCTTCGTAAGTAAATCTGTTGCTTTGCCCCGAGTCGACTCGCATGTGAAGTCCAAAAATTTGATCCCTTTCTTCAATCTTCTCCTGTGAGCCTCTGGCCTCCTTTGATGTTGTTTGATCCTCCATTGTCGAGCCCACCTACCCCTTAGATTTGGGATCGATTTTGAGCACTGGACTGAAACGACCCTTCCGATTTTCTTATGCAAGGTCATGTTTGACCAATTTTGTCGGGGAAAATTGGGATAACAATTTGGTGACTCACAAGGACATCTGCCTACTAGATGAAGAGACCAGTAGCCTTGTTGCATCCATTGGGTATGGAGTCATGAATGATAGTCCTGGTAGTGATCCTATCCCCTGAAACCTCGAGCCCGATCGCTTGCACTTAGTGACCCTGAACTCACCCCATTTTCCACACTCTTAATTTTCATAAGAAAATCATGGAGATGAGGTTTCTGAGAGTAGAAAATTACATTGACACAGGGCTTTCACCGCTCTATAAATGGACTCTCGTGAAACCCAATTTTAGTTTCTCTGCATTTGCTTTACTTTTAAATCAACAACTGTTATAGGTAACTATGGGTCTCCCCACCGTAAATACTAAAGGTCCTGACACATTATACCTCAGAGCAATATGAACAAAGCTTATATACAAAAATTAAATCATACATGCCTCAAATGAGACATGCAGAGTGTGCAAAAGCACTTGTTTTACTAAAAGCAATATAAACTAACCAGAGGCAAGGGCGCTCAAGTAAAACCTGTAATAGGAAGGGAGAAGTAGCTTCCCTTCCTCACAAAGTGCGACTATGCAAGTTGATTTAGCATTGGACATGCTCTGAAACAAGAGTGAAAAACTGCCTTCCATATGGTGTTTCACCCTCCTCAAATTATCAACAAGCGAATATACACCTCCTGAGCTATTCTATACTTAAATCCTACCAGGAGGCATTGTTGCTTCGACCTTTGGTGCATTGAGGCTCATCTCATGCTCTAAAGTGAGCATGACCGGTGGAAACTCTATTTTTAGCTCAGGCTATCCATATCTCTTATTGGGAATTGTCTAATCCTTGTGGTTTTCCCATTACTTTGAAGCTTAATCCCACATATGGGATTTTCTTGCAGACTTTCCTCCTGAAGGGGAGTGCTTGCAGGTTAGGGCGCACAAAGTTGGGGCGCGCATGGTTATACCTCTACAAGTAACTCGGTCTCGTCTAGAATTGTGCCTTCGGATCTAATTGATTTTCATCTAAAATAGGCGCCCATATGATTTCCTCTTCCCATTCGGAGTCGTATGAGTCATGTCATTCTTCAACCTGTCCCGTCGCCGAACATGATGACGTTGGTTGGGGAAGGCACGTTTGTAGGGGCTATTCATTTATGGTATAGCTAGGCAGAGGGGACTTGGAATAAAATGGGAGGATGGATGCAGAAGGGATGGAAGGTGCGCATACAAGAGGAGTAGAGGCACGCACAGGAAGGGGAATGGAAGAGAAATGAAGGTGAGGTGGCGAGGAGGGAGAAGGGACAAAATTCTCAAAGTGGAGGAAACATGCAAGAAGCTAGGAGCATGCGCGCAGAGGGTCTGAGATGATGTAAGTTAGTGCAGTGGAGTGGGAGGATTGTAAGATGGTAGTGTAGGGTTTCCCCATTGAAAGGTTTTACGCGCACTAGACTTTTGAACCTCCATTTTTTCCACCCATTTTGTAATCTATGGCAACATCTTAGTGATAAAGTGCAGCCTTCTACTAGGTAATAAACTTGACTCGTAGTACGGGGTCAACCCATTGACAAGGGACCTCAGAGCCAACTTTAGCTACCATTATGGAACACTTGACTCTAAGCTACATCATGTCCATCTCTATATTTTGTACTGACTCTAAAAATCAGCTTTGGCCAAGGAGTTTCCACCATCATCTGCATAAAATTGTTCTTCATAAACATTTTGGTTAGAAAAAGTGGGTTGTATGCATTTTCAAGATAATAGGGCTTATAAAATTGATTTAGAGTAGGATTTTTAAACCTGGGGATGGAGGGAAATAGTTATGTTGCTACAAATGAGAATTCCATGGCGGGAAAGAAGTCATGATTGCACAACTTCATGAATGGTAGAAGATGAAAGATGTGGAAGGAATAGTGGGTGGAAATGGATGGGAAGAAGGTCTGTAACCTCAGAGATGTGGGTTGTTGACTGATGGAGTCACCAGATGTGTTGAAACATGCCTCCAAAAGCTATATCTCGGCCGAATTAAACATCAAACCTACCGAGATGAAGATGTAAATCTCTTCGGCCTATCCCACCGAGCGTGCCACAACCGTTGATGTAAAATCACACCACCCCTTGAATGGCCTCGAGATCCGAGTGGGGCATCCGGTGTGATTCGCATAATATGGGTCCATCTCTTAAAGTCAGGACTTGTGAACTTGAGATGGACCTCCGGAGAAATGTAGTTTTTTCTTCCTAATCCTAATCCTAATCCTAAACTACTCCTAATGCAGAAATAACGCCTAACTACACCTATCCTAACAATGCCAAGGAGACAATGAGAGAGAAAGTGCGTAAAGAGGGAAATCCTACACTTTGCATAGGTGATAGCACCAAGAAAAGTGGGTTGCTTTGGTCACAATCCCAATCGCTCAAGTGGAGAGAGGTGTTCAATGGAGAGGATGGACAGATGCATCACGAGGATCAAAGATAGAGTTCACATAGAACACCACTTCAAACCCATTCAACACAAAGCTCTTAACCCGTAATAGACATTAGAAGTATGTACATTATACCTTGCAATGATGAGAGGCAAGAAGAGACAATAAAATAAGGATGGACAAAATACATCACAAAACATATTTTATTGCTCCATGAGTTCACACAGTACATCATCAATGGTCAAGGGGTAAAAATGCCATTACAAATCCATGAGAGGAGGTTTAAGTTCCACTTTCCACCCTAAGGAAGAAAGAGAGAGGTTGGGAGAGAAACAATGACCAACCTTTTAAAATATCCCCTCCTTTACAATATATAGAAGAATGAGAGAAGGAGAGAAGGAAAATCAAATCCTGCTTCAACCACCCCTATAATGCATTGAATCCACCTACTCCAACCACTCCAAAAAGAATTCAAATATGCTTGTAACATGATGGGCTTCACTGCAAGACCCATGCCTCCATGTGATGTTCCTTGCTGGGAAAGAAAGGAGTCCATTCTTCATCATGGTGATAGGTGAGAGACTTGACAACCTCAAAAATGGTGGACCGGATCATTAATGGTGGCGGGAAAGTAGCAAAGGCCGAGAGTTTTCTAAAAATTCCTCTCCCATTTGAATCCGAAGCTTCCAGTTAAAAGATATGACTATCGAAGATCAGTGGTCACGAGCTCACAATATTTGAAAGAGTCCATCCCTACAAGACCCACGTGGCAGCCTCATGCATCGTGAAGATTCAGCCCCCTCCTTTACACTCTTGAAGAAGTGTCTTCGAGGCACGTGGCATCATCCACGAGCCTACTTTATTTCCTTTGTATCTACCTAAGTCCCATCTTGTTGGAAAAGACATTGTGCCTAACCCGAGACACGTGGAGGATTCGGGCTCATTTAGAAACCGCCCTAGATTTTACCTTTGAAGTTACGTGAACAAGGCATGGAGGCTTCATTGACCTTATTGTACTTAGACAATTCATCTTGTTGCCTTTCTTGGTCCCTGACTACATGGTGAGTTGGCACATGTTTGGGGATCACCTCGGATTTTAACCTTGAAGATGCGTTGAGCTGACGCATGGAGGCTTCCTTCACTGTCCCGAGCTTGGAATTTTCAACAACCGGTGTCCCCTTTTCAGACCTAGGACACATGGAGGGTCGGGCGCAATTTTGGGGTCTGTCTTTGGGCCATGCCTTTGAATTTGATCCAATGAGGCACGTGGCACTATACGATAGAAAAGTGATAGGAGAGCATGAGAATCAACAAGTAGCCTTTCTTCGTACCCAACCTCCCAAGGTTGTGTCGAGACAGCCGGTGGAAATGAAATATATGCAGATGTATACAAACTAGTTGGGAAATCTTATATCCTCAACACGTAATAACGGGATCTACGAGTCTAAGGTAAAGAAATATTTCCTAACCAAAATTGGTGTGATGATCGCTTCAGATATAATAGCTTCTCAGAGGCTCTAATCAATGTTGAGCTCTACCGATATCCTATCTATTGGTTGTTGGATGAGTGGAAAATGACTTGTAGGTGCTTCGTGTATATTTCTAGACAAGGTCATGAAAGTGGTAGTGATATGTGTAGTGGATTTGTAGGAAACTATGGGCGGTTCTTTGAGTCCGACCCAAAACATATTAGCTTGATTGGCTTCTATATTCAATATGGAAACTTGTGTTACAATATCCAGTGGGAGTGGTGAGGATCTAAATACCAATGTACGTAAACTAGTGTCAATGTTTAACTGATTAGAGCCGTTGGGTTGTGGGACCTGGGGATCACAACCATGAGTTCATGGTTGTTGTGGACCTATTATGGTCATGTGAAGAATCAATCTCTTCTTCCGACTGTCTAATAGTCATAAGCCTTTTTAACTTATATGTTTAATACCAAGAGTTATGCGATCTTCTCATAATACCTTATGGATGTTCTAGCAACTTGTATACGTAATCCTGTGTCTATGTCAATGAGAAGGTCTCTTGCATTTGGCTGTGGAACTAATGAATCACAACCAAATATTTTCTTCTTTTGGGTTCTTATATGGTCATGTGGATATCCTATCAAGGCAATCTATAGTTGGGTTGATTTGACTAGAATGTGTATGCTTTGTCGTCTTCAATATTTAATTCTCTCAATTTCTCACTAACTGCTTGTGGGTTTGTTGTCGTTTGAAAGATGTGAATTCTAAGACCTTGATCTATATCTATTAATGTTTTGAAGATATTTGGCTGAGGTATTACCGGTTTGAATACGTAATCCCTGGGCTCTCTGGGTCCCGTAATTGTCATGCAAGAGATAACCAAACTTAACTGAAATAAGTAAACTAATTATGAAAAATATATCTACACTATGCTTATATTATTTTTTTATTTTGAAGATATGAATTTGAATGAAATTTAAAGAGAAACTATTCTAATATATTCGGATAACGAACAATTAATCTAATAATGGAATTTAAACAAGCAAGGTAGCCGATGTAGCTATTTGCCTATGCATTTGTGAATTGATCCTAAATATAAATAACTAACTAATTTAATCGAAAGACCTTCACTTTTACCTCAAAAGTGAGGCATAAATCATAGCTTCGTAGAAGCTATCATTCCTCATAGATTCCCGTCAATACTAAAAGAAAGCTTAAGCGAAATAAAATGATTTGTTATTCTATTTGATATATTGAATTCACAACTTCGACAATTCAAACCTGGAGTTTACAGAACAATGGCAAATCCAGTTGTATTGTGACTTTTCCCCTCAATGTGATCTCTTTGTTCCTTCATGTTCTTGTGAATCCAGAAAAGTGGGAATGTGACAGTGGCAACAGGAGAAGATGTTTGAACAGTGGCAACTTGGATGTAAGCCAAACAGAATGCAAGTAGGAGAGGGATAGTGCAAGAGAATGGAGCTTGACTATGCAATTCCTAGCAGGATTGTTATAGGGATACGATACAAGCACACCAAAATCTCTAGGACCTATGCTTCCTGTGACGAAACAACAACCTATAACTCTAAACATAATCAAGATTCAAATGAACATAATCTAGAACTAGAACTGTTTATGCTAAACCAGTTATTTAGAGAACAACAATGGAACAAGATGATACTAGGGAGATCCAGTGATCTCTAAACCAGAATCAGGAGCCTCAACTGAGAGGTGAAAGCTTTACAAAATCTAAACATGTTGATACTTACTTATCAAGAACTCACAAACACACTCGAATAATAAATCATAGAGGAAGAGGGGCCATTTTCTTGTAAACAAGCTTGGTATTTATAGCACTTTTATTTACCAGAGGGTAAGATTGAATTGAACTCTTCTATTATAAAAAATAGGAATTAATATTTACTGTGGCTAAAACTTAAATGCAAGCAAGAGTGGTTGAGAAATACAAGTGCCACTTGATTTTTTTACATTAACGAAAGTGTCAGAAAGTTCGGAAAATGCGCACAGACCGCCACTCTGCATAGGGCGGTAGTTATAGGACCTCCGCCCTATCCTGGTGGTGGTCCCGTAACTAAATACCAAAATGCAAGAAAAAGAGAGGAATGGGGTTAGAAGAAAGCATGCAAAGGTTGGATAAGGAATTTTAGGGTGCAAATGTATACCCAGATGCATTCTAGATTTTGAACACCTTACGAAGAGATCTAAATCATCATTAGGGTTTCTGTAACCTCTTTCCGATAGTACAGTACATATAATTTTGGGTACGTACAGGCACCTTCTACTGGGCATGTTCTGTATTTTTTTGTTTTGACTAAGTCCCTCTATTCGCGAAGGCTTTATGCCCGACCGGGACACGTGGAGGCTTCCTGCTCATTTGGAGACTCTATTTGGAGCTGACCTTCAAAAGTGTGCCAATTGGACACACTGAGAGAGCTAGCGCATGTTTGGGACCTGCCTCTAGATTTTTCCTTTGAATATGCACTCGAGATGACATGTGGAGGCTTCCATCGGCCCTTCTTTACTTAGTCGATTCAATGGCCGATTCGCCCCCTTTTTTACTCGACCACGTAGCGAGCATGTGCTTGTTTGGGAGACTACCCCGGGTCCCGCCCCGAAGTTGCACCATTGAGGCACGTGTCATCTTCTAAGGGTCCGTGACTTGTCAACTGCCGATGAGACCCTTTCTAGACCCTGGACACGTGGAGGGTTGGCACACATTTGGAGACCACCTTTTGGGCTTGACCTTTGGAGATGCATCGATGAGACACATGGCGCCATCTGTTGGCCCTTCTATACTTAGCCGATTCAATGGCCACTTTGTCCCCTTTTTGAATCGACCACGTGGTGAGCCAACACTCATTTGGGAACCCAATCTTGATTATTATTTTGAATTTGCACTTTGAGATGACACATGGTGCCTTCCATGAGTCTATTTCTTTTCCTAGAGTCGACTCACATGCGAATTCGAAAAATTTGATTCCTTTCTTCAATCTTCTCCTTTCATCCTCCGGCTTCCTTTGACATTGTTTGATCCTCCATTTTTGAGCCCTCCTACCTCTTATATTTGGGATTGATAGTGAGCCCCCCTGGACTAAAACGATCCTTCCAATTTTCTTATGCAAGGTCATATTTGACCAATTTTTTTAGGGTAAAATTGGGATAGCAAGACTCTCTATGTAACCATAATTGTATGTTATGATGAAATACTTCTAAATATTTTTAACAAGGATGTGTTATGTTGTTTCATGATCTCTTACATATGGGATTTCGTTTTATGGAAAATAACACAACTCAACTTTTGTTCATAAGATCTCGAAATTCAAATGATTGACGGTTTATGTCAAGATTAAGGATTGTGGTGAGTGGATTAGAGAATAATTTTTGGAGATAATTATCGATAGAGCCTTCTTAATATGTAATTTTTTAGTTAGATCATAATGAAGTATGAACGCTTCTAATATATTGCAAAGCCTTTTGGAGGAGGATTAAATTTTCATGGTATATCAGTAAGCTCTAGGTTGCTTCGAGTGCACAAAAAATTATGAGTGTAATGATATCATGTTAGGGGAGAAAGAAATGTGGAGAATTTTTTAAGGTGTACTCTAAAGAAAAAAGAATTTTTAGTGGATGTGTAGTTTGGAATGTCATGATAGACACAACTCTCAAAGCTTACATAAAACATGTGAACCATGAGATGAAATTGTTCAAAATATGGCCACATGAAATCCATTGATTTTAGGTCTATAAAAATGGGTTCTTTAATTAGGACTTGAAATCCTTCAATCAAATGTAATTATGGGGAGATTTTTATTAGGTTTTTATTATTCAATATTATTATTAAATATTTTGGAGTGTTTTTTTACTAATTGGTTGAGCATTCAACCTTGTTGGGATATGTAATATTTATGCTAGTGATAACACCATACCCCTTATTAATCAAGTGTATGGTGGCGGCGGAAATGGGGATTTTTCCCATGTCTCCTATGGCATTTCCAATAATGGCGGCCTTAGTATTGTCCCTATTTTACAGTGGTGCTTCGTTGGGAGATGGAGGCTTGGGATATGTTATGGAGCCCCACACAATGCACTTATTTTGCTTGATGGGAGGCAGACTTATGGTGAATGGTTGCAATGGGTAGGGGCACTTGGGGTGTCGAGGATGTAGGGCCATACCAGGGAGAGCCCTTTTCATTCCCGGAGTCGGTGAGATCTAGTGGGAAAATTCTTACTAAGCCCATGGCTTATCCCAAATCAACACATGTTGTCTCCTTTCGAGAGGAGGTGTCTAAATCAGTTGAATTCTACCAAAACCAAGGACTAATTTGTAGGTTCATAAGTTACTATCCTAGCCTCACACCCTTGCACAAATGGATATTTGAACAATGGTGCCCCATGATTGAAGGTAACGTCAACATCTACCCCTCCGATTGATTTTTTTCATTAGGTGTTTGATGGTCCTCTGATAGGGATTTGATTCTTGGAAAATATGGGAATTCCAGTCGCATCTTCTTCTCATGAAGCCTTGGTTTCCTCACTTTAATCCCATAACTAAAACTTTCACTATCAAACATGTGTGGATAAGGTTGCCCTATTTTCCTTTGCATTTTTGAGTGAATATTTATTCAAGGCTATAGGGAATGCTTTGGGTAAATTCTTAGTTGTTGATCCTAGGACTGATTCTTTTGATCATACCACTTTCGCCCATATTTTGGTGGATATGGATATGACTACCGATTTCCCACCACAATAGAGCTGAAAGTTATGGATTCTACATGGACCCAAAACTTGGATTTTGAAGGTCTTCCTTTTAGATGCAGAACATGTTTTTCCCTTAGTCACATGTATTTTGATTGTCAATTTGTTAAGAAACCGATTAAGGGGTGGGTTTCATGGTGGAAGGATTTTAATCCAGTATAACAGTCGTTTATGCTTAGAAGTAAAATGATAGTTGTGATGTTTCGAGATAGCCATTTAGGTAATCAGTAGAGAAGAAGTGTGAGAAATTGGATGAGCAGAAGGAAGTGCTTAAGGGATGGGTTTTCCTTCCTCCAACTAAATCAAATATTGAATCATAGTAAGATACAGAAAAGGGGAGACTTCTTCACTTGAATCCCCAAGTTCATCTTTCGTCCACCGGATGAGAATGTAGATCCCAATGGGGGCAGTTGGAAGGTTGTGAACAACAAGAAGAAAGGTAAAGTTTTAAATTTTCCACTCAAGATGATCCTTAGACATCATAAAGGGAAATTCCTAAGTAGTTAGGATCCCTTGGGTAGCATGCCAAGTTGTTTTGACTTCTCTCCTTTCTGCAAGGTCTTTCTTTCTTTCTCGATGCTTTCCTATTTCGGGTGTTGGCTTGTCTAGATATTTCTCCTTGGGCCCGTATGGTTATGTTCCTTGATGTTTGATGCAAGAGCATCACCATGGAGCATTGGAGTACAATGAAGTCTAAATAATCCTTTCTTAGGCACTGAGCATATATAAGGAGTTGTCAAAAGTTTTCTCTCCATCATATCATTACTCAAATTCATATTTGTGTGTACATTGTTGTAGTAAAGGTGATAACCATTGTAGTAGGGGTAATATGTCAAGTTTGACTAGGTATGAGTGGTTGAATAGGTAAGAATGAGTTGGCATGAGCTATATAAGATCATGAATACCATAAAATGAGATATGTAACAAGTTGTGATGTGTTTTAGATATAGGTCATCCATATTTTTATGATTAAAGGCATGGCTGAACCTTCTTAGGGGTGATTTAGTCAAATTAGGAGAAAGTTGAGCTTCTTGAGGAGCTAGAATGGGCATGAAAAACATAATGAAGGGAATATTTTGAAAAAAAAATCTTGTAATAGGTGAAAAGAATGTTGAATAATGTATGGATGAAGGATGGAATAAAGAATTTTCCTAGGTTTTGAGTGAAATAACATGTTTTTAATGGGTGTGCATAAGAACCCCACCAGGCAATGAGGTATAAACCCTCAATAGCATGTATATGTTAAAATTATATATACTATTAATATGAATAGATTCTACATGTGCTAAGGATCACAATCATGGTTTTTATGAGTCTTGAAATTGTGAAATATATTTTTTATGGCAATTTTCTCCTTCTCGAGCTCGATATAGGGCTTTCAATATATTTTGATTGCACCAATGAATTTGGCCATAAATTTCAAATTATATTTTTATATGATATATAGATCCTCCAAATCTTAGAGTGATTGGATGAACAAATTTGAAGCTATCAGTAATAGAGTTTCAAGCTACAATGATGGAATGCACATTGTATAGATTTGTAAAGGAAAGGGTAGAGTTGTTAATAATTCTTAATAGACATGACTCTAGATTGATGGTGAAGGTGGAACTAGACCTAATTAAGGTGATCTAATGATCCCAAGGAGAATTTTAAAAGGGAATTGTCTTCTTTTCAAGTAAATGATTGATTGTGACAGGTAGGTGACTATAACAAGTCACTGAGAAAGACTACAAGAAGGTAGTTGGACAAAATAGGTGAAGAACCAATGCATAACAGCTTAAATACATCATGAATAACATGAAGAAGATCTAAAACTATTGAGCTTATGTCTTGAAAAGTATGGGACTATGTTTGGCCGAGTAAGGGAGTATAGAAGTGTATTATACAGTGAGTGTAAAAGGTAGAATTCTCACCAATACTTCTTGATCATGCTTTTAAATTCATTTTGTTGGTGACATGAAATGAAATGGAAGTTTTAGAGTGACTTTTGTGAGTAGAAATCATTTTTTCATGGCATGAAATCCCCTTATTTGCATCTCATCTCTTGAATTGGGCTTAAGGAGGGCTATGAATAGCCTAGGGAAGAGTATCATCAAGTACAAAGGAACCTAATGCATGATCCATCTAAGGTAATTTTACAAGTCTCAAAAGATTCCTATAACTTTAATAACATCCTCCAATAGGCCTACATTCAATGTTCTTGTGCTTAATGCTATGAGAAAGATATATAACTGCATGCATTTTGTTGGCATATGAAATCATATGGATATTAGGACAAGGTTGGGGTACTTGTGCGGTAACTGGAATAGACTCTCTCATGTTTTGAAGCCTAACAGATCATAACTTGGTAAATTTCCTAATTGAATCCACTACCTAGTGATATGTGTTATATGGTCTATAGAGAGAAAATATAAGTATGAGGTCTAAACAAGGAATAAGATGGTATTATAAAGTTGATATGGTAGAAGGTAATAATTTAGTGAAGTGTCACTAAACTCTCAAAGTTCCTATTCTAGTGATGAGACTATCCCTTCATGAGACAAGAGTAAGAGGTCATGCCAATAAGAACTTCAAGAACTAACTTAGCTAAATGATATTCATGAGTTTTTATGGATATATGATGGTTGAAGGACAAGGTATGAAAAGTTTCTAATGGCCTAAAATACAATGTGCAAGGGTGAGTCAGTTGTGTAACAAGAGTTATCCATTACCTTCCTCAAGGACAACATATCATTGTACTTGTAGGAACTTAACTTGCTTGATGACTCATAGATCCAAAACTTAATTGGTGGAAGTCATAAACATCCATGAAGACATGTGGGGTATGAAGAATGTATGTGAACATTGGATGATATGAAGGAGTTGAGTTGAGGTTGCACCAATGTTTCTCTTTTGGGCCTCATTTATTATCTTTTGGTTGTACAAGGTTCCCGATCCCTTAAAAATCTAATTTTTACCTAATCTAATAAAACCCCACCCCATAATATTTTCTATTGTATTTTGTAATCTTAATCAACAAAGGGACCACAATATCATGTAACATTAGTTATCTTTCACTATTATAAACCCGATTTTTTTATATTGAAATCTAAGGCATAATAAGATATTTAGGAGAGGATGTGGACACCCAATAAAGCATAATGTAAGCACATTATTGTCTCATGTGGTAGGCATGAATTCAATTATGGACATGTACACAAAATGTGGAAGTTTACTAAAAGGTGTGAGTTGTTTGAAAAAAATCCCGACATTTTGTAATCTTTTTGGATACCAATGATTTCTAGTTTAAAATAAATGGACTATAAAAAAGTCTTGAATATTAATTTTGGTATTAAGTAAAGTAATATTTCAACATACACTTATTAAATAGCAACTTGCATGGTAAAATACCAAGTGAATAGTAAGAAAGAATTGATTTTTACTTACAACTTCTACAATTTTTGTACACATGGAACCAAATCACTATCAAAATCTCTCACAAAAATACAAAGACTGGTTTACTTTGTTTTGAGTGAGACTATATTTCGGTGTAAAAGCCTCATAAATATGAAATATAAATACTAAAGTCTCAAAAAATTACCCACTAACGTTGGGGCTTCCCAATATCTTAAATCATGTTATTAGTGAGAAACGTTATGGTTTAGACCCTAAATGATGCCATATTTTAATAACTTGTGGAGTTGTGCCTAAATAATTTTTAATTTTGGGTTCATCTTGTAGATGAAGATGAGTTAGAAATATTAAATTAAGCACACCCAATATTTTTTAGGAACTATTAGTGCTTCATCATATATTTTTGATTGATAATGTTGTCATGTGAGTCAGGAGTTATAACAATTCACATATTGAGTGGTTTTAAGGGTTTGAGTGAGATATGAAGAGATTGTTAAAAAATTAGGAGATATTTTAGTGATTATGAGTTTTTTTAGTTATATTTTACTCCATACAATTAGGAGATCAAGTTGTTATTTATATGTAAACATAACGATTTAATAATAGAGAAGAAATGAAGGAGATTGTTCTTATGTGAAACTCGTACTAAAATCATCATTTATTATCAAACAAAGTTTTCTCCTAAAAAATATTAATTTAATTACCAATTGTCAATATGAACTAGTTAATTTCCCTATGTGTAGTATTCTTCTCGTATATTATTTTTGTATTCTAGTTTATTCATAAATAGTAAGTTCGTTGTTGCATAAACTTGTTTGTGTTTACAATAATTATGATATTTGAACACTCCTAAAGGATACAAAATATCATGTGAAAAGGACAATAGATATGTCCGACATGACTAAATAAACTCAAGTCTCAAGATAAAGAATCACGGTGATGATATAGTTCTCATGGCACAACATTGAGTGATTGTTATTAGCCTAGATGGTCACGTCATTTTAATGGTTCTGACTATCATTGTCTATATAAAAAATATGCATCTTGTCCTTCACCTTGTGACAACATCTTAGCCATGTGCATCATCCGCAGGCTATAAACATAATCCATTTCATTCACATGCTTAGTCATACATTTTTTTAACCTAAATTATATATTTGTTCCCAATCATCATTTGTAGTTGTCACATCCTTTACTTTCATCTCTTCCAGAGGTGGTGTTGAAGTTTTTATGAATTTTTCTTAATGAAGTGTCACAAAAATAGACTTGAGATTTAGAGAGAGACGCACTTGTTTTTACCCAAATCTTGTAGATCCAATCCACCACCGATCAAAATTTATGATAACCTTCATTCTAATTGATTATATGTTGTATACATTGAAATGTCCTAGGTAACATACACCATCAAAACTTGCAGATACCGTAATCATCTAATAAATCCAAAGTCCCACTTTTTGCACTTTTGGTACCTTCAAAGCAAAATATGTCTCACAACCAAAATATGACCAAACATATATAAAATGGCCAAACATGTATTTTTAAGAGCTTAAATATACAACAAACTCCATCGGGAAGGATATCTCCATCTCCTCCATAAACAACAAGCTACAAAAGGGTCCTCTTACCCTAGTTGAAAGGCACAACCTAAAATAGTGAGGATAGATCAAATCCTCTTGAGGGTGCTATCCATTTCTTCCACATTTGATTGACAGAGGGCCGGTTAGATCTCATCCTCGGCTACAAAATGACTCACTATGATCTAATCTGTCTCTAAGTTTCCTATCAAACCAATGATGGCTTAGAATTTGAGGGAGAATCAATTTAGATACCAACACCTAAGTGGCAGTTGCTATCGGGATTGTTTTGAATTCCTGGGAAATAATTTGCATTCGTTGAGACTAATTTTCTGATTCACTGCAGTTCATATCTATTTGGCCCATCAACACCTAAGTGGAGTCATTTCGGGGATCTAGTGGATCATAGTTCACATTCAAACCCTGGTAAAACACTTCTTGTATGTTCCAAGTGTTGTGTGTAGTTCTCTCAGTTTTCACACTTAGTGCACTAGCTTTCATTTGATAAGTCCCAGGTAAAGAAAGGTTAGAATATTTCCATTTCAGTTTCTAGCATTGACAGACATTTGACAGATCATATTTAGTGCATTTGCACAACTAAGGTGGAAATCCTTAGTGGCAACTCCCTATTGATCTGATTTTTATGAGTACCAGTGTCTTAAAACTATGTCAAAGTCAAATTTTTACTAACATTTGCAAAGCTGGAAGGAAGAAGATCTTTCTTTATTATGGATCTTGCTAGGACTTTGTTTTCGTGAGCTAGGAAAAGCTAAATCGGAAGGAAGAAAATCCTAGAGAGTTCAGGAGATCAGAGACAAGAAGGGGGTCTCCATTGATTAAAGTGATCGCCTATCATTGAATACTACCATTCAAGTGACTATGAATCAGGAAGCCTCTTTGTGGAATTGAATTCTCTAGCTGGAGAAGGGCTTGCATTTGATTTTGAATGGTTTGCTTCACATTCGCACCTATCTTTTCGAGTTTGATAGGGATTTCCAAGAGACAAGGCCTTTGGGGGTATCCATTTTGAAATTTATACTCCCGTGTTCCAAGGACCCTCGGCCTCTTATCAATTTGTCACCCTCTAGGTCGCCTTCTCGAATCAACATGGCCCGGCCCCCACCAAGACCCCCTTTTTGTTGTAAACACCTTTGGACCTATAAATTTTGTGGGAATGGTCTGGATATCCAAATGCAAGTGCCTCAAGACGTAAGGAACAGAATGCCAAAATTTCAGGGAAACAATGCTATTACTAGTGATCAAAGCATATAAATCTTTTTATTAATATGATGGAATATTTTAAAATTGAACATGAAGATGTATATATCAAGTTGTTTATCCATACCTTAGAAGAGGATGTCGGGACCTGGTATAAAGCATTGTCGGATAACTCTATTGATTCTTGGATTTGAGATGAGCAATGCATTTAGATTAAAGTATGGTGATAGAACCGACCCTAGGTTTCTTTTGATAGAATTTGAAAACATTAAAAAGAATCCTAATGAATCAGTACATGATTTCAACACAAGGTTTAATAAGACCTTGAGGAGATTACTTGTTATTATAAGGCCATGTAATGAGTCATGTTTGATCAAACATATTCATTCTTTTGATAAAAAGGTTGCATACTACTTAAGAGACAAAGAACCCCACAAATTTGAGGTAGGCCTTCACCATGGCCCCGCAAATAGACAAAAAAAAATATCGAGGCAATTGAAAAGCCTCCAAAAGGGAAGGTGTAAAGTCTGGTTAACCCAGAAAAACCCCAAACAAGCAAGGATGTTGATTTGGAAGAGGTTGTGAAGACTTTGGGGGATGTCAAAGAAATTTCTTACAAATTATCCCCAGTGAGAAGGGAATTGGGAAAAGCTCACAAGGTCAACATAAGCAGCAAGGCCAAGACAAGCTCATAAATCACCAAAGATTTGATGAGAGGCAAGGGACCTATTGGATTTGGAAATAGACAATCCTAAGGTAGGGAAAAAGAATGGTGTCTCGATCCTTTGGCTGCTAGAGTTGTTATGGTGGAGGAGAGAGATGTCATTGATTGGTGTGATAGATGTTTCATGCCTCATGCTCCTTGTGAAGAAGATCAGCATGAAGAAGAGGAAGTTGATGATGATAATGATGATGATGTATGCATGATGGGTTGTTCCACGAGCTCACAACAAGGGGAAACTTCAACTGAGGTGATAAGTGCCTGGACTGTTGCCACTTTTTGGGACTGCATTCATAGGGTACATATTCTTCCTCCCTCTCATACTTTAGAAGTAGATATTGTACAAGCTTTTGAATTTCCCAATAATGACTTTGAATACTTAAGGGATTTAATGATAAAGAAGTATGATGGAGGAATCCCCTCTGAGGAAGATAGGTAGTTATTGATGAATGATGTGTTTTCTCAAGAGAAGGAATATAACACAAGAAGTAAGGCTATCAAAGGGCGTGGCCTCAAGCTAAGCCAAAATCTTGCTTACTTTCAAACATTCCTAAAGAGGCTCCTAGGAAAGATGTACCTGCTAAAAGCCCTATAATTCCAAACAAAAACCATACCCCTCCTCATGCCCAAGTCGTCAAGAATCTTGTACCACCTAATGAGTGTGTTGGCTTTCCTTCCAATATTTCCTTGCCAAGGAATGTCCCATATGATATCGCCCAAGTGCTTTGAGACAAATAAAAGTCTTTGTCCGATTATTGAGCTACTTAGGATCCCCGAGCACAAAAAGAGAGCATTTGAATACTTGGGATTGAAAGAAGAGAAGACTTTCCTAGGCGAAACATAAAAATTGTGGACACCCCACCCATCATTAAAGAACAAGAAGCACCACCGACATCGGAAGATCTAGATGAACCACCTGAGGTCTATTTGGAGACATCCTTAGTGTATTCTCATATGAATGTGGATCCATTCTTCACCACTTTGATCATTAAGGACATACTTGCTACATAAATACATGTTCAACTCGGGGCATCATGCGATGTCATGCCTTTGGAAGTCATGATGAGCTAAACATCAAAGTGATAGCAGCATATGGGAAGTGCACTACCATGGACTCAGAGAATTGTTGGTAGTGGGATGTGTGAAGGGTTTTGGTAGTGCAAACTTACATGCTTACCAGGTAAAAATTTTAAACTTGATGTTTTCAAGTGTTGATGACCATTAACAAGCTCTCGAGATTGTTTTAGAAACTTTCCTATTGATAGATTTAATCAAATTCAAGTTATTACGTGTTGTCTTGGGAAAAATGTGTTTGTTTTATTTTGAATGTATGCAAGTATTTTTATTTTTTCTGTTGCAATCTTTTATTAAATCTGATTCAATCACATAGGCCTCAATCCTTGTGATATTTTAGTGGCATCTGCAATTTCATTTCTCAGAATATCTTTCATCTGGGATTGGAATAAACGATTTAAAATCACTTTTCTTTCATATGTTTATAGAGATTATCCAGTAATCCTCTGGGGTGTATCTTATGCATGACTTGATTCAGATCTTGATGCTTTGTTGGATTTCCTAACTTGAGCCTCCTTCGTGATAGAATCTCAAAGACTGTGTGAAAGAGTGCTAATCTAGACCTCCATTGAAGCACATATTACTCAGTTAAAGAAACATTTTAGTTGTTTTGTGGCATTTTGTTGGTCTAACCTTTCATTTTGTAAGATTCCTCAAGGATCGATGAATCAAGTTCATCTTTCCCCACCTCCCACCAAAATTCATTTAAAACAACCAATCCTACCCATACTACCCTTGTTTGTCCCTGTGTGTGCACAAATGCATAATTTCTATTACCAAAGCATGCGAAATAACCTGGGATTTCAAATGTCTTTAATAGCTTTGAACCTTGCCAGAAATATCTCCACTATCTAGAGTGACAACTCGTGAGAGTTATATTTTGATGCATTTATCATATTTTCTCCAAGGTCTCCTTAACATCTCCATCAGAATGATATCTCCATCTCCTTCATAAACAATAAGCTACAAAATGGTGCTCTTACCCTGGTTGAAAGGAACAACCTAAAATAGTGAGGATAGATCAAATCCTCTTGAGGGTGCTATCCATTTCTTTCACATTTGAGTGACAGAGGGCCGTTAGATCTCATCCCATTCTACAAAATAACTCACTATGATCTAATCTATCTCTAAGTTTCCTATCAAACCAGTGATGTTGCTAAGACTTTGAGGGAGAATCAATTTGGATACCAACACCTAAGTGGTGCCATTACCAGGGATTGTTTTGAATTCCTAGGAAATAATTTGCATTACTAAGACTAATTTTCGATTCACTACCAGTCCATATCTATTTGGCCCATCAACACCTAAGTGGTGTAATTTTTGGGGATCTAGTGGATCATAGTTCACATTCAAACCCTGGTAAAACACTTCTTATATGCTCCAAGTGTTGTGTGAAATTCTCTCATTTTTCACACCTAGTGCAGTAGCTTTCATTTGATAAGTCTGGGTAAAGAAAGGTAGAATCTTTCCATTTCTAGTTTCTAGCATTGATAGACATTTGACAAATCATATTTAGTGCATTTGCACAACTAAGGTGGAAATCCTTAGTGGTGACTCCCTATTGATCTGATTTTTATGAGTACTAGTGTCTTAAAACTCTGTGAAGTTAGATTTTTACTAACATTTGTAAAATTTGGAAGGAAGAAGATCTTTCTTTACTAGGGATCCTACTAGGACTTTGTTTTCGAACTAGGAAAAGCTAAATCGAAGGAAGGAAGAAAATCCGGAGATTTGTAGGAGATCGTAGACAAGAAGCGAGATCTCCATTTATGAAAGTGATCACCCTATCATTGAATACTACCATTTAAGTGACTCGAATCGGGAAGCCTCTTTGTGGAATTGAATTCTCCAAGCTGGAGAAGGGCCTTCATTTGATTTTGAATGGTTCTCTTCACATTACAGTGCCTATCTTTTCGAGAGGTTGATAGGGATTTCAAGAGACGAGGCCTTTGGGGGTATCCATTTTGAAATTTATACTCCGTGTTCCAAGGACCCTCGGCCCCTTATCAATTTGTCACCCCTCCAGGATCACCTTCTCGAATCAACATGGCCCAGACCCCACCCGGACCCCTTTTGTTGTAAACACCTTTGGACCTATAAATTTTATGGGAATCATTTGGATATCTAAATGCGGTGCCTCAAGATGTAAGTGAAACAGAATGCCAAAATTCTAGTGAAACAATTCTATGGTGATCAGCATTTAAATCTTTTTATTTATATGATGGAAGATTTTGAAATTGAACATGAAGATGTATATATCAAGTTGTTTATCCATACCTTGGAAGAGGATGCCGGGGGACTGGTATAAAGCATTGCATCGGATAACTCTATTGATTCTTGGACTGAGATGAGCAATTCATTTAGATTGCATGTATGGTGATAGAATTGACCCTAGGTTTCTTTTTTGTGAGAATTTGAAAACATCAAAAATAATCCTAATGATTCAAGACATGATTTCAACACAAGGTTTAATAATACCTTGAGGAGAATACTTGTTAGGATAAGGCCATGTGATGAGTCATGTTTGATCAAATATACTTTTGATGCATTTGATAAAAATGTTGCATATTACTTAAGAGACAAGAACCCCACAAATTTGAGGCGAGGCCTTCACCATGGCCCTATAATTAGAAAACAATATCAAGGTAATTGGAAAGCCTCCAAAAAGGGAAGGTGTAAAGTTGGTTAACCTAGAAAAACCCCAAACAAGCAAGGCTGCTGATTTGGAAGAAGTTGTGAAGACTTTGGCAGGGGCTATCAAAGAAATTTCCTACAAAGTATCCCAGGATGAAAATGGAATTAGGCAAAGCTCACAAGGTCAACACAAGCAAGCAATGCAAGACAGTTCACAAATCACCAAATATCTTATGACAGAGGCAAGGGACCTATTGGATTTGGAAATAGGTAGTCCCAAGGAATGGAAAATGGAATGGTGTCGATCCTTTGGCTTCTAGATTTTTTGTGGTGGAGGAGACATACATCATTGATTGGTGTGATAGATGTTTCATGCCTCATGCTCCTTATGAAGAAGATCAACATGAAGAAGAGTAAGTTGATGATGATAATGATGATGATGTTCGTATGATGGGTTATTCCATGAGATCACAAGGGGCAACTTCAACCGAGGTGATAAGTGCCGGCTTGGTGCCACTTTTTCGACTACATTCATAGGGTACATATTCTTCCTCCCTCTCATACTTTAGAAGTAAATATTGTACAAGCTTTTGAATTTCCCAAAAATTAATTTGAATACTTAAGGGCTTTAATTATAAAGAAGTATCATGGAGGAATCCTCTACGAGGAAGATAGGCGATTATTGATGAATGTTGTGGTTGCTCAAAAGAAGGAATATAACACAAGAAGTAAGGTCATCAAAGGTGCAGGGCCTCAAGAAAAGCCAAAAGCTTGCTTACTTTCAAACATTCCTAAAGAGGCTCCTAGGAAAGATGCACTGAGGTCTATTTGGGGACATCCTTGGTGTACTCTAAGTTGAATGTGGATCCATTCTTCACCACTTTGATCATTAAGGACAGACTACTACATAACTACATGTTCGACTGGGGCATCATGCAATGTCACGCATTTGGAAGTCATGAATGAGCTAAACATCAAAGTGACAAAGAAGATATGGGAAGTGCTTTGCCAAGGACTCTTGCAAAGAGTTTTTAGTGGGATGTGTGAAGGGTTTGGTGGTGCAACTTGCAGCTTACCCAAGTAAAAATTTAAAACTTGATGTTGTCATTGTTGACTGCCCAACCAAGTGGGGCATGCTATTGTCAAGAAAATGGGTTACAAGTGTTGGTGGGAGTGTCCAAATGGATATGTCCTATGCCACCATTCCAATTTAGGGAAGCCTTGTCAGGTTGTATGGGGAAAATAAAATGTTGCATCTTATTGAGGATCCCAACAATGCATCCTATGAGATATTGTACACAAGTGTTGATGCCTAAAAATTTGTAGGATTTTTGATGGAAAGGACCACAAGATTGAGGAATGCAGGTTTCTTGAACAAGCGGGCTCTCCTTGGACTCTATTGTTTGATGGAGCTTTCTCCAAGTTTGGGAATGGTGTTGGTGTTGTTCTACTTTCTCCTGGTTAGGAAAAAAAAAAAAATTCCTTCAAACTCAACTTTGAGTGCACAAACAACATTCACTGAGTATGAGTCATTGTTATTGGATTTAATAATTTCTTGGAAATATGGTATCAAGGACATAATTGGCAAAGGAGACTTAGAATTAATTGTAAAACAAGTGAGAAAATTGTATGTCACAAAGAATCGAGAAAATGAAACAAGATAAACATGTAGTTTGGGATCTTATTGAGATGTTTCATTCATTCAACATAGTGCATCATGGTAGGAAATTCAATGACTTGGTAGACAAGATTGCAGTGTTGGGGTCTCGTTTTGACAATTGTACAATGTCCACATATTCGAATATGAGTTTGAGGTATTGATACAAGACAATCTTTCCCCGGCAATATTAAACATTGGAAAAATTTTGATGATAATGCTCGGATCGAATATTTCTACTGAAACAAGGGAGATTTTGTTGATCAATGCATTGATTTGGGGCCAATGGTATGTACGAGAGGAAAGGAAACCTTGTTATGCAAGGGCATCATCGCCTAAAGACCAATACCATTCCTAGAGGGTTGATTGCTCTTGAGTCCAATTTTGATAATGTTGATCGCATTATTAATCAGATGTATGGCAGCCTCAAGGGATATTGAGGAGCATGATCTTGGTACAAAGGAGAAGCCAAGGAAAATTTTGTTAGGTAAGCAATCTCAGGAAGGAGGAGAAGCAGTCATACATCCAATTGTTGAAAAAATACCAAGATTGCATGGCTTGGACCTATTCTGAGCTAAAAGCATACAGAGAAGACATATTTCAACATGAGATTCCCTTGGAATCTAATACAAAGCCATTTAGGCAAAAACAGAGGCCCATCAATCCACTCTTATCCCTCAAAATGCAAGAAGAACTAAAGAAGCTAAGAGGAGGGATTATTCAACCCACAAGTTATTCTTCTGGGTTGCAAACCTAGTACCAGTCATAAAGAAGAATGGTGACATCAAGTTGTGTGTGGATTTTAGGAATCTAAATAGAGCATCAATGAAGGATAATTATCCTTTACCAAATATGGAGAACATGCTTGATTAGTGACTGGTTCGAGTTGTTTTCCATCTTGGATGGTTTCTCTGGTTATAACCAGGTTGTGGTGAAGGAATCGAGAAAGGATCAAAATAGCCTTTACTACTCCTTGGGGACCTATGTTAATGTCGGGATTTTATTTGGTCTCGATGAATGTTGGGGCCACCTTTCAAATAGCAATGGATGTTGCTTTCGCTGGTTACATCAACAAATTTATTGTAGTTTACCAAGATGATGTAACTATATTTTCTAGAAAGAGAAGTGATCCTGTTGCACTTAGAGAAGATGTTGATAAGATGTAGAGAATATGGTATCTCACGCAATTCAAAGAAGTGCCATTTTGGAGTGCAGAAGGCAAATTTTATGAGTCACATAGTGTCACAAGAAGGGGTGATGATTGATCTAGAAAGAGTAGAGGCCATCAGCAAGGTCCCAATCCTAAGGACTAAGAAAGGAATTTAGTCCTTCTTTTGTCAGATAAACTTCATTAGAAGATTCATATCAAACTTTTCTAAGTTGACCATTCCAAACACTTCCATACTAAAGAAATATTGGGTCATCAAATGGGGGAGGAGGCTGTCATCCAAGCTTTCAATGGGATTAAAGATGCACTAAATCATGCACTTATTCTTTCAGCTCCAGACTATAAGAAACCTCTCCAACTATTTTCCTTTACTTCAAAGAACACTATTGCTTTTGTCCTGCTACAGAAGGATGATGAAGGGGCTGAGAGGCCAATTGCCTTTTTTAGTAAGGCCTTGCAAGGGGCTAAGCTGAAGTACACTATCATGGAAAAGAAGGCATTTTCCTTAGTAAAAGCAACAAAGGTTTTTAGACCCTACATTCTAAGTTCTAAATTGGTTTCTTATGTTCCCCACACCATGGTGAAGGAAATCTTGTCAGAGATGGAAGTCTCAAGCAAAAGATGCAGGTGGGTGAAAAAAATGCAACAATATGATATGGATATCCAAACCACGAAGTTAGTGAGAGGTTTGGGCTTGGTTAAGCTTATGGCTGAGAGCAACTTGTAAACTATTGAGGTAAATGAGCTAGAAGAAGAAAGGGAAGATGTATTTGAAAGGTTGATAAATTCTGAGTGGTACAAAGATGTAATTTTTTACCTCAGACATCTGAACTACCCTGAGCATTTGAGTAAGAACTAGAAAAGAGCCCTTAAGTTGGCTTCCCAAAAATATGTCATCACTAATTATGGGTTAGCTTGGAAGAACCCAGAGGGAGTCCTCTTAAGGTGCATTACTAAAGAAGAAGCCCCCAAGATAATTGTTGATCTCCATGGAGGAGTTTGTGGGGGGCATTTTGCTGCAAGAGTCACAGTACACAAGATCTTTAGGGCTGGTTATTGGTGGCCAACTCTCTTCAAGGATACAACTCTTTTGGTTAGAATATGTGAGAGTTTCCAGTGCTTCTCTAGAAGACTGAAATCTTCAAGCTCCCTTCCTTTACAACCTATATCAATTGAATCTCCATTCAAGCAATGGGGAATGGATTTCATTGGTGAGATTTCAGACCCTTCAAGTGTTGGCCACAAATGGATTCTTGTAGAAACTGATTATTTTACTAAATGGGTGGAGGAAATCCCCACTAAGAAGGCAACACACCAAGTTGTCATGGACTTTGTGCTAAACAACATCATCTGCAAGTTTGGGGTACCAGTCAAGATTATTGCTAACAATGCCATGAGCTTTAGAGCTAAACCTTTGGTGGCAATGTGCAAGGAATATGGAATCAACTTGACCTATGCCTCCAATTACAATCCCTAAGTAAATGGACAATTTGAGTCCAGTAATAAAAAATTTGTTGAAGATTATCGGAAGAACACTTTGGAGCATAATAAGAGAAAGTGGGGTGAACAGTTGAAGTTTGTTGTTTGGGCGAGATAGGATCCTTGTCAAGAGGGTCACTTTGGAAAGAATCAATTTGAGTTGGTATATGCGGACTCGGACCCTACTTCCCCTTCATATTTAACTATCTTCTTATCAGTTCATTCAACAATTTGGAGGATCGGGAGGTAAGTCCTTATGATGTTGAGCTTGATGAAGAGAGGAGGGCATCCCACCAAAGGCATGTAAAGTTTTGAGCAAGGTGAAGAAGTTATTTGACAAAAATTTTACTCCCAAAGCTTTCAATGTTGTAGATCTTGTGTTTTGCTATGGGATAGCAAACATGAGGATAAGGGAAAGCATGGCAAGTTTGACTCATTATGGATGGGCCCTTACTTCATTGATATCAGGATTGGTGAGCATACCTTCTTCCTTAAGGACTTAGATGGTGAACTGCTTAAGTTTCTTGTTAATGGAAGGCATTTGAAGCATTTCTTGGATTGATTCTGCTGAATAAAGGAAAAAAATCTAGTGTACGAGTGTATAGTTTTTGTTTTCTCTTGTCTTTTGTGTTTTTGTTTGTTCTGGTCCTCGGTGACCTGTTTTTGTTAGTTTCTCTATTTGTTTTTTAGGATGGCTATGTTTCTTTGCTCTGCAAGATGACTCCATTGCCCAATGGATATTCTTGGCACTTGGTCTACCTTTGTTCTTGTGGCACTCACAAGGAGTGCCCATCCCTGAGTTGGAGTCGATGTTGGTGCTCAAAATAGTCTCGCCCCATTTTACCTTTTAAAATCTATCAATTTCAGCCTCTGTCACTTTCTTTTTCCCGTGTTGTGCCTGGTTAATCTTTGTTGCCATTTTTAATCTATTCCTAGGTCGTAGATCACTTATGGGTCCATGGTTTGCTCCTTGTTTCTTTGTTCCTTCGAAAAGGTCTATAATTTGGGTCTCCCATTCTCTATTCATCTAAAAACTTAGGTTCTCCCATGTTTTCCATTCTCCACGGTCGGGATTTGTCTTCCTTGTCGTTTCTACCCTAAATACTTGAAGAAAAATGAATGGATGTATCTCTAAGAAACATATTTGAGCCTTGTAACATTTCTAAATTCTCTGTCCTTGGAGAAATTTTCATTTTCGAGGATCGAATGATCATTTTTCTATATTTTATGGTTTGATGGGCATTTCTCCTAGTCAAATTTACATCCTTGCATTGACAAGGAACATGGCCTCTTTTTGGTTGGATGCGGCTCAGCTAGGTACTTAAAAATTTCATGAAAAGCCTCAACTCAAAATTTGTCCACGTGGAGGAGCGGCACTCGTTTGAGGATCTACTTTTGGTTTGGCCTTGGAGTAGCGTCGGGAGGACACATGGAGGTTTCCACTACTTTTCCTAGACTTAGAAAATTTTTATGCAGCTAAAACAATTTGGCGGAAAACGGGGACATGTGGCGAGCCGCGCTCATTCAGGGTCTCCACTTTGGGCACCATTTTGAAATTGTGCCATGGAGACACGTGGAGGCTTCCACCGGGTCTTCCCATACTTAGTCTTTTCAAAGGGTTTTGGGAGGTCTAGGACACATGGAGGAACTACACATGTTTGGGGACCGGCCCTTGAGTTTCATTTTAAAGAAGCACTAAGAGGACACATGGAGGCCTCCGCTCACTTTGCATTTTCTTAGACTTTTCAATGGCCAAATGAGGCGCCTCGAGCATGACACATGGTGCCTTCGTTGAGCTTCAAGCATACGAGACAAACTTTATCGGGCAAGACATGTGGCGAGCTGCGCTCATTAAAGGTATCAAATTTTTGGGAGCATCTCAAGGTGCGCCATGGTGACATGTGGTAGTTTGAAAATTCGGAGGGTAAGGAAGCCGACCATTGCGAGCAACTTGGATATTTTGCCTCTTGTCCTCAAAAGGGTTAAAATCTAAAAATGGCACGTAAGCCCAAATGACAAAGGACCTATCAAAGTTTGTTTCAAGTCAAAGGGGTGGGGAGGCGAACCATTGGGGGAAATTTGGAATTTTGCCCCTTGACATGTAAATGACTAAAAACATCAAAATGGCCCACAAGCCCGATAAAGGAAAGGTCAAAGCTTGCTCCGGTCAACAACAGAGGTGCGGACTCTTGGGGAAATTCGGAAAAAAATTCCTTTTGGGAGAAAAGAGTTAAAAGTAAAAAGGAAGTGCAATTCCACTGGAACCACATTGGGAAATGTGTCGGGCTAATTTTTCAAGGGCTAAGCTACGGGAAAACTTGAAAAAATTTCCCTTTTCCAAAAGGAGGTGAAATGGTAGAATTTGGCCATGGTCTGTTGGGGCCCACCTTAGGACACGTGTCGAGGCTCATTTCTTGAGGCGGAGGTGCGGAGAAAAATGGAAAAAATTTCCATTTTCCCAAAAGGTTGTGAAAATTCAAAGAAACCCCGGGCATGTTCAAAGTTGAATCTACCACATGGATGGCCTAACTTAAAAGTAAAGATCAATGGTAGCTAAGAGTTTGAATTTGATTTTCCCCCATTTTCCTAAAACACACTGGAAGTGCGAGTCTTCATGATTTCTTTGTATCTCCTACACGCCAAGCGAGAGAGGGAGTTAATGTTGATATCTGAGTTTGGTGGGAAGATTTGGAAGACATATTTCACCATTAAAATGGTCTTACTATCATGCTCGATCATATTTTCCGAGTTTTCTTCTCTCGAGCACGCATGAGGCGATTTGATAGATTAGGGGCGGAAGTGGTTGAAAATTTGAAGAGAGAGTGATCTACTAGAGGAAGGGGTTGAATGTGGGAGATATTCGATGAGATCTGCCCCCTCGAGCACCTGGTGACTTTTTGCATATCTGATTCTGAGAATCGTGATTGTGATCATGGCAAGCACTGGTAGCACTCAAGGTCTAGATTTTGGAGGGAAAAAGGGTCCCTGTTGTAAATTTTATAAATGTTACAAATTTTTCATGCAAATGGTTGGAGTGTGAGGGGTTGGGACTGATTTTTCTAATAGAAAGCTTGATAGAGCCCATTTTTTTGAGAAGCTTGTGTATCTCTTTTATATTAAATCGATCATGTCGGGGTGGTTACAAGTTTACAGCCATTGACAAGCTCTGAGATTTTCTAGAAACTTTCCCATTGATAGATTTAATCAAATTGAGTTATTCTATGTTGTCTTGAGAAAAAAAAGTTTTTTTATTTACGAATGTATGCGAAGTAGTTTTATTGTTTACATTTGCAATCTTGTATTAAATCTAATTCAATCACATAGGCCTCGATCCTTGTGAAAGTTTAGTGGCATTTGCAATTTCATTTCTCGAGAAGATCTTTCATTTGGCATTGGAATAAATGATTTAAAATCACTTTTCTTTCATCTGTTGTGAGAGATTATCAGTAATCCTCTGGGTGTACCTTACACGTGACTTGACTCGAGATCTTGAGGCTTTTTGGATTTCCTAAATTGAGCCTTCGTGATAGAATCTCAAAGACTATGTGAAAGAGTGTTAATCGGGCCTCCATTGAAGCACATATTCTGCAGTTAAAGAAAAAAATTAGCATTTTGTGGCATTTTTGTCTAACCTTTCATTTTGTAAGATTGCTCAAGGATCAGTGAATCAAGTTCATCTTTCCCACCTCCCACCAAAAATTCATTTAAAACAACCAATCCTACCCATACTTCCCCCTGTTTGTCACAGGTGTGCACAAATTCATAATTTCTATTACCAAAGCATGCGAAACAACTAGGATTTCAAATGTCTTTAGTAGCATGAACCTTTCCTTGGAAATATCTCTAGTATCTAGAGTGATAACTCGTGAGAGTTATATTTTGATGCATTGATCATATTTTCTCCAAGGTATCCTTAACATCTCCATCGGGAAGGATATCTCCATCTCCTCCATAAACAACGAGGCTACAAAGGGTCCTCTTACCATGGTTGAAAGGCACTGACCTAAAATAGTAAGGATACATCAAATCCTCTTGAGGGTCTATCCATTTCTTCCACATTTGAGTGACAGAGGGCCGGTTAGATCTCATCTCCATTTCTACAAAATGACTCACTATGATCTAATTTATCTCTAAGTTTCTGTCAAACCGGTGATGCTTCTCAAACTTTGAGGGAGAATAAATTTAGATACCAACACCTAAGTGGCACCGATTCTAGGGATTGTTTTGAATTCCTCGAAATAATTTGCATTCATCGAGACTAATTTTACGATTCACTGCGAGTCCATATCTATTTGGCCCATCAACACCTAAATGGCATCGTCTACAGGATCTATTGGATCACAATTCACATTCAAACCACTGGTAAAACACTCCTTGTATGCTCTAAGTGTTGTGTACTGATTCTCTCGAGTTTTCACACCTAGTGCTTTGACTTTCATTTGATTAGTCTGCAGGTAAAGAAAGGTTAGAATCTTTCCATTTATACATTCTAGCATTGATAGACATTTGATAGATCATATTTAGTGAATTTGCACAAATAAGGTGGAAATCCTTAGTGGCGACTCCTGTTGATCTAATTTTTATGAGTACCGATTGTCTTAAAAATGCATCGAAGTCGAGATTTGTTACTAACATTTACAAAGTTTGGAAGGAAGAAGATATTTCTTTCTAGGGATCCTAATAGGACTTTGTTTCGAGAGATAGGAAAATCTAAATCGAAGGAAGAAAATCCTAGAGAATTGTGGGAGATCGGCGAGACAAGAAGGGTATCTCCATTGATGAAAGTGATAATCCTATCATTGAAGACCTCATTCAAGTGACTCGAATCGGGTAGCCTCTTTGTGAAATTGAATTCTCTAGGTAGAGAAGGTCACGCATTTGATTTTGAATGGTTTGCTTCACATTTTGCACTGTCTTTTACGAGGTTGATAGGGATTTCCAAGAGACAAGGCCTTTGGGGGTATCCATTTTGAAAGTTATACTCTGTGTTCCAAGGACCCTCGACCCCTTATTAATTTTTCACCCTCTCAGGATCACCTTCTCAAATCAACATGGTCCAGCCCCCCACCCAGACCCCCTTTTGTTGTAAACACCTTTGGACCTATAAATTTTATGGGAATGGTGGATATCCAAATGCGGCGCCTCAAGATGTAAGGAATAGAATGCAAAATTTCGGGAAATAATGCTATTGTCGGTGATCGGCATCTAAATATTTTTCTTAATATGATGGAATATTTTGAAATTAAACATGAAGATGTATATATTAAGTTGTTTATGCATACCTTGGAAGAGGATGCTAGGGACTAGTGTAAAGCATTGCTAGATAACTCTATTGATGATTTTTCTTGAGATGAGAAATGCATTTAGATTGCGGTATGATGATAGAAGCCCGACCCTATGTTTCTTTTAACAAAATTTGAAAACTTCAAAAAGAATCTTAATGAGTTAGTACATGATTTCAACACAAGGTTTAATAAGACCTTGAGGAGATTACTCGTTAGGATAAGGCCATGTGATGAGTTATGTTTGATCAAATATCTTGATGCATTTGATAAAAGGTTGCATATTACTTAAGAGACAAAGAACCCCAAAATTTGAGGAGAGCCTTCACAATGGCCTGCAAATAGAAAACAATATCAAGATAATTGAAAAGCCTCCAAAAGGGAAAGTGCAGTGGTTAACCGAGAAAAACCCCAAACAAGCAATGTTCCTGATTTGGAAGAGGTTGTGAAGACTTTGGCATGGGTTGTCAAAGAAATTTCCTACAAATTATCCCGGGATGAAAAGGGAATTGGGCAAAGCTCACAAGGTCAACACCTGGCAGCAAGGCCAAGACAGGTTCATAAATCACCAAAGATCGATGATGAGAGGCAAGGGACCTATTTGATTCGGAAATAGGCAATACCAAGAGTAGGGAAAATAGAATGGTGCACTGATCCTTTGGTTTTAGAGTTGTTGTGGTGGAGGAGAGAGATGTCATTGATTGGTGTGATAGATGTTTCATGCCTCATGCTCCTTGTGAAGAAGATCGGCATGAAGAAGAGGAAGTTGATGATGATAATGATTATGATGTATGTATGATGGATTGTTCCACAAGCTCATAACAAGGGGCAACTTGAGAGGTGATAAGTGCCCAGGCTAGCTGACACTTTTTGGGGCTGCATTCATAGGGTACATGTTCTTCCTCCCTCTCATACTTTAGAAGTAGATATTGTAAAAGTTTTAAATTTCCCAATAATGACTTTGAATACTTAAGGGCTTTAATGATAAAGAAGTATGATGGAGGAATCCCCTCTGAGGAAGATAAGGAGTTATTTAAGAATGTTGTGGTTGCTCAAGAGAAGGAATATAACACAAGAAGTAAGGTTGTCAAAGGCGAGGGCCTTAAGCCAAGAAAAATTCTCCCTTACTTTCAAACATTCCTAAAGAGGCTCCTAGGAAAGATGCACTTGCTAAAAGCCCTACAATTCCAAAAAAATCATACCCCTCCTCATGCCCAAGTTGTCAAGAATCTTGTACCACCTAATGAGTGTGTTGGCTTTCCTTCCAATATTTCCATGCCAAGGAATGTCCCATATGATATTGCCTAAGTTCTCGAGTCAAATAAAAGTCTTTGTTCCAATTATTGAGCTGCTTAGGATCCATGCGCACAAAAAGAGAGCATTTGAATACTTGGGAATCGAAAAAGAAGAGAATGCTGCCCTAGGTAGAAACATAAACATTGTGGAGACCCCACTAGTCATTGAAGAACTAGAAGCACCACCAAGATCAAAAGAGCTAGATGTACACTTTGAGATTTATTTGGTGACATCCTTGGTGGACTCTCGGATGAATGTGTATCCATTCTTCACCACTTTGATCAATAAGGACAGACTGCTGCATAACTTGCATGTTTGACTCGGGGAGCATCATGCGATGTCATGCCTTTGGAAGTCATGAATGAGCTAAACATCAAAGTATGTGGTAGCATATGGGAAATGCACTTGCCATGGACTCCATAGAAGTGTCAATAGTGGGATGTGTGAAGGGTTTAGTGGTGCGGCTTGCAGTTACCTAGGTAAAAATTTAAAACTTGATGTTGTCGGTGTTGTCTCATCCCGCCCAGTGGGGCATGCTATTGTCAAGAAAAGCGGGTTGTTAGTGTTGGTGGGAGTTTCCAAATATATATGTCCTTTACCACCATTCCAATTGAGGGCAGCCCTATCGGGTTGTATGGGGAAAATAAAATGTTACATCTTATTGAAGATCCCAACAATGCATCCTATGAGGTATTGTACACAAGTGTTGATGATGATAGCTTTGTAGGATTTGTTGATGGAAAGGAGCACAAGATTGAGGAATGCAGGTTTCTTGAACAAGCGGGCTCTTCTTGGACTCTATTATTTGATGGAGCTTGCTCCAAGTTTGCGAATAGTGCTTTGGTGTTGTTCTACTTTCTCACGATTAGGAAAAATTATTTTTCCTTCAAACTCAACTTTGAGTGCACCAAAAACATTGTTAAGTATGAGGCAATTGTTGTTGGGTTTAAGAATTGCTTGGAAATATGGTATCAAGGACATCATTGTTAAAGGAGACTTAGAATTAATTGTAAAGCAGTCGGGAAAAGCGTAAGTCACAAAGAATCAAGCCAAATGAAGCAGTATAAACATGCGAGTTTGGGATCTTATTGAGATGTTTGATTCATTGACATAGTGCATCATGGTAGGAAATTCAATGACTTGGTAGATAAGCTTGCAATGTTGGGGTCTTGGTTTGACAATTGTACAAGTCCCCATATTGTGAATATGAGGTTGAGGTATTGACGAACCTTAATGTCCCTGGCAACATTAAACATTGGTAGGTTTTTAATGATGATGCTTAGATCAGAAGATTTTTGCATAACAAGGAGATTTTGTTGATCAATTCATTGATTTGGAGCCAATGGTATGTACTGATAGAGGGAAAGGAAACCTTGTTATGCGGGCATCATCTAGCTAAAGACCAATACCATTCCTAGAGGGTTGGTTACTCTTGAGTCCAATTTTGATATTGTTGATCACATTATTAACGAGATGTATGGCAGCCTCGAGGATATTGAGGAGCATGATCTTGAGTACGAAAGGAGAAGCTAAGGAAAATTTTGTTAGGCGGTAATCTCAAAGCAAGGAGGAGAAGCAGTCATACATCCAATTGTTGAAAAAATACCAAGATTGCATGGCTTGGACCTATTCTGAACTAAAAGCATATAGAGAAGACCTATTTCAACATGAGATTCCCTTGGAATCTAATGCAAAGCCATTCAGGTAGAAACAAAGGCCCATCAATCCACTCTTATCTCTTAAAATGCAAGAAGAACTGAAGAAGCTAAGAGATGGAGGGATTATTCAACCCACAAGGTATTCTTCCCGGGTTGCAAACCTAGTACCGATCGAAAAGAAGAACGGTGACATCGGGTTGTGTGTGGATTTTAGGAATCTAAATGAGCATCAATGAAGGATAATTATCCTTTACCAAATATAGAGAACATGTTGCGATTAGTAGTAGTTCGATTTGCTTTCCACATTGGATGGTTTCTCGAGGTTATAACCAAGTTTTGGTGAAGGAATCGAAAGGATCAAGACAACCTTTACTACTCCTTGGGGACCTATGTTAATGTCGAGGATGTTATTTGGTCGATGAATGTTGGGGACACCTTTCAAATAGCAATGGATGTTGCTTTTTCATTTGGTTACATCAATGAGTTTATTACGGTTTATCAAGATGATGTAACTATATTTTCTAGAAAGAGAAGTGATCACTGTTGCACTTAGAGAAGATGTTGATAAGAAGTAGAGAATATGGCATCTCACTCAATCCAAAGAAGTGCCATTTTGGAGTGTAGAAGGAAAATTTTTGGGTCACATAGTATCACAAGAAGGGTGATGATTGATCCGAGAAAGAGTAGAGGCCATCAAAGCAAGGTCCCAATCCCAAGGACTAAGAAAGGAATTCGAGTCCTTCTTTGGGAATATAAACTTCATTAGAAGATTCATATCAAACTTTGATTATTTGACCATTCCAATCATTTCCATCTTTGAAGAAATATTGGGTCATCAAATGGGAGGAGCACTGCCATCCAATATTTCAATGGGATTAAAGAGGCACTAAAGCATGCACATGTTACGGCAGCTCCAGATTGTAAGAAACCTTTCAATTGTTTTTCTTTGCCTCCGAGAACACTATTGCTTTTGTCTGCTTTGTAGAAGGATGATGAAGGGGCCAATTGCCTTTTTGATGTAAGGCCTTGCGAAGGGGGCTAAGTGAAGTAAATTATCATGGAAAAGAAGGCATTTTCCTTGGTAAAAGCAACAAAGGTTTTTATACCTTACATTTTAAGTTCTAAAGTGGTTGCTTATGTTCCCCACACCATGGTGAAGTACATCTTGTCGAGATGGAAATCTCAAGCAAAATATGCGGTGGGTGAAAAAATTGCAAGAATATGATATGGATATCCAAACCGGGAAGTTGGTGAGAGGTTTGGGCTTGGCTAAACTTATGGTGAGAGAAACTTGCAAACTATTGAGGTAAATGAGGTAGAAGAAGAAATGGCAGTGTATTTGAAAGATTGATAAATTACAAGTGGTACAAAGATGTAATTTTTACCTCTCGGACATCTAAACCGCCCTTAGCATTTAAGTAAGAACTAGAAAAGAGCCCTTAAGTTGGCTTCCCATAAATATGTCATCCGTGATTATGGGTTAGCTTGGAAGAACCTAGAGGAGTCCTCTTAAGGTGCATTCTCAAGAAGAATCCCCTAAGATAATTCTTGATCTCCATGGAGGAGTTTGTGGGGAATTTTTCTAAAAGAGTCACAAACACAACATTTTGAGGGTTGGTTATTGGTGGCCAATCTGTCTTCAAGGATACAACTCTTTTGGTTAGAATATTTGATAGTTGTCAGCACTTCTCTGGAAGATTGAAGACTTCAAGCTCCCATCCTTCTGACTGTATCAATTGAATCTCCATTCAAGCAATGGGAATGGATTTCATTGGTGAGATTTCCGACCCTTCAAGTGCTGGCCACAAATGGATTCTTGTATGAAGAATCGATTATTTTACTAAATGGGTGGAGGTAATCCCCACTAATAAATGCAACACACCAAGTTGTCATGGACTTTGTGCTAAACAACATCATCTCCAAGTTTGGGGTACAGAGACAAGATTATTGCTAACAATGCCATGAGCTTTAGAGCTAAACCTTTGGTGGCAATGTGCAAGTGTATGGAATCAACTTGACCTATGCCTCAATTACAATCCCCAAGTAAATGGACAAGCTAAGTCCCGAGTAATAAAAATTTTTGAAGATAATTGGAAGAACAACTTTGGAGCGAGAATAAGAGAAAGTGGGGTGAATAAATCGAAGTTTGTTGTTTGGGCGAGATAGGATCACTATCAAGAGGTTCAATAGAAAAGAGTCCATTTGAGTTGGTATATGTGACTTAGACCCTACTTCCCCTTCATATGTAACTATCTTCTTATAAGTTCATTCAATAGTTGGAGGATCAGGAGGTAAGTCCTTATGATGCCCATATTAACCAGATTGTTGAACCCGATGAAGAGAGGAGGGCATCCCACCAAAGGCATGTAAAGTTTTGAGCAAGGTGAAGAAGTTATTTGACAAAAATTTTACTCCCGTGAGCTTTCAATGTTGGAGATCTTGTGCTGCTTTATGGGATAGTAAACATGAGGATAAGGAAAGCATGGAAAATTTGACTCATTATGGGTGGGCCCTTACTTCACCGATATTAGGATTGGTGAGCATACCTTCTTCCTTAATGACTTAGATTGTGAATTGCTTAAGTTTCTGTTAATGGTAGGAATTTGAAGTATTTCTTGGTTTGATTCCCCTCTATCAAGGAAAAATACATGTGTAAAGTGTATAGTTTGTGGTTTGTCTCTTGTATTTTGTGTTTTTGTTTGTTACGATCCTTGGTGACCTATTTTTGTTGGTTTCTCTCGTTTGTTTTTTAGGATGGTTGTGTTTCTCTGCTCTTTAAGATGACTTCGTTTCCCATGGATATTCTTGGCACTTGGTCTACCTTTGATTCTTTTGGCACTCACAAGGAGTTCCCATCCCGCATCGAGCCGATGTTGGTGCTCAAAATAGTCTCGCCTTGATTTGCCTTTTAAAATCTATTGAATTCCAGCCTCTATCACTTCCTTTATCCCCGTGTTGTTCCCTGGTTATTCTTTGTTGTCATTTTTAATCAGTTCCTAGGTCGTAGATCACTTATGGGTCCATGGTTTGCTCCTTGTTTCTTTGTTCCTCCGGAAAGGTCCTGTAATTTGGGTCTCTCATTCTCTATTCATCTAAAAACTTGGGTTCTCCCATGTTCTTCATTCTCCATGGTCGGGTGTATGCAAGGGGAAGTTGCAAAAGCGAGGAATTAGGCTAAAGAACCTTAAAGCTTTTGCTAACTCATCCATGCACCATGAGATAAGAAATGAGCAAGGTTTTCTACTTTGCATGCATTAGTTTGAAGTAAACAAACAAACTAAACAAATGAAACTAACCTCTATTATTTGAAAGCTTGAAATAATGAACCTAAGAGGATCTAAGCAATCATTTTTGTTGTTTTACTCCATGAGGGTGAATGAATCTCACTAAATGGCTACATGGCCAAGTTTAGCTATTCCATTACTAACCTAACATGTGTGCAAGAAGAAGCTATTTTAATGGTGGATGACCCAAGATCAAATGCATTATTAGCTTGGCTAATGCAAATTATCTCTTTAAGCTTTCTTAGGCTTGTTTTGGCTTTAGCTTATGTAGAGTTGTGTGTAAAGTTATAGGTTAAATGGGTAGGCTTAGCCTTGTATTTATAGTTTTTGGTTTGGAAGAATTTGGAGTTTGGGTGCATATGGGACTAAAGCTCAAAAAGCACTTTAGGATTAGATTAGGATAAACATGCTTTAGGCTTAGTTAAGCTTGGTTTAGGCTAGTTAACTATGGTTTAGGCTAGTTAAACTTTGATTAGCAAGTGATTAGAGACTCATTGAGAGTTGGGAGGGGTATGGATAACCAATTGTGACGATAGATAGCCTACGAAACCAATAGAAGTGGTCTAAAGAGAACTATGGAGGTTATGAATGGTCGAAAGGAGGAATGTTTATCTAATAGAGAGATATTAGCCAAATAAGTTGATTATAGGAGGAATATGACCAAGGTGTCGTAAATGGGCATCCGAGAATGGAGCGAAGATTAGGAATTAACGAAGTGTCGTCAATTGATTGAATTGAATGAAATGCTAAGTGTAAGCATATTTCGAGTGTCTACATTTGCCCCTCTTTGAGGTGGCGTAAGTAACGTCACTTCAAATAAAGTAGACAAGCATAAACAAGTAGAAAATGTGAAGGGATAGAAGAAAAATGAGTAGAATGGAGGATGCCCCCTCGATTGTCGATGGGGTGATGAAAGAGGTTGATCGACAATCAAAAAGATGATAGAAAGAGAACAGAAGAAAGAATAGTGTGAAGAAGAAAGGGGATATAGAAAAAAAGGAGTGTGAGGAAGGGGGAATGAGCTAACATCCATCCAATGCCTTTTAAACAAATTTATTTTTCATCATATTGCTAAGGATCTTCATCATCGGTCCTTATTGAAAAGAATGAACAAAAGTGTAGTATGACATGAAAAGCCATATACGAACAAATGTCCATTGCTAAAAACACCAACTCCATGCAACATACAAAATGTAATGCAATACGAGAAATTAAAATATGCCTAACTCCATGCAACATACATAATGCAATGCAATACAAGAAAGTAAACAAGCTAAACTATGAGAGAAACAAGATCAATGTTTTTTTATCAAGTTTGGCCCGACTGTGTCAATTAACAACAAGGGTTATGATGGTTCCCAATCAAGGATACATGTAAGGGGAATAACGGAGGACACTTGGGTTCAATGAAAAAGTAATGTGCACTACGAAACAAGACTAGGAAACTCATTGTGCCCAGTACATGATGAAATAAAGTGATCTAGCTTTTGTTGATGGAGGTAGATCAAGATGATCCACGAGTCACACACATGAATAGGTGAGAATCAAAGAGCGACATTTTGTAGGATGATTTTCAATTTTTAGAAGTTTTTTGAAACATATTTGAATGTTTTTTATTTTTCTAACATATTTGAATGTTTTTATTTTGAAAGTTTTCTGAAACTATGTATAGGAAGACGAGGAAGTGTGGATGTCCCCTAGCGATAGATGGGATGTACAAGGGCATGGGGCCACATGCGTATGAGAAATGTGAAGATGTAAAAATGCCCCTGGTGATTAGGTGGGAGTATTCAAAGGAAAACTCTTCATGGGTAAAAGCGATACCCAAGGCCATTATGGATAGGTTCAACATGATGATGAACGTAAACCAATCAAGTCTTTGGGAAGAAGCAAGGATGCCCCCACATAAGTTGGCCTAAAAGCACATGATAGAAAGCAAGGAGAAGATTATTTTTTTGTGAAAGGGGACAAAGGTGTCCGAAAACATGGAAAAAAATAATCTTATACACATGGATGTTATGAATGAAATAGAAGAACAATGTGAATGATATGAATGTATCTTAGAAGCCTTGCTATGAAGAAGTGATTATTTAAAGGCACAAATCGTGAGACGATATATGGACTAGAGTAAGAGTCGAACAAGGTCCAAAAAAAAGACACTTGGTAACATACTAAACCTCTCTACTCATAGAGATTCAATGTGTGCATGTGGAATTTATTACCTCTTGAAGGGAAGATTTAATAGACAACAAGTGAAGACACCCTAGCCAATGTGTAGGAATGATTTATTTTGACAGATGATAGGTGATTTTGATGGTGGAAGGATAGTTGTACATTGCTCCGCTGCTAGCTAGGCGTTCATAGCCCCAACGGAGATGTATTTGATTCTAATCGCAACATTTCTCTACTTACCAAGTAGTGTCCATAGCTCGATAGATATTATTGGAAATACCCCCAAGAGAGTTATATATCAATTTGCTTTTGCTTTTAGCATTTTAGATTTTGATTTTTGATTGATTTTGATTATTTTGCTTTTGAAAACTTATTTCAGCTCTCTTGTTTGACAAGGGGTTGAGAACCACCGATGGCTTGATGGAAGGAGGTGGAAGTGATTATGATGACGACATTGGCTAGGTCAACAAATATGTCCAAAATTTCTTCACAACAAGTTTATTAGATGTTGAATGTGATAGAATATCTAAGAGGTCATTCGTTCTTTAATTCACCAAGGTGATAAAAGACAAGGGTCAAAACAGATACCATAGAGATAAATGTCAGTAAAATGTGTGCAAAAAGGCTAACCACAATATCACCAGAAGGGATGAAAATGGTAGGAAGACTTCAAAAGAATGATAAGAAAGGGAATAAAGAAGCATCCATGTGTACACAATACCCGATTGCAATGTTTGATCTTTGTCCCTTTGATTTTTCTTATGTTTTATCAATGTTTTTGTATTTTTGAATTGTTTTTATTTTTAGATTTTTGATAGTTTTAGGAGGTTGGGACTAACAAAGTCACTCTACGTGATAGGATCCAACAATGATGTTTGTGACTTCCTTGATAAGGGAGACTAGGTGTGTTTGTTTATCAAGAGTCATGTTTTCCCGATCTTGATGATCGTGGTGAGCTTGTACTCAACAAATGACTACGATTTATCCTGAAACAAGGATTGTTCATGTAGGAGCTTGAGTTCCCTATCCATAGGTTTCTACACTTTATGCCAAACTTGATGGTTGTGTTGGTTTGCATTCTTGAATCACACTTGATTTTGAACCCTAAGACCGTTGGAGTTGTTGGGAGCTTGAAGCTTTGCGAGTTCCGATCTTAACTAGATAATGAACTTGTTTGAGTTTCTTATAAGTTGTAGCATGACTTGTTTGATCCCAAGTAGGAGAAGAAAGAGAACATTGACATTTAGAACTAATGTGAGAAATGACCGGGGCTTGCGTGAGAACCATTGATAGAAGAAATATGTGATGGATAAAAGGATACGGTCCAAGAATTGAAGAGGATGGGCTACGAGGAGGTGAGCCACGATAGAAGATGACAAAGGGCTACCAGATATGGCCCTAAGATGGAAGAAATTGGGCTACGAGGACATGGCTCGAGAATAGAAGAATATGATGAAGGGCTACTAAGGCGTGGTCCAATAATAGAAGGTAATGGGCTACCAAGAGGTGACCCACAAGTAGAAAATGTAGGACTACCCAGGGGTGGCCCAAGGATAGAAGAAGATGATGGGATACGGTGGTGACCCAAGGTGAGATTTTGATTGAGGAATGATGATAGATAGTGAATGATGGGCAATGAGAAGATAGGCCCATGAGATCAATGCTAGACCATGACATCTCATCATGCTTATAAGAAGGTGAAGATGGAATAGAAGAAGAATCAAGTTCCATGACCTTAGGATTTTCCTCTATGTTCTATCGAAAAGGATCAATTTCTTCCTCCCCATACGCAAGCGTATCGAGTTCTAGAAAGAATCCTTGTTTGTAATCCTCTAAAGGGATATCATCATGTAGTCTAATTGTTCCTTCATTCTGAGAGAAATCAATTAGTAGAGGTTGTTGTTATTTTTCCATGGAAGGTTGAATAGAAGAAATAGTTCTAATAAGCGGGGACGATTGATTGTGAAGGAAGAAGATGACTCAAAGAGAGGAAGTAGGATGGAGGCAAGCATCTCATGAATGGACAATTTGGATTTGGACCTATGTCATTTTTCTAGAAGATGACGTAATGTAGGTTGGAAAGTAGGATCGCATAGCCATTCATTAAGTTGCGACGTAGGAGTTGAATTAGATGATTGACTAGAGGTAACCCAAGTCATGGAACTCTTCGACGGAGGAAGAGGTCGTTAAGACGACTGATGAAGGAGGTCCTAAAGAAAGGGAGGACCATGACTCAAGAACCAAATTATATGTTCGATCGATGGAACTTGGAGTCACACGAGTCTTCAAAGGAGAAAGTCGTTGTTTAGGTGATTTGGAATAAATTTCATGTGAAGGAAAGGAGGACCGTGATTCAAGATTTGATCTAGGGTATCCGAACAATAGTTAGGATCAAGTCTTTAGAAGAAGAGTGGGAGTTCAAATGGTAGTTTTGATCTCGAATCGAGAAGAAGAGTGGGGGAACTTGAATAATAATTTGGATCAGAAGCATCAAACCATACCACCGATTATGAGTTGAAGGTGGAGAACAGAGTGGTACCCGAATGGGCTCTCTAGCCTAAAGACGAAGAACCAAACGAGGTTTAGTTGTAATGGGAATATTTTGATTTGAATTGCTAAACCTAGGTTCCATGTTGTTGTAAATGTGAGAAACCGCACGATAGTTAGTCATTGTTGTTGTTGTTTAAGCACAAATTTCTAGACCTATATAGTGGGATGGAACTCCTTCAAAGGGAAGGAAGTGACATGTCGACTTGGGTAGCATAAGGGCAACCAAATAGACATTTTGTAAGTATGGATATGCGTGCGTGATTTTCTGAAGAAGGTCTAAGGAAACTAGACATTGTGATGATGTAATCTCAATGAGATCAAAAAGGATTGTCCTAGAAAAAAAAATTCCAGATGAATAATCACGGGAACAATCATGCAAGTGTGAAACACAAAGCCAATCAACAAGGAAATACACCATATACAAATGTGTGTGCAAAGTAATAGTTTGATCACAAAATATGATCAACACTGAATGTCAATATTTACGCCAAGCTCAAAATGAACAAGGCATAAATATTAACAAAGGGAGATCAAATGATGAATCAATCCGAACTATGATGATGATCCTGAAATCAAGATCAAGTGGCCATCAAAGATATAAGGATGCATCCACACACTTTATACATTTAACAACCCACCGAAATATGGATGAGCGTAAATGGACAAAAAAGTGGTGAACACCATCTATGACAACACTCCTGAAAGATGCCTTCTCTTGCCCCAAATGGGAAACAAGAATGCAAAGGTGTAGATCAAAAAGATGGAAATGAACTAAGCATCACTTGGGTAGAGCTTCGCCTCATCCGAAGGTGAGAAAGAAGTTAAGCTAAGTGAAACATCATCTAATTCCCGTGATGAAAGGCATTTAGATCTAACTTAAGTGGATTCTTTACCTTGTTTGAAAACAAGGTTCTAAATCCAAACAAGTTATCACTTCATGATGGCCAAGACACGACAAAGGACTAGCAAAGTGGGCTCCAAGACAAAATAGCTTTCCTAATAAGTTCTCTCAACTAGGTGTCACAAAGTTATCCATGAGCGGGGTGATTTACCCAAAAATTTGCAATGACTAGTTTGGGAGTATCTCAGCTTTTCCCCCTTCAAGCACAGTGGGAAATAAATGCATCCATCATGTACTTTTAATAGGGTTGCGATAGGGAAAACTTGTAACTCTATCTCACAAGGAAAACTAATCAAGTGGGTAAGTGGAGCGCTTCTTGTTTCATCCATGAGGTTACACAGCGGTGGACTACTTTAGGGTTCCTGGAACCACCCCCATTGTTATAGCATAAGGCATTATGTCAAAGGGGTTACGTTCCGGTTGAGTGGATAGGATGTACCCTTTTCTAAAACCTGCAATACAATGTTTTGAATATGGTGTGTTTTTTATCTTGCTTAACTGAATGTGGTTTAAAGTAGCACACCATTTGGAAACCTGTAAGAACACGTGTATTAGAAGTTTGTGTTTGTTTTCTTTGATGTCTCCTTTCTTTGACAAGTGATTGTTTTGGTCCTACACAACGAGGTTAGTAATTTTCCAAAACGTCATATAAAGGAGATAAGATGTTGTTTTTGATTTCCCAGATCGTCCCAAGACGTATGAGGAAAGAGCATACGCAACGCAACAAGGTATCTCACTCAAATTTGTAATGAACAGAAAATTCCTAAGTACAATGCGAAAATGAGTTCCTTTTAACCAACTTTGAAAGTTAAATAAACAATTTTGCAAATATGAAGAAATTAGTGAAGCGTTTCTGATTCCCAAGATCACCTAGAAAGGCGCGAGGGAAGAGCATACGTGCTCACAAATAAAGATCCAAATGTTTTTGATTAGTTAGTATAAAATAACTTAATGCAAAGGAAACATGTAAACCACTTTATTAGCACCGCAAGAGTTAGAAAACCAAGAAAATCAAAAAAATTCTAGAAATCTTATTTTTGCACTTTTTTAACAGTTTTTAGTAATTTACATTTTTGGAGGTCTCCGGAGCATTTTGGGAGTTTTGTGATAGAAGATAGTATACTAAAGGTATCTAAATTTAGAAGTTCCCTCATAAAGTACGCTTCGTTATCTTTCTGATGCCTGTTCAAACTCTGAAAATGGGTTAACAAGTCAAAAGATATGATCAAAACAAGTAGCACTAAAAATAAAATGTATGAATCCGGACTACACAGAGACACCTGCGTGCCCAGAATGACACATACGAGCCCTAGCCAATGGGTACGCACCCAAGTAGATAGTGTACGCTGGCAAGGTAAAAATACAAAGTCAACAGAGTGGAACAGGACACCTGCACTCCAGAGTGACACATATGCGCCTAGCCAATGGATACGCACCCTAGCAAAAAACAGACAATTTCAAATTTTTACACAGTTAACCCTTTTACGCATATGCGGCCAGAGAGGTAGATACGCGTCCCAGATGATGGAGACGCATGCGCATCCTTGTAGAGGTAAAATTTATATATTTTTACAGTCTAGCTTTGCTTTCTAACTCATACGCGCCGCCAGAGAGGCGAATACGCGTGCACAGATGACGGAGACGCATGCGCGTCCCTATAAAGGTAAAATTTGTAAATGATGAGGACTATCAGATATGTACGTTGGGGTTTCAACATGTACGTGCCCCTTGTTAAACACCTATGCACACCCTATGAAAAACCTATAAAAACATGGATTTTCAAATTTTCAAGAGCAAATAGGTTAGTTGTTAGTCAAAGTGTCCTATTTCTATATCAAACCCACAAAATGCATGTAAATGAAGGTCATTTATCTAGGGTTAGAAACAAAAATGAGGAAATAACAAGTGATTTGACCAAAAAACTTGAAAATGAACTTTGAAAAACCTAAAAAACCTCCATTAATGGAGGGTGGACATAAGTGTCCCACCGGCGTGCCAAATGTATGCAAAGAAAGTTGTAAAAGCTATGGAATGAGGCTAAAGAGCCTCAAAGCTTTGCTAACTCATCCATGCACCATGAGATAAGAAATGAGCAAGGGTTTTCTACTTTGCATGCATTAGTTTGAAGTAAACAAACAAACTAAACAAATGAAACTAACCTCTATTCTTTGAAAGCTTGAAATAATGAACCTAAGAGGATCTAAGCAATCAGTTTTGTTGTTTTACTCCATGAGGGTGAATGAATCTCACTAAATGGCTACATGGCCAAGTTTAGCTATTCCATTACTAACCTAACATGGGTGCAAGATGAAGCTATTTTAATGGTGGATGACCCAAGATCAAATGCCTTATTAGCTTGGCTAATGCAAATGAGCTCTTAAGCTTTCTTAGGCTTGTTTTGGCTTTAGCTTATGTAAAGTTGTGTGTAAAGTTGTAGGTTGAATGGGTAGGCTTAGCCTTGTATTTATAGTTTTTGGTTTGGAAGAATTTGGAATTTGGGTGCATGTGGGACTAAAGCTCAAAAAGCACTTTAGGATTAGATTAGGATAAACATACTTTAGGCTTAGTTAAGCTTGGTTTAGGATAGTTAACTAGGGTTTAGGCTAGTTAAACTTTGATTAGCAAGTGATTAGAGACTCATTGAGAGTTGGGAGGGGTCTGGATAACCAATTGTGACTAATAGATAGCCTACAAAGCCAATAGAAGTGGTCTAGAGAGAACTAGGGAGGTTCTGAATGGTCGAAAGGAGGAATGTTTAGCTAATAAGAGATATATTAGCCAAATAAGTTGATTATAGGAGGAATACGACCAAGAAGGTGTTGTAAATGGGTATCCGAGAATGGAGTGAAGAATAGGGAATTAACGAAGTGTCGTCAATTGATTGAATTGGATGAAATGCTAAGTGTAAGCATATTTCAGGTGTCTACATCAAGATTTGTCTTCCTTGTCATTTCTGCACTAAATACTTGAAGAAAAATGAATGGATGTATCTATGATAAACATATTTGATCCTTGTAACATTTCTAAATTCTCTGTCCTTGGAGAAATTTTCATTTTTGGGCTCGAATGACCATTTTTCTATATTTTACGGTTTGATGGGCATTTCTCCTGGTCAAATTTACATCCTTGCATCAACAGGGAACATGGCCTCTTTTGGTTGGACACAAACTCAGCTAGAACTTCAAAATTTTCATGAAAAGCCTCAACTCAAAATGTGTCCACGTGGAGGAGCGGCGCTCATTTGAGGATCTACTTTTTGGTTTGGCCTTGGAGTAGCATCAGGAGGACACGTGGAGGTTTCTGCTGCTTTTCTTGGACTTAGAGAAGTTTTTATGCAGCTCAACAATTTGGTGGAACGGGGAGATGCATGGATAGCTCGCGCATTGTTCAGTAGGTCTCCACTTTGGGAACCATTTTGAAATTGCACCATGGAGACACGTGGAGGCTTCGCTGGGTCTTCCCATACTTAGTCTTTTTCAAAGTGTTTTGGGAGGTCTGGGACATGTGGAGGAACTACGCATGTTTGGGGACCAGCCCTTGAGTTTCATTTTAAAGAAGTGCCAAGAGGACACGTGGAGGCCTCTACTCACTTTACATTTTGCTTGGACTTTTCAACGGCCAAAGGAGACTGCCTCAGAGCATGACACATGGCACCTTCTACTAAGTCAAAGCATTTAGACAAAATTTACCGGGCAGCCAGACACGTGGCAAGCCCGCACTCATTCAAGGTATCAAATTTTGGGACCATCTCAAGGTGCGCCATGGTGACATGTGGCAATTTGAAAAGTCAAAGGGGCGGGGAAGCGGACCATCTGAGGCAACTTGAATTTTTGCCTCTTGTCCTTAAAAGGATTAAAATCTAAAAATGGCCCACAAGCCCGGCGTTGAAAGGACCAATCAAAGTTTGTTTCAAGTCAAAGGGCGGGAGGCGGACCATCTGGGGCAATTTGGAACTTAAAACATCAAAATGGCCCACAGGATCTGATAAAGGAAAGGTCAAAGCTTACTTTGGTCAATAGCGACAACAGAGGTACGGACTCTCGTGGGAAATTTGGAAAAATTCCTTTGGGAGAAAAACGTTATAAGTAAAAAAAAATGCAGCTTCCACCCGAACCACATTGGGACACGTGTCAGGCCTGTTTTTTCAAGGGTGGAGCTGTGGGGAAAACTTGAAAAATTTTCCCTTTTCCAAAAGGGAGGTGAAATGGCAGAATTTGGTCACCTGTCCTGCTGGGCCCACCTTAGGACATGTGTCAGGCTCATTTCTCGAGGGCGGAGGTGCGGAGAAAAATGGAAAAAAATTCCATTTTCCCAAAAGGTTGTGAAAATTCAAAGGAAACCCCTCGAGCCTATTCAAAAGTTGAATCTACCACGTGGATGGCCCAAATTCAAAGTAAACATCAACTGTAGTTATGAGTCGAATCTAATTTTCCCCATTTTACTAAAACACACCGAATTACGAAGTCTTCATGATTTCTTGGTATCTCCTACATTCCAAGCAGAGAGAGGGAGTTAATTTTGATATATGAGGTTGGTGGGAAATATTGGAAGACATCTTTCACCATTAAAATGGTCTAACTATCGTGCCCGATCAGATTTTCGCTTTTCTTCTCTCGAGCACACACAAGGAGCCAAATTTTATAAATTAGGGACGGAAGTGGTTGGAAAATTGAAGAGATTATGATCTACCAGAGGAAGGGGTTGAATGCAAGAGATATTCATTAAGATCCGCCCCTCGAGCACCTGGTAACTTTTTGTAGATCCGATTTCGAGAATCGCGATTGTGATCATAAGTAAGCACCTGAGTAGAACTCAAGGTCTAGATTTTGGAGGGAAAAGGGTCCCCTGTTGTAAATTTTATAAATGGCATGAATTTTTCGTGCAAATGGTTGGAGTGTGAGGGGTCAGACTAATTTTTCTAATAGAAAGCTTGATAGAGCCCATCTTTTTGATAAGCCGTTTGAGAAGCTTGTGTATCTCTTTTCAGACAAATATGATCATGTTAAGGTTCATACAAGTGTACATCCATTGACAAGCTCGAGATTGTTCTAGAAACTTTCTCCACCGATGGTAGATTTAATCAAATTCGAAGTTATTTTGTGTTGTCTTGAGCAAAATGTGTTTGTTTTATTTCGAATGTATGCAAGTAGTTTTTATTGTTTATGTTGCAATCTTGTTTTAAGTCTGATTCAATCACATAGGCCTCAATCCTTGTGATAGTTTAGTGGCATCTACAATTTCATTTCTTAAGAGCTTTAATCTGGGATTGGAATAAACAATTCAAAATCACTTTTCTTTCATCTATTGATAGAGATTATCCGTAATCCTCCGAGTGTACCTTATGCGTGACTTGACTCAAATCTTCTGATGCTTTGTTGGATTTCCTAACTTGAGACTTCGTGATAGAATCTCAAAGACTGTGTGAAAGAGTGCTAATCTAGGCCTCCATTGAAGCACATATTCTGGTTAAAGAAACATTTTAGTTGTTTTGTGGCATTTTGTTGGTCTAACCTTTCATTTTGTAAGATTCCTCAAGGATTTGGTGAATCAAGTTCATCTCTCCCCACCTCCCACCAAAAATTAATTTAAAACAACCAATCCTACCCATACTACCCTTGTTTTTCCATGTGTGTCCACAAATGCATAATTTCTATTACCAAAGCATATTGGAAACAACCAGGATTTCAAATGTCTTTAATAGCTCTAGACCTTGCCCAGAAATATCTCCATTATCTAGAGTGACAACTCATGGGAGTTAGATTTTGTTGCATTGATCATATTTTCCCAAGGTCTCCTTAACATCTCCATCGGAAGGAAGGATATCTCCATCTCCAACATAAACAATAGGCTACAAAAAGGGTCCTCTTACTCTGCCGGTTAAAAGGCACAACCTAAAATAATGAGGATAGATCAAATCCTCTTGAGGGTGCTATCCATTTCTTCCATATTTGAGTGACGAGAGGCTAGTTAGATCTCATCCCTGGTTACAAAAATGACTCACTATGATCTAATCTGCTCTAAGTTTCACAAACCAAAGTGATGTTGCTCAGACTTTGAGGGAGAATCAATTTGATACCAACACAACTTATATGTTATTTGTGTATCGATTGATTGATTTGATTTGAATAGTAAAAGATTTCTTTGAGATTATATGTATGGAATAGATTACTTATGGAGATATTTTTAGGTTTTTCCCCAAGATTAGGTCATTAGGGGGAATAACATAGAATATATTTGAATAGATCGATTTTTTTTTTTAGATGAGTGAAAAAAATTGATAATGATGTACTAGGAGTATCAAATGATCGTATAATAGCTTGAGAGGGATTCAGAGGGTGATCCCAACCAGTATGCCCCCTTTCATTCGAATGGTGAGAGGTGGAAACAATAAGAATTGATCCAAATGTAGAGGTGAAAATATGTAATGATGACCAAGAGCGAGTGTGGAAGATGGTGTAATAATGTGGATATTGTTAGTATATGTGTGATATTGGAACATAGTATTGTGGAATGTGTATAGTATGATGGTAGGAGAAATCTTGAACCAAATGGCACAAATAGGGAGGAAAACAGAGCAACAAAGCTCAATATATGAGTGAAATCATGTGTTGTGTATTAGTTGGAAGAATGAGTGTAAATGGTAACTATAGTAAAGTGAAATTTTGAAAATTGTTATATATAGTGATAGTAAAAATTGAATAGTAAATTCATTTAAATAGTAATTGATTAAGAATTTAAACTTTGAGTCTTGTGAGGATGCCACAAATTAGCGCGTGGCGAGGCTAACTAGGTTCGAGAGAGTAGTGGTGTTCATGGTGTCACAGATGACTGATGAGTTGGTAAGTATGATTGTTTTTGAAAAATTTTGTGAAATTTGTTTGATTTTTTTAATTTTTACAAAATTTGAATTGTTAAATTTTTGGGTGCTTTTGACTGGTAGAGAGCCAAGGCATTGATGACCTTCGGGACACCAATGCCCAACTCCAAGTGCTAGTGACTGTTTCTAGACACCCACGCCCCGCTCCTAGGAAAACGTGACCCAGGATAGTGTTTTGATAAGCATGTTGTAAAATAAGTGAATTTGGATGAATTTTTTTAGTTTGAGTAGCTATTTTTGCGTATATATGAGGTAATAATGTCAAGATTATGATGGTGTTTGTGTTGTGTAGAGAGATATACACTGAGGGAGTTTTATGGAGGTCGACATTTAAGCACATTATTGACTTTAGGCTTGTCTAACGCTAAGTGGGATATACTAGACCATGTCATCCTCGTGGTGGCATATAGTGATATTGGGGGAGGTGCCCAATAATATTTCTATAGTGAATTTTTGTATGAGAGCGGTGGTGTGCATATACAAGTACATTTTGGTTGGCTACTAGGGATATGACATCGACCATAGAGGATGCATATCAGTATATTACGACTACTAGTTGTGGGTAAGAGAGACCAGGTGATGGCTATAGTGAATGATCAAAGATAGATGAGAGAAGATAGGTGATACTTTACGTGGATGTAGGTACAAACAAAGATCCATATTAGCCTGGATTCCATAGTGAGATCTGTGTGTTTCGCAGATTGCAAAATTTTATTACGCTTGTGATTGCTTCATTTGTGATAGTAAAAGGGTGGCAAAGTGGGCATCCTTCATAACATGCATGATATTTGGTAGCACATATAGGAGAATGGGACCATATTTACATGGGCGAGGTATATTTTGTCCCATTTATATAGGATATATACAAATTTACACAAGAGGACCATGGGTGTGGACTTGAAGCACCACATTTTTACGTGTGGGCCTATTAGTACATTATAATATTGAGGCCACTTGGTGGGCCATAGGCCGACTCAGGTGAGGCCCAAGATATTTTTAGCAAGATGGATAGGCACACATAGTAGGAGATTGTAACACCGCTACCTATAGATTTATGTTTGATCGTATGGCACCATGGGCCATCATATGGAGGCCATATAGAGACTACGATGGTGGGCAGAGGATGGAGTCAAATTATAGTGCATTTGATGCACCATGTGGTTAAAGGACTAATTTCCTAGAGTGACTGAGTTATTTCGGCAGAGCATGTATCTAGATAGCTTGGTATGGTGTAAGATGTGCCCCGCATCCATATGTATGGGTGAGAGCTACTAGAGCACCGAGGAGTCCTCAGAACGAGACTAGGCCCCGACAATATCATAGATAATGCATCTTGGTCCAAATGAGGTTGATGAAGCCTTACTGAGCAAATAGTGGTGGATGATGCGTGATGTACCTAGGACTATAGCACATGGTGGGCATCACATCGATGGGTGTTATTATTTCTAGTTGTCGTAGATGCGAGTAGGTTGACCACCTGGCCTGGAGGAGAAGAGGGAAGGCACCTTTCCCCGATGGAGATGCCCTAAGAATGGCATTACCTCGAGTGTAAGTATTGTTTGTTGTTATTTATGCATTGCTAACACGTGGTTTGTAGTATTTATAAAATGTGTGTAATGACTAATGTGGTGTTAGATGATTACAAGTGATGCTTATTGGTCCTGATAATTAACTCATCGATCCGCACATTAACGCAGTAACGCACTCCCTAGATGTGCTCATGGGAGGTGGAATGTTAGAGCAAGTGGATGATATCGGGTGAACATGACAACTTATTTGAGCTATTGAAATAATGGAAGTCACTTGTAATGTACTATTAATTGATTATGACGAAGCTCATGACGAGACTCAAGTTGAGATAGTGAGACCATTAGAGGATGATCTCTAGCTTAGGATGTATTCACAAAATATGTGGGTTTTATGGGGCCGATTCATGGAGCAGTCAATTGAGGTAGCTATATTACACACACGGGTGGAGAGATATAGAGGCCACGAACAACAAGATAGATTTAGCATGAAGCATCTAGTTCTAGAGCTCCCGCGATTGTGTATAGTGACAATGATGATGATGTATGACATATATGGATGTAGCGATGCATGGGGCTTGCCCCCAACAATTGTATTTTTTTAACTATAGTTTTTTTGATGATATATATATATATGGATGATTAATATTATTGTGTTGTGTTGATGTTCATTGATATGTGATGTGATGATTTTTGTTCATATGTTGGTTTGTGATGTTTGATTTACATTACATGAATGATGATGTGTGATTGGTATTGCGTAAATGATTATGTTTGATTTGAAATAGATGATGATGTAGAACGCGTGAAAATTGGATTGTATGTAGGAATGAATATGGATAGTATGTGATAAATAGTAATAGATGTATGTGATGTAGTATAGTAGATCAACCGGATTAGAAATGACATAAGAGATTGATATATCACTAAGTACAAGATATGTGAATGATGAATGTGTCTATCTGTAAGTATAATGAAGAGGGGGAGAAGAAAAGTGATGCCCCCCAATGTGTGTGTAGAAAAATGAGGTTCATTTATATAAGACCCTCAAAAATCAAGAATGAACCATAGAACAAGAGTGTGTCATCAGGAAATGGCTTGATAGTGTGCACTAGATAGATAGATCAATAAAGCATAGAGTGTGAATATTGAGAAAGTTTCTTATTATATAAGATCCCTTAACTATAGTGCCCAAAGACGTATATAAATAAAATGAAATTAAAATAATAATAATTATAATAATTAATTAACTATTTGGAAGCTTTGGACACGTACTAGCGGAGGAACAAGTGAGAATTGATGTGATTGTGATGGTGGTATTAAGGAAGAGTTGGTAGAAATTATTGATGGGTGGTGGAGTGTCTGTACAATTAAATTTTGAAAAGATCTTTGGAGATTTATAGTAAATGCCTTGTCAAACCCAAAGCTTCACGCCACCACAACATTTGACCAATGTTTTCTCCTTGTCAGAACTGATCTAGATGTTTCGGAGACGTTTCTTTCCTTGCATAATAATAAAATTACTTTACTTGAGATCTAGAGGCCTCAACCATGGAGAAATGAAAGTTAACATTGTAAATGTAGCAAGAATCGGATAGTCAGAGTGGGGGCTCAATGAAGAGTATTTTTTTGGGGGAGGGGTATTCTTTCTCCTAAAGAAATGAATAGGTCTCAAACTAATCAGTTCACAAAGTTTCGTATACTCCTAACTCCGCATCAAAATGGAACCTCTAGTACAAGGCATGGGCATCCAACAAAGCATAAGAGTTAGAGGAATTTTGTCAATTGTTGTAGTTGCAAGTGTTCTAGTAGATATCTATGCAAAACATGGAAGCATGTAAAGGCATGGGCGACCTCCCAGGATAGTCAAAATATTCCTTGTATGATGCAAACAGGTCTCCAATCAGACTAGCTTTCATTTTCTGTGTACTCCTAGCTTGTGCAAAAATGTAAGCTTTGTAAATGGGTAAGGACGTCTATAAAAGCATAATGAAAATCTTTTTTTTTTTACTTTTCCATTTTCCTCCCAGTCTGCGCCAAAATGGGAGTTCTGCCATATTTTATAGTTGCAATTGCTCTGGTAGATACGTATTCAAGTGTGGAATCATGCTCTTGGCATGTGAACTGTTCTACTAAATGCTTGAAACGTGGCTTAGATGATTACATTGGTGGTAGAATATGTGTAAAATGGGTTTGTTAAAAGGGCCATGGAACCTTTCAATAAATGCAGACATGCTTCACAACCTTTTCCAGCATCCTCCAACCTGTGCCAAAATGGAGGATTTAGAATAGGAATTTCATCGATGTTGTAGTCGGGAATGCCCAGGTAGACGTGGTTGTAGATACCCTAGTAGGCATGGGTGCAAAACATGGGAGCATGCATGGCGTATAAATGTTATGGCAGAATGTCCTTCAAAAAATGTGGTCTTATGGGAAACATAGACTGCAGGATGTGCACGAAATGGTTTTGTTGAAAATTCTTGGAAACTTTGAGAAAGCTACTGTCTTAGAGGCTAAAGTATAGAGGAAGCCAAATCTAGACTTGTTGTAAAGTTGATGTAGGCGGGTTAATTAGATCATGCCCATGTATGAAACATGCCCATCTATGCAACTTGTAGATCATGCTTTGATAATGGGCCACGAATTTGTGTTAAAAGGAAAGCAGATGGGTTGTTAAATCAGCTTGTTTGACCTTATGCAACCCACAGGTGTCTAACCTCATCAACTCCACATTTGTTAGCATCCACACCACCAGTGCCAAAATAGTAGTGGTTTGGAATTAAGATTTGGGAATCTGCTAAAGAATTATGGGGATGAGACCTTGTCGAATGTTTTAGTTGCAAGTTCCTGCTAGATACGCATGCACAAAAAAAAGGGGGAAGAAAGAACAAGGCATGTGAAATGTTGAAAAAAAAATTCCTGAAAGAATTGTGATCGATAGATTGAGGGGATTCCAGAGACATGTGTTCCATACACGGATAAGGTTAGAGGAATGTTGTTTGATGTTGTAGCTTCTCGTGCTCTGGTAGACCATTAGCAAAGTGTGGAAGATTATGTGAATCCCGTGAATTGTTTGGCAAAATGCAAGGAAGCAGGGTCCCATCAAATGAGATGTTGTCGATTCTTCTTAAAGAAGGCATGGTTCATCTCTCCTTATCTTTCATAATTCTCGTACTTTAGTTTTTATTTTGCAACGAAATATAATTTTAAAAGCTTAGGATTATCATAAGATTTAATTGTTTTATATTAACTTGTTGCAAAATAATAAAATGTCATATCGTAACTCACGTAATCAAAATAACCATTTTGTAGTAAACCATGAACTTCAACCCTCATTTTGAGGTGATTTAGAAAACTTCTTGACCAAACTAGATCACTACAGTATTGTTTTATCGACAAGTTGAAGTTGACTTCCTAGTAAATATGTTGACCATCTCCTGGTTTAAATAGATAAATTGCACGACTTCTGAGACTCGAAAAGTAACCATCGTAACTCCGGAAAAGGGAGGTTAAACTTACTTCATGTACCTTGTGATGTGAGGTGTCACTTCAATCTTTGGATTGACCCCAAATGAACATTTATGCCCTTTTGACGCCCTTATAGGAGCCCTATTACACTACTTTGCAATGGTAGAAAGTTGTTAAATATAAAAAGTTAGATTTCGTTTTGAACCGCTTTTGAAACTTGGATAGCAAAATTATTATCCGTATTTGCAAACCTCTAGTGTTTTTACTAGAAAATTGCATGGAACCTTCGTTTAAGGGAAAAACACTTTTCTGTATAGTTTGGAAAAGCCATTTTGTAGGCCTCTGGTCGCAGTTTGACTAGGTTAAATTGGACCAATTAGGACCGGTGGCTTCAGAAATCATGTCGCCATTTGAAAACCATGTTCTAGTTTTCAGCCCGACGACTCTGATGAATTCTCCATATATGGTGGAACTCATAGGAAATTTATTGTGGCGCGTTCATCCATCAAACGTTAGTTTTGGATGTGGTTTTCTGAGCCCTTGAGCTAACTTTTAATCATTTGCAACTAGGCCAATTACGACCGATGGCCCCTAAAAAAAATAGCCACTAATCGTAACCCATTCGCTTGTTCAAATTTCGTTAGTTACTTATGAACTCTTGGTATATAAGTGGACACGTAGAAATTTTAACCGTGGTGTGTTTGCTCATCGGAAGACAATGTTTAAAAGTGGATTCTTAGCCTCCGAGCATGATTTGAACATTTTTGTAGCTAGCAGGAAAATGTAAAAGAAAGTTGTAGGACCCCTTGTTAGGTTGCCAAACCACCGTGGAAACTTTTGACACATGTAAATAACTTTTGAAAACTCTATAGTGTAACTTGTTGTGTGAAATAGAACTTTTGACAAAATGGTGTTTCTCTCTCTCTTCCTTTCTCTTTCTCTCTCCTTGGTTACGAAATGAAGTGAAATGAAATGAAATGAATACATGTTTCTAAAAATTTTCTTTTAAATGCAAATTGTAATTATTAGTACATGTAAATGAGAAAATAAAGATGTCAATTATGTTATATTAGGGTGGATTTCATGCCAGCGATTTATCGTTGATTTCATGCTCACATGGTTTTGCAGGATGCAAGAAAGATGGCGAAAAGGCGATGTGTAATTCATTATTTATTATTGAAATTTTTATAGGTCATTGTAAAGTGAATATATGTATAATGTAGTCTCCTGCTACAAAAATTTTATATTTGAAATTTGCTAATATGTAGGGGATGCTAGTTTTAGGGATATCTTAGGAAATGTGCATTTAATCACAGGTTCAATTTGATTCATAGTTGCATATGGAAAAAGGGTTTGATATATATAGTAAATGAATTTGAAGTTAATATATTGTGTTGCATTTTTAGTGTTCAATAAATGATTAATTAATTATTGTGTTGTATTCTTACCTTGTAAATGTAATAAAGAGATTTAATCGAAACACTCAACCCTAGTATAAGATCGTGTGTAACATGTCTTCATGTGTGATCCTTTTACCATAGAATAAATTGAAAACCGTAGAATGAACTTAAACTTTGCACTCGATGGAACCTCCTAGTTTAGGTAAATAAAACCCCTAGTTTGAGTTTACCATCATATTCGTTATGTTTAGTGACATTGTCATGAACCCATCTTTTAGGAATGACATGGTCCAACTTTATCCAGAGTATGTGGTTTCCTTCAAGTTTTGGTAACCGAGGAGAATGTCTTCTCTTCAGGTCGACACCGTGTTGAGTGGTGAAGACCACCTTGGAAGTCACCTTAAGAGTCCTTGTTTGAAGCAACGACTATGCAGTGTAACCTTACCATCTGTGGAGTAAGTAGGGCTATTACTCCCTTAGTATCCTATTGGATTTCCAGGTCTTACGAAATTAGATCTAGCAATTATCTTCATCAGTGAATGAAATCCCTGTTGGATCCTGACGACATAAATGGAGATCGTGAAATAGTTGTTCTAGGTCTTAAACTCTTGTAAATGAACTTCTTAGTTCCTCTCAGCTAAATGTGTTACCTTGGTTTCTATCAACATATCACCTTGGTCTTTCATGAAGGTTATCTATCATAAGCATGTCCTTTCACCTTAAACTCTTTATAGTTGAGGCATAGATTCTTAGGTGCAATTGGAATTAAACTAAACCTCAGTTGATTGGGAGGTTAACTGGAGGTTCATGTGTAGTTGTAGTTCTTCCAATCATATACTTCTTCAAGATGTTAGTCAAATACTTTCATAACTCCTTCTGTTATAAAACTATGCTAATAATGAGACCATAGTGCGTAATGTAAGAGTAAATCATATAAGAGTAAAACAAGATTTGAGGTTAGGAATAATGTCACTCTTGGTGTCCTTATAAATTAATTAAACATTTTCATGTGTTACAAAGAATATGAATTTCTTGGTGTGATCAAACTTCGAGAAAACAAAAGATATATATATAAATCTAAATGGAATTCAACAAGTTATTGAACTATAATAACTATGGTAGGGAAATAACTATACTGTGATCGAAGAATGTTTTTGGGAAAAAGCTATCTTGAATCTAAGTCTCCCTTAATCCTAAGATTTCATCTTGACATCACGTTAGATTCACTTGTGTAGAAAGGGTAAATTTTAAACATTGAATAAGCGTTTGGGAAGCATAATCTTAACATAAGAATGAGAGAATTAGGATCTTTGTATGCAATTTGAAATATGGAAAATACTTATGTAAGTTATGGAGATTGTCATAAGGGATAAAGAGAAAAATTAAATGGTCAAACAATAAGTGGAATGTGAAACGAATTTAAGAATCTGTAGGTGGAAAAGGGAGAAAATTATACTTACATAATAATGTTATTGGAATGTTAATCGTAACCTAGATGTAACCATGGTAATGATGTGTTGTGGGTTTTTCAATCCTTAAGTCCCTTTTCTTGTGGCTGAGTTATTGGTAGCATTTGATTCATTGGAGAAAGTGTGTCATCGACATGTATATGGTGTTTTCGTGTGTCTATGTGAGTCGATGACTTATGTAAGTGTCTTGTGATTTGTTGAGTTTTCTTTACTTGGAGCCCTTGTGGCATTGTGTAGTGGGCAATGTAAGTCAAAAAAATATTCTGGTATTTTTACCTATTGTTGTTTTGTGTGTGTAAAATGTGGGCGTTACATTAACAATCATGAAATAACCGTAATAACACGAAAGTGCGTCATTGGGTAATGAGGTGATCATTTAGAAATCACCTACCAAAGATGGAGAGCCTGCGAGGTATGGTGGAAGCATGTGAAGTGGTAGAAACATGAGTGTAAGAGACAAATTGAATGTCATATGAAATGGTTCCAATGAGAAGATATGTAATGGTAGGAAGCGAGAGATGTCAACAGCTTAGACAACTACCGAGATGTAGTAGCACCTGTGAGGAAAATGAGAAGATGTGGTGATAGATGCATTAGTCAAGGATGCGGATGAATAATGATTTTAGGATATGGAAGAATGACAACCTTAGAAGCGGGTGGAGGTGACAAGTGAACAATGTTGGAAGGACACTTATGTGGAATGGGAGAAAGAGACCGCTCACGAGAGAAAGAGCCAAAGGCAATGACACCCTTATCTTCTAATTGTTTCAACTTGTCATGAAGGACACAATAATCATTGTCACAGTGGCCATTGATATGGTGGAAATTGAACAACGGAAATCACACTAGTGATCCAAGCGATGATGAGGATGATGTTGATTAGAGGGTAAGTTAATCAAGCGCTTATCAAGAAAAGCACGCAAGACATCATGAGGCTTAGCAAAGCATGTGAGAAACACAATGGCTCCTGAGTAAGAGATGGATAATTCTTATGTGGAGACCGACACTGCTGGAGGATATAGAGGATGCTTAAGCGATGGAGGAGGTAGAACTTCTTACGAGGTGGAGGAGATGGAGACCTTGGAGGACACTTAATATATGGTATAGGTGAAGAAGTAGAAGGTGATGAAGTAGTATAAGGAATAGAAGGGGATCTATAACATGTGCAGTAATTAAATCTTGTTCTAGATTAATGACCTTATAGCATAAAAGTGTAAATGATTCACGTGTATCATATTGTAATTTCTCTTTCAATGTAGGAATCAAGCCAATACTAAAGATAAATTGCTTTTCTAGATCAATAGGTTGAAATACTAACTGATGCATGCAAGAATTGAAGCATAAAATGTAATAAAGAATAGATTCATTCTTTCCTTGATGCAAGGTAGGTAAACGATCATGTGTGACTCTATGACCCTTATTAATCATAAAGTGTCTAAGAAAAGCATCTTCCATTTCACAATATGTACTAATGGATCCATAAGGAAAATGGGTATACCATTGAAGAGCATCATCAACAAGACTATGGTGAAAATCTTTTAGTAACAATCAATCATTAGAATAAGAAGCCATAGCTAAACGATAATGCTTAAGATGCAAATATGGATTGTCAATGCCATTAAAACATGAAAAGGTAGGCATGATAAAATCCTTAGGAAAATCTGAATTGTGAATTTTCTTTGGAATAAGATTGCCATGAAGAGAGTTATTATCAATGGAAGCATAGTAGGCTTTACTTTCAAGAGTAAGGTATTTAACTTGATATTAAAAATGACCAACAACAAGAATGAGTGATGAAATGTCATGTGAAGGAATCATAGAAGAATTGAGAGGCACATGAAGAGGTTGAAGTTTTCCATTGTGGGTGATCATGGGAATGTGAGAAGAAGAAGCGAAAGGTGAATGATCTATGGGAATGATAGATGTAGATGTAAAATAAATAAGAGGAGGTATACTAGTAAGAATAGATGAATCAAGATGAACATCATTTAGTGAAGAATAAGAGGAAAGATGAGGAGAAGAACATGGAATATGGATAGAAATGCTAGCAAAGTAGAATCAAAATAAATCATAAGAGATGAACTAGTAGGAGTAGTAGAATCATTGGGAAACAACCTTAGAAAACGAAGAAAGCAAAGTGGAAAATTCACATTTAGCAGATCTTAAGAGAATTAACATCCTCACTAACAAGTTCACGATTAGAAATACAATCAGCATCACTATCGGATATAATTTCAAATGCAATTATTTCATCAAGAGAGTCATTAGCATATAGAGAAATAAGAGGATAACTATCATTATATATATATATATATATATATATATATATATATATATATATATATGTAATTATTTCATCAAGAAGTCATTATGAGATAGAGAAATAAGAGGATAACTATCATTATATATATATATATATATATATATATATATATATATATATATATTCAATCATTAGAAATACTTTCAGAAGTAGAAGCAACATGAGATACAACTTTACATTCATCTTGACTAGTATGAGAAACATCATCATGCACATGTACATTTTCAACATTGAAGTAACATCATTTTTATCTACATTGTCACATGCAAGACCAAGTATAGAATCTATAATAATAATATCTAGTGCTATAATAGGTTGAGAAGAAGGTGGAGTAGCATGAGTTCCCATAGAAGAACAAGGAGAGAATTTAGTGAAGTTTTGGTCTCGTGAAACGATGCTCACACTAGAATTACAAATACTAGTAGGAATATTATCTTCATGGGAAAGAATTTGTCTTTGAACTTCATTATCGAAATGAGAATTGTGATAAAGGGAAAGAATTTCAGCCTCAACAAGCATCATCGAGGATAGGATTGACACTAACACGATTCATATCTTTCTTAAGGAGAAGAAGGTCTATTATTAGTTATGAAGGTTTTATGGATCCTAGGGCAAGGAGTTATAAGAGAGGGGTTCACCAAATGATTTAATAAAATTTGAATATTAAATCTAATTTTAGAGTCACTATGATAATATATAATAGAATATAAATGATAAACACTTTAAATATGAAACCATATAAGTAAATGAGAAATATAGGGCACTTATCTGATTTTGTAATTGATCTCGAGGTATGATGGGCTGGAAAATTGATGAAACAGAGGGTAAACTGCCATGCAAACGAACCTAAAAAAATTATGGAACTGCTAAAAAAAAGTTGGACTAGGGTGCTTGATCTGGGTTAGGGGTGTAATCGTATGTTGCATACTACTTTTAAGTTCCCCCAACCATAAAAACCTCGTAATCTGATTTTTCCGTGTCGTTAGGGTTTCACACTTGTTTATTATCGATCACATGTATGTCAAAAAATTGGCTATGTGTGTTAGCATTGTCATTGATGTCAATTACATTGATGGAAAAGGGTGTCATGGTTTTTTATGAGTCTCCATGTGTTGTTATTCAATGGTCAAACATTAAGTTTGATTAGTAGTGACAATATTTTGTGAGTTCTGTGAAGTCACTGAGCTTGGTTTCATAGGAAGAGTCGTGGTTTGAGATATCTTGAGTTATTCGGTTATTTTCTCAAGGTCAAGCATGGTCCTAATGGTGTTTTATATGTTTCTTCTAGTATTTGTGAGTTCAAAGTATGGTCAGGGGCATGTAGTTTCATGGTTGAGTCTGGTCATTCCGTGCATATTCCTAACACCTTTGGAGCATGTAGAATGAGATGGAGGTGTGAGATTTAGAGCTGATAAGTCATGTCTAAGAATGGTATCGGCATGGTGGAAGTTTACCTGAGGTGTATGGTGAGTTTTAGGTCATAACTCAAAGGTTTGGTGATGTTTCAGGGTCCTTGGGAAGCAAAGAGTGAGAAACAGTGCAAGTAAGCACAAGTAAGTCTTACTTGTTTGGATAGTTTGAGATGTATTTGGGATAGATGGTGAGTATGGCCGGTTATAGGATGTTTTCATGATGCTTCATGACAAGTTTTAGGTCATAATTTATATAAAGATTTATAAGATATGCAAGTTTTGGAAAATCCGGGTATTTAGAGTGTGTTTTTAGAGAAAAATGGATCTTCCGACATGCTCATTGTGATTGTATGTTTTTCATGGGGACTTGAGCTCTTGGGCACATCTTCTAAGGTCAATCATTAATTTTTCACAAAAAAATGAGGTGGGTTAATCGTCACGTTTTTATGAACGATCGTTAAGAAGGTAAAGTGGTTTGAAACCCTAATTAAACCCTAGTTAAGAGTAGCTTAGAGAAAAGTGATTATACAGTAGTCTGTTGTGATTAGTTTTTCAAAAGTGATGATTAGATGTTGTATATGACTCTTCCATATTTCTAGAAAGGTATATTAGAGTAGGTGACGTATGTAGGCCCTACTTGAAATTGTCTTGTTTTGAAGAAGTTTGACTTTTGGAAAATTTCTCCAAATAAGGTAAAGATTACAATGCGTTTATGTTGGCCCTAGATTTTTTTCTATCTTTCCATGATATTTTTAGATCATGCTTGAGTGAAAAAAGTGCAAAGTGTTCCCTATTTATGAAGATTGGGTTTTGGGGCAGTTTGGAGCAGTATGTGGTAAAATTGAGATTGCATGAGGTATATGAGGAGTTAGGAATCCATTAAAGTTGTTTTGATCATAGTTCATATAGGTTTCATTGGTATATTGAAAAAAATTATATGGTATGAAAAATTTATGACATGTTCTTTGAGGGTCAAGTTTGAAGGATGTTTGTTCTAGTAGGGTGTTAAGTGGCTTGATGAGGTAAGGTGATGTTTCTGAGTTGTTAATGCTTGGTGAAGTTTTTTGAGTTCCTATACATCATGTATAATGGTTTTCAAAAAATCAAACTTATAAGTGATGTTTTGAGTGATGGAGCAAGTTGATCTCATACTCAGTTCTTGAGTCCTATAAGGCATAAGAAGCAGTTTACAGAGATTGGATTGGTTAAAGGCCTTCCACTTGGAGTTGTAAGGAGTTATAATATGTTATATAAACAATATTAAAATGTATTTATAGTGTTATATGTATTGTGTCTTGGTAATTTTATTTAATGGGTATTTATGATCATTTTATAGAGAATAAAGGATGTTGGATTTTAATCGGATTGTTCTATTGAAAGATTGAGTTGGTTGAGGCATGAGATGGATGATTTAATGCTTGATATCACCTAGAGAGTGAAGAGGGATGAATTTTTTCACAAATGAAGTTATTTATATGTCTTTAAATTTATATAAATAGTGTTAACCAACGAGTTTGCAAAACTAATGTTTGGGCAACTTGTTTTGGTGAAGAGGAAAGTGGTGTAGTTTGAACCTATGGATGTGTCATGAGCTATAAACTACATTTATGTGATGTATGGGTCCTAATTATTCCATTTAGTTGTTACATTCCATAGTTTATTTGATCTTGGGTTGTCTTGAGGCCCAAAGGTGAAGATAGGTGCTGAAACACCTATTTGGTGAAGGATATGGGACTGCTGGGACCATGTTATGATTTATTTGATTGGTATAAGAAAAATTGAGATAATTTATGATGTTTATTTATTATATTACACATTTATGGTGATTTTGGGAGCTTTTATAAGTATGGTTTTGTGATTTGTGGTTTAGTTCATCCTTGTGATGGGGTTTTGAGCCTTTTGGTGCAAGTATGAAGGTTTTGGGCATGGCCAACCTATATGGGTCATATGTGACAATTTTTATGAATTTAATTGGATTTAATTAAGTGTATTTTTCATGAAAAAAATTTATGACCAACCTCTCTTTTTTTTAAGGGGAGAAGGATATAAAGTGAAGTGTTTTGAGTTCATTTTTGAACTAGTGCTCTTGGAGAAAGCGAGTGTGACCCAAGTAAAAGTATTTTGTAGGTATGAAGGCATGATTTGAAGGATGATAGAGTGTTTTATAGGTTGAATAAGGTTATATATCATGTGCTCAAGGTTTTATATCTAATACAATTGCAAGAAGAAGAAGATAGAGCAAGCTAGAGGAATGAGGGTTTGAAGAAGATTGTGTGAGCTGAATTAGAGATCTCCATTAGTTGTGGCAGAAAAAACAATTAGAGATCATCATCATCAAGTGTCTGAGTTGGTGCTTAGTCATCCTAGGGGTTTTTATCCTCCTTTTGGAGTGGGTGCTTCACTAAATTAGGGGTTGGTGCTCCTTGTAAGGTTGGTGCTCTACTAAACTAGGGGTTGGTGCTCCTTATGAAGTTGGTACTTCACTAAATCTCTTTGATTTGTGTAATATAAGCATAGTTTTAGTGGGTTTTCTTCCCCTTGATGGTTTCCCACTTATATATGGTGTTCTTATGTTGTGTACTTTATTTCATGCTCTTGTGATTGATGTCAGTAAATCTTAGTAAGCACACAAATCGTTCATGAATGTTGAATGGATGGTTGATGTTATATATAAATGTTAAGTTAAATGAAGTAATTTTTTTAAGGGCTAATTCACCCCCATCAATCCATTGTGCTTCTGAAATCACTTTGATCTACGAGCCTCCACCTGTAATTTGTAACACAAACCCTAGCTACATGCACAAGATCACAAACACATCAAATTGGAATAAAAATGCAATATGTGAAGTTGGGACTGACTTCGAGGTCATCCAAAGGATGATCTTATGACTATTAATTTCACTACATTCCATATTTCATGTATTTATGTGTTCTTATGTGTGCAATAGTTCTCCTAGGTTTCCCTTGCACCAATGATCCCAAGATAACAAGTTAAATGTAGATAAAATTTAAATGTGTGGGATGGAATTCATAAACTTCCCATTCTTATATAGTTTACGTAGATTAATCAGCCCAAAATTTCATTCCCTTTGATCTAGTATGTATATATGCTTTCACTTTAGAATTTCCCACCATTATAATGATATGTATGTTGTGTATATATAGGGATCTCTTGTTTGAATTTCAACACTAGTGACACAACATGTTGACTAGGACCTCGGGATAGGAGTAAGAAAACCAAAAAGGCTGACCACAAATGTCAAAAATGTGAAAAAAACAAAGAGAATATGAGCACCAAGGTGGACAAGAGCACTGGGTGCAAGTGTCCATATTGGGCACTTCGTGTCTTGGAACAACTAACAAAAATGTGAGAAGACTGATAGACAAGGATCCCTGTGACTTGACTAGAACTGGGTGTAAAATTGACAGATGTGAGAGATAAAGACAATAAAAATAATCAAAAAGTAGATGGACTAGGAAGTGTGTCACCAGTGAATACTTTTCTTACTCAAGATCCATACATATAACAACATACTTAGCGGTATAATAAAATAGTAGTATGTGTGTGATTTTGTGTCTAAAGTTTATAGTTATGTTATTTGTTATATATAACAAATAAGTTCATTTAAATTTTGGGGTGCTTTAAGCCTTTGTTTCGTTTCAATTCATTTAAGTAAAGTACCCTTTATTGTTAATCTTTTAGTTCATTAAAATTAATATTCTAGTCACTAATCATTTTCTATTAAAAAGAGTGTAGAGTTTTATCCAAATTCATATTGTCTTATCAATTGAAAAGGATTCCAATTCAATAAATATTTTATTTTTATTGTCAAAATTATTTTTGTAGAGACAAATGTTTAGCTTAAACTCGACATCTATTTTGTTTGTCAAATTTTTGAGGGAATTTTTATTTGAGTCTAGCTATTTGATTTAACCCTATTGAGGACATAGACATGTAAGCTTGGAGGAAAATCAATGTCCGTCGTAATTCACTAGCAATGGGGACATAAAAATACTTGCACTAAAATGACTAAAACTAAGGACAAATTATATGAGGCAAGATATCATGTCATACAATTTTAGATCATAGTGATATTGATTTAGAATAAGTGGCTATATATGAGGAAATTGAGGATAGCTCATCATTTATTTTTGCAATATTATTTTTCATTGTGTTGTGTGTTTAATATTTTCCTAAACCCCTACTTACATTTGGGAAAGAGGCATCTTCAAAATAATCTGAATTATTTTGGACAATAGAAGATTTTGAGGTAAACTCAAAATGAATTATTTTCAAGCTAGTTTGAGATCTATATAAATCTAGATGATTCAAAAATTGAGAATTCATGGAAAGAAGTATGATAATTGTCCTATAAATTTTGGATTGAGATCTATGCCTTTCAAGTTTCATGAAACATCTTGATAGAGTTGACATAGTCTAAAGAATGTTTTAGGGGAGAATCGTTAATACATGATATATTCCTTTTCTCCCATTTTCATATAAAATATAAATGTGATTATTCACTAATGCTTCATTATATAATTTTGGGTGATAATATTGTCATGTGTATTGTGAGATGTATTGTGAGTTATAACAACTCGCAAATTGAGTGGTTTTAATTTTGTTGGGTGTGATATTAAGAGATAGTAAGAGTTGTTGTGAGATATTTTAAATATTGTGAGGTATTTGGTTAGTTATCCTTGAATATAGACATTAAGTAGATCAATTTAGTATTCATATGTACACATATATGTTGAATAACATAGAAGAAGAAAATGATATTATTCTTGTGTGAAACTCTATACCATGATCATTAATCTTTGGCACCTATATGTAATAATGTTTTCAATCCTCCAACATCATTAGAGGTTGTTTTCCTCATTTCAAATAAATCAAGCATGGAAAATATGTTTCACATTAATGAATTCAGATATTAAAATAATTTTCAAGAGTAGAATCGATCAAAATAGCTTTGTGTGTGTCAAATGTGTTAAATGGCTTGGCAGTTTCAAATGTCGATAACATTTGATCATGAGTTCCAAATTAGATAAAATTGGTACCATTAGTATCAAATTAGGGTGAATTGATGATATCTTTTCAATGCATTTTTGGAAAACATTTTATGGCATCCTTTGCACTTTTTAAAAGTGTTGTGCTTCTAAAAAACATGGATGTATCCCTAAGATCTTCAATTAACTTCCAATTGGTTCCAATTTTTATTTTATCCATGGTAGAGGTGTTAATAAATATTTGCATCTATGTTCATCTATTCTCATTAGTTTTTACCTTTAAAATTCCATCTAATTCTATTTTTGAATGTTCCTCAATTGTATAAATAGATGTAGCATGTGTCTCATCTAATCAAATTCGAGCTTGGGTACTTTTTGGAAGGATATTTGATCCCTTTAGTTATCTATTCTATTGGTGTTCATTTTATATTTGTTTTAGATGTTTAGAGAAGGAATGCTTGTAATAAATTGAAGGATATCATAATGAAGATCTGGAAGAGTAGGCATGTTTTTATTGAGTCATAAAAATATAGTGCAATATAAAGGAAACTATCATTTTAGGCATAAGTGTATTCATTCATATTATTAGAGTCTTAATTTGGTAGATATGTGTAGAGGTATGATGTGTAGTCACCAAATCATTTGGTCAGTAAAATCCTTGCGAAAATTTAAATGTATTTACACTCAATAAACTTATCTAATGCTATATTTTAGATTTTGAGTTATGGTGGTCTAATGGTTTGTTAGATCTCAGTGTATGTGGTTTAATGAGTGTTTAATTGTGGGATGTTATAGAAATTATGTAAATTGATGCACCTCATGTGTTATCTTTGAATCCTTCATCCCATATTTATAAATTTGGGCCAATGAAAAAGGAACCTATGAATTTGGAATGATCAACCCCTCTCTTAATTAAATATTGTTATCCTACCCTTTGATAACTCTATTTAATCATGTATAATTTTAGGGCCTCTTTAATATAACTCTAGATATATCTTTGATGTAACGATCTACCATAACCTTTTCCCAATCTCAAGTAGCTTTATTGTTCTCCTCTTGTGACAACCAATCGAGTGGGAAATCATAGTGGTTAAGCTACTCTAGAGGTCTATTGTATGATTTTCATTATCCATGTCATTTGACATCACTCAAAGTTGTTGTAGGATCTCTCCCCTAGGTTTTACAAAGACTAAAGATTTTATTTTTAACCACATTCCTACTTGTTTCCTTGAATATACCCCGATAGGAAAAGAGATACACATATATAGTGCCATATCCCTCTCTTCACTCATCCGATAGGCAATGTAGATTTGGGAACCAATAAATTGGCATGTGTCTAGGATAACACAATTTTGGTTTAATTTTACCACCATTTGCACTTATCTAGTGAGTTTTATTTTAGTTATACCATATATGGGTTTATTTACATGGTATTTTAACAAATTGATGAAAAGTATTGTCTAATTCAAGTATATTTTTGAAAATTGTGTTGTCATTTTGTGATCTTTATTGTTATAGTTGTTATAATTTGATATTTGAAGAAAGATATCTTGATATGTTGTTGATATTTTCACAAATACTACAAGTAACTTTTCCTCGCACCTGACCTCCCGAGGTCGTGCCGAGATAGCCGGTGGGGATTGAATATGCGTGGGATGCAGACAAACTAGTTAGGCAATCTGATGTCTTCGACACGCACTAGTGGAAATTGTGAATCTAAGGCAAAGAAGGCCCTCCTAACCTAAACTGGTGTGATAGATCGATCAGCAAGGATGACTGCTCGAAGGCTCCAATCAATATCGAGCTCTGGCGTGATTCGGTCTATGGGTTGTGGAATACGTGGAAAATGACCTAGGATAGTTTCGTGTATATTTCCAGATAAGGTCATAGGGTGGATGGTAAATATAATTGACTCTATGGGTGATTCTCTGGCCTAGTCTAGAATTCCTTAGCTTTGTTAGCTGCTATGTCTAACAAGGATAACTATTCAATAATGATAGGTGGAAGTGGAGTAGATCTGAATACTAGTGTGCGTAAGCCAGCGTCAATGTCAGATTGACCTATAGATTCGTTGGGTTGAGGGATTTGTGGGTCACAACCGTAGATTCATGGTTGTTGTGGTCCTGCTATGGTCATGTGTGGAATCAGTCCCTAATCCCTAGTATCTAATAGTCATATGCTTTTTCAGCCTCTATATTTAGAATTATCAATTGTGTGATCTTTTCAGAGTATCTCACAGGTGTTCGTGCAACCTGAATTCTTAAGCTGGTATCTATATCTGTGAGAGTGTCTCCTGCGTCTGGCTATGGGACCAAAGGATCACAACCAAATGTTTGCTCTCTTTCAAACCCTTCCACAGTCATGCGGATATATATCTAGGGTAATCTGTAGTTTGGTTGATTTGACCAAAAATGTGTGTGCTTGGTCATCTTCTATGTTTAACCCGTGTAATTGGGAACTGATTTGTTGTAAGTTTACCATTGTTTGGAAGACTTGGATCCTAAGATTCTGATCTATATCAAGTTATTGTTGTGATGAGATTGGGTTGGGACACGATTGGCTCGAATACATATTCTCTGGGCTCTCTAGGTCCCGTGATTGTCATACAAAAGCAACAACGTAAACCCAATTGCAGCAAAGTGAAATTAACTATGTAAAGTGTTTCTATAGCATATATGACTTCTCTATTTTTGTATTTTTCTGATGAATTTTATATGATGAAATTGATGGAGCAGCTATTTTAATATATCTAGAAATTGACAATTAATCTAATGATGAATTTAAAACAAACAAAGTAACCGAGTATAGCTACTTGCCTATGCAGTTGTAAATCTATTCTAAACAAAGAAATAACTGATCTAATCTATTTGAAAGACTCTCGATCCTACCTCAGAAGTGAGGAATGAATCATAGTTTCTCAGAAACTATCAATCCCCACAGCTTCCCTGGCAATATCGAAAGTAAAATTGACTGAAATAAAGTGATTGGCTACTCTATTTGATATGCTTCTAATTAGAACTTTGAAAGCTAGAACTGGATTATGCAGATAAATGGCGAATCCGATGGTGTGTGTGATTTTGTCCCCTCAGTGTGATCTCCTCACTCCTTCGTGCTCACGTGGATCCAGAAAAGCGTGTAATGCTAGCATCAACAAAAGTAGATATTGGGACAAAGGCAGCTTAGGATACAGACTGAATACAATGCGAGTAGGAGAGAGATAGCGCAAGAGTACAGAGCTTGGCTTATGCAATTCCTAGTGGGATTTATTGTGAGTCATGCAACATAAAACGTCCAGAACCTGAAACTATCCTATTTGAAGAACAAAACCTGCAACTTTAATGGCTTCCTATTGAAAAACAGACTATCTTACTCCAATGGATTGGATGAAATATCAACAGCACTTGCACAAGATGGATATGTGGCTTCCTAACAGCAAAACAACACTAACTAGGCATGCAATGAATGAAACTAAGAATTCTAAGAAAAATGAAAGACTAATCTATTGAAATGAGAAATTCATAGGAAAATTTGAGGGGCCATTTGCTTGAGCACAAGCCAACTATTTATAGCATTTGCATTTACCCAAGGTAAAAACCAAATTGATCTCTTAAACTATAAACAATGGCAAAACACTATTCCAGGGAACCAGAATCATTAATGCAAGCCAAAGGCGGTGAAAAAAAGTTGGTAAACATTGAATTTACGTGAGTCGTGTTAAAAGAGCATTTTGGAAAATGCGTGAAGGACCCGCCCCTGAAAGGCGGCGGTTACAAGGACCACCGCCCCTTCGGGTGGCGGTCATCACGAGACCGCCCTGCAAGGCGGCGGTTTCGTCACTGAAGAGAAAAAGGCAAAGAAAAGAGGGGAAAAGGGAAAAAAAGCACGTAGGGGCTAAGCGGGGCATGCGGGATGTTAACGCACACTTGGGGAGCTTTTCGGATCCCGAACACCTTGCGAGGAGACCTGTATCATCATTGGGGCACGTGTTACGTTGTTCGATAGTGCAGTACCCTACAATTTTGGGTACGTACATATTGCCCCCTCGGAGAAGTGTTTTAGCCATGAAGAGGTGTAAAACGGTGGGTCAAGTATGGCGGTCCCGAAATGGGAAGTTGGAAGTTATACCTGATACGTCCGTGTGTCGAAATGATGCCATCCAAAATTCTCGCACCCTGCAAAATGAAAAGAGAACTCAAGTGCTAGATAGACAAGATAGATCGGAAAATAAATGCTAAAATAATGGGAAATGAGGATGTACCATTTGTGCGGGGTAAGAACTTACTCTCGTGCTCCAAACCTGCAAAAAAAGGGCATTCAAAACAAGTCAGGTCTATATATATGTAAAAGTGGGCCCATTTTCCTATTCATTTGCGCGTGTTGATTTGGTTGGTTTTGAGCTCTGGGACCCACGGTGATGGTTTCTTACGAGAGTAGAGTCAAAATGTTCGTGACGAGATAGCGATCATGCCTCCATGAGCAGATCATCGACCCGCGAGATCACAGGTTAGTTTTCTCAATTTATCATTTTTACCCCCAAAATTTTAAATTGTTAAAATCTTTGTCATGGGGGGGTTATTTTTGAAAATGTTAGGTTCAAAAGGTCCATCTAGGGGGGGCGCCTACTGGGTAGGCTTTGTTTTTAGTTAAAATGGTCCTTTTTCATGTTTTTGGCCTTTTTAGGATATAAAACCCGCGTGGGTTTTGGGACACGACCGCCGCCCTGCCTAGGGCGGTGGTGGTGACCACCGCCCCTATTCAGTGGGGTGGTGTTACAAGACCGCCACCCTTAAGGTGGTGGTTATGAAACCACCGCCTGCTCAGGGCGGGTGGTGGTTCTTCACAGAATGTCAAAAGAACACTTGTTTGAGATTGTTTTTGCATTTTTAGCATTTCTATGTGTTTTCATGATTTTTCTAATGTCATTTGGATGCTAACTTGCTTTGTTTTGTGTGTTTTTGGGTGTATGTAGGTGAGAGAGGAGTACATTCGGTGGAGCCGAGAGAGGGAGTGTGACTGGCTCCCAGCAGTGTTAGATGCCCTTTCACAGGATGAGCAGGATACTCTTCAGAGGGCTGGTATACTACGTATATCGCGGGTTCCACATGTTGCACCATCCAGTCACATACTCTGTGACTTATTTTCCTACTGGGATGTTGATCGGAACACCTTCCGATTACTGGGGTCGAGGTGAGTGGACCATCACACTGGAGGATGTTTACCATATCCTGGGGGTCCCGATCATTGGGAGATGACTCACCCTTGAGACAAGCAGGTTCACGGGCCCAGATAGCATAGTGGGCTTCTTACATGGGAGATGTAGTCATCTCCATGGGTTTGAAGAAGGGGGTCAGAGTTTGGTCTATTCCTAGTTTTCCCATCCCCTTGATTCGCCAGGCTATTATGGGGATCCTTGCCTCGAGATTGATCGGGGACAAGGGAGGAGACACACTACTATATTGTTGGTCCCCCATCATTGCACAGATCGAGGGACATGGCCGGATTTATGCCTGGGGAGTAGATATACTTGGGACTACCTACCATGACTTATAGGGTAGTCCATTTACAGGGGTAGTCTTTGAGCCACCCGACCCTGGTTATGAGTTGGGTTTATGAGCACTTCATTCCTTATGGTAGAGGTGTAGAGGTGACAGATCCCGGAGCTGTGAGGGCAGCCAGATGGATCAGATATGTCGGTGCTCAGAGCACCTCATCACCAGTTGCTTCTCTGACCACCGATGACATGGAGGCCACACCATATCAGACCATGGTAGGCTTATGGGGTGAGGAGGCTCTTACTTTGATCTCCTGCTCCACCACAGGGCAGCTCATTGATAGAGTGAGTGGAGATACACCCCTTTGGCCGAGTTCCTCAGCAGTTTGGCCTACCTTACATGGGCATGCTTCCCCGGTAGTGCCAGTATACAGGTTAGTTCGAGAGGCCAGAGGGGGTCCTAGAGGCCGGGGTTGGATAGTTGTTACCCCTGGCATTCCTATTGCGGCTAGGAGGGTAGTACGTGCCCGAGGGAGAGCCGGTGCTCCTCAGGCACCCTTACTTCAGATTGTGTGGGTCCTGCCCATAGCAGTGATGACCCCATCGACATAGACTCTGAGTCTGAGGAGTTCAAGGGGAGAGGAGGAGGAGGCGAGGAGGATAGTGATCTGAGTGGCATGACACTCGAGGGATATCATGTCATCGAGAGAGAGGGCAGAGCAGAGTGCAGAGAGGGTGACTCTGGTTTCAGAGGAGCCACTCTCCCAGGGCCATGGTGGGGAGGATGAGTCTGTTGCGGGATGCTACGTCACTCCAGCCACGGGGAGCACCTCAGTCAGTGGCGGCATCTGTGGCAGGTGCTGGCCCTAGAGATCCATCCTGGAGGCCCGGTGATCCGAGTAAGTTATCTTCTTTTTGCTTTGAGTTAGGATTGCTTTAATTGCCATCTCTCCTTTTGTTTACACTTGTGTTTATCTCTTGTTTTATTTCTAATTCATTTTCTCCTTTGTTTGCAGAGACCACCGATGAGTGGCGAGACTTGATTCATAGGGTATGCACCGATACCCTGATGATCCCCATGGAGAGGACCCGTGCAGAGCTTGTCTGTGGATGCTGGGGAGCCCTCGGTAGTAGACATCGATGACATCTTTTCCCCTATCGGCATGTGGCCAGGATGGTATCGACTCTCTGCACGGAGCTAGCGGGGTATAGGACAGCCGAGCGCCTGATGAGGAGTCATTCTCGTGGCGAGACTGCGGCTGCCCCTCGGGATCCTGAGCCCTCCATGCACTCAAAGCGCCGGCATAGCCGGAGTCCTAGGCGTGGGCGTGCACCTTCAGAGGGGTCTCATAGGGATTGAGAAGCCACTTGGCTCTCCTAGATTTTTGTATGATATTTTTGTATATCCCGGGCTCTTTGAGTGTTTTGACCATGCTTAGCGCATGATGGCATTGTATAGGAATTTTGATCATTTATATATTATATATATATATATTCTTTTTGGATCAAACCCTTGGCATCTATGGCTTTGTTTCCATTCCCTTATGTGAACTATGATGTTATGCTTATATGCTTTTTTAGAATGTATGCAATGGAGAACAAATGATACAAATGTTTACTTTCTTTTTGTATTTCATGATGCTGATATATGATAATGTAGATACAATGTGATTTTGAATCTTAGTTTCTGTAAGCAATTTTGGATACTTCATATTTGTTTTGGCAAAGTGGTGAAGATAAGCCGGTATGATGAGTAGATAGACTTGCCCCACTCCTAACCCCACACAACTAGTAAGATGCGAGGGCTCATCACCGAGAGCTGGAAAGGGCACAAGTTATGAAATGTGTTGAAATGATAGTGATGAAAGATAGACAAAGCTTTGGTGGAACCAAATTAGGATGCTACAAGCCTACTCCACTCGAGTGACTCCATAGTTTGGGATGCAACTTGCTTTGTGGTTTATCTAGACTTAGATCCGTAGATGGCCACATGGTAGACAAAATCTGGGTTTTAGGATTTTTAATTCTCTTGGAATTTTGGACATCCGATTCATTTGTTTTTGACTCAAGACTTCAAGATTTGAATTGTTTGTTTATGACCTTTTCACGTTTGTTTGTAAGAGGACCCCCTACACCTTGCCCCATGCTACTAGTAAGAAGCGTGGGTTTATCACCATAGGCAAGGCATAGGCGAGTAAGGGCATTTCCATCCTTTCCCAACCCTACGTCACTAGTAAGAGATGCAAGCTCATCACCAAAGGTTGGTGGGGCAAGGAAATGTGTAAATTTAAAATTTTCTGTTTGATTTATATTTGACTTGTTTACTTGAGCAAAATGTCAGTGTGTTCTTATTTCCAAAGAGATATATGTACGGGATAGATGTGACAATGAAGCTTCTAGAACAGACCATAGGCAAGACACCTATCCTAAGAAGAAACCAAAAGTGAGAACAAACCTGCAGATCTTGGTATGGTTACCATTAAGACCTTGTCATATCTAACTTTATTTGATGAAATGATTCCGAAATAGTTGATGATATCATGGAAATAGAGAAGTATGATTAGAGTGTTTATGCCAACAACATCATGAGTTTGTAATGAATTACTTTGAGAATAAATTCCTTGATCACAAATTTGTATGAAACAAGCGGACAAAATGATCCTAACTATATGAAGATGCAATGTAGATATAACTATACAAGTAGTACTAGTTGCTTACGTAGAATCGTTTGAGGTGTAGGGAATTGATTGTTTCACCAAATTCCTCACCTTCCAGCGTACATAGGAGATATGCACCATTTCCATAGTCCTTCATGACTCGGTATGGGCCCAACCATTTGGGCGGAACTTCCTTCCTTCGCCGGTCTTTTTGTCGATCCACGGTGTCTAGCCTTAGAACTAGATCACCTTCATATATGTCACGTTCATAGACTTTCTTGTTATACTGCCGGCACATCGGTAGCATAGACTCTGTGCCACTGTTCAACATCTATCCTAGCTTCATCTAGGCTTTCTAGTTGGGAGAGACGTGCTTCTCTGTAAGCGTCTTCATCTAGAATCCCTTGTAATGAGATACGGAGACTGGGTATTTCAACCTCAAGTGGGAGAACTGCTTCTGCCCGAATACCAGTGAAAAGGAGTGGCTCCTGTTGGTGTTCTTATTGAGGTTCGGTGGGCCCATAAGGCCGGATATAACTTCAAATGCCAATCTCATTTGTTTTCTTTCACCGTTTTAAGGAGAATGGCTTTTAATGTTTTGTTTGTCGCCTCAGCCTGTCCATTGGCTTGAGGGTAATACAAGGAGGCCGTATGATGGCTTATTTTAAATTTATTACACAATTCACGTGAACTTCATCATTCTTAAAAGAAGTCCCATTATCTGAGATAATGATTTGTGGGACACCGTACCTACAAATGATTTGGTTCAAAATGAACTTGGTGATTATGAGAACCTGGACACGGAGTAGTAAGAGGCATAGCCTCTACCCACTTGGTAAAATATTCGGTGGCTGTGATTATGAAATTATGGCCATCTGTAGATGAGGGAGAGAATTTCCCTATTAAATCTAGGCCCCACGTAGAAAAGGGCCATGGAGTAGCGATTGGTTGTAGAGCTTGTGCCGGCATGTGAATCTCATGGGAGAATTCTTGGCACTTATGACACCTTCGTACAAACTCTACTGCATCGTGTTCTAGAGTAGGCCAGAAATAGCCCATCGATGTATTTTATGAGTGGTGGCATGGCCACCGAAGTGGCCTCCACACATTCCACTATGAGATTCATGGAGAATCTTCTTGGATTCTTCTGTGTCGACACATCTTAAAGCATTCCATCGAATGCTTTTCGATAGAGCACTTGCTCTATGATGATGTATTTAGCTACGATAATGCGTAAACACCTTTTTGTTGTGGTGTAGCACCTTCTGGATATGTATGGTCCATGATATAATTAATAATATCAGTGTACCAAGGACACTCAGAGATAGAAGGTCGGGTTTCGATGTAGTATATGCACTCATCGGGAAAGTCCAGATCTACTAGATCACCTCCATCTAATGGATTATCAGCTAACCAATCCATGATGATTTGTCCTTTAACAAACTTCTGATTTATGAATGTTAATTCAAATTCACCCATTAAGGTTATAAAGCATCCAGCCTTTTTAGATAAGGACCCTTGCGTGAGGAAAGTTCGTAAATGCTCTGTCTTTACAATGACCTTTGTTTCTTGATTTAACATGTAATGTCTTAAGCATTTGGTTGCAAAGACTATGGCGAGGCATTCTCATTCTACTTGTGTATAGTGTGTTTCATAGTCGAGCAATGTCGGCTAATGAAATAGATCACACGTTCTCTCTTGTCATCGTCTTCTTGAGCCAGCATATAGGCTAGCGAGACATTGGTGGCTCGCGAATATAAAATTAATGGGTGATCCGGCTTAGGTGGCATTAGCGTAGGTGGTGATAACAAGAAATGCTTAACTGCATTGAAAGCTTCATTGCAGTCTTCGGTCCAATCAATGCTATAATCTTTCTTGAGTAGATTGTTGATTGGATGAATGGCGAAACTTAAGTCCGGGATGAATCTCCGGATTGCACCAAGTTTTCCGAGAAATGACCTGATTCCAGATTCATCTAAAGGTGGGACCATTTCGAGAACAACTTTAATTTTGGTTGGGTCAACATCGATCCCGCGTGATGATATAATGTAACCTAGGAGCTTCCCCCTGTTACACCAAAGACACATTTTTTTGGATTTAGCGTGACTCGTATTCTATTAGACGTGAAAGAATGACGAAGCACTTCCGGATGGTCACAACACTTCTTGGCCTTGGCCAACAAGTCATCTACGTAGGATTCCACAATTTTATGAATAAGATCATGAAATATATACGTCATAGCCCACTGGTATGTAGCGCCAGCATTCTTGAGACCGAATGGCATAACAACATAGCAATAGGTTCCCCAAGGAGTTATAAACGTGGTTTTAGCTTGATCTTGTTGGATATTCTGATTTGATTGTATCCCGAGAATCCATCCATGAGAGATAAAAGCTCAAATCTAGTTGTTGCATCAACAATGACGTCTATGGATGGTAATGGGAAGTCGTCTTTAGGACATGCCTTGTTAATGTCTCGGAAGTCTATGCAGATGCGTATCTTTCCATTCTTTTTGAGAACGGAACGATATTAGATACCCTTGAGTAAATCGGTGGTTTGATGAATCCTACTTGGAGGAGCTTTATTACCTCCTCTTTTACCATGAGAGCTACCTTGGGTTTCATTGGTCTTGATTTTTGTTTAATCGGTTTTGCATCTGATTTAGTGATGAGGTTGTGCACCGCAATGTGTGGTGCAACCCCTATCATTTCTTTATAATTAAATGCAAAATCCTTCTGATGTTCCTTGAGGATCCGAGTGTGTATTTCTACTTCTGATGGAGTTAACGAGGATCCTAACTTCAATATCCTTGGTTCATCTTCCGTTCCGATGTTAATATCAATTGTTTCTTTGATTAAAGAAGTGTTACCTTCTTCAAACTCAGGCGGGGCTGGAGGTAGTTCCAGATCATCTCTGTTCTCGACTGTGTATATGCTAAGTTCCTTTTGTGGGGAAGTTCTGTCATGGGATTTCGAAGTAAGAAGATGAATGTGGGATTAAGGATAAATCTACTACGTGATGGGTGAGATGTAACGCCACATAGGCGTTTAAGTAATCAAGAGTGATTGTATCACTATCAATGTGGTTTAGGATAGTAGATTTGTTCTCATCTCTGTTCGTTAGAAGAAGGTTTGACATTGTTTTTACGAATGGTTCTATACGAAGGGATACCATGAAATGGGTGTCCTCCAACTTACTGTTTGGAGTAAAGCGTGATGCTGAGGTTGCTATTGAATCGGTGAGAAGATTTTGTTCTCGTGGGATTGCCTCAATTGATATGAAGTCAAACTCCTTGCTTAAATTCAATACAACTGTTTTGTAGAGTTGTAAGTGCTCGGCTCTGGTTTCATACATCTCAGAGACTTGGTTTGCTACCAATTGTGAGTCTCCTAACACTCTGATGTTATCAACACCGATTCTCTTAGCTAAGATGAGGCCAAGGAGGAGGGCTTCATACTCAGCGCCGTTGTTTGTGCATTCAAAATTTAGTTTAAAGGCAAATGGTAGGACTTTTCCCTCGGGAGAAGTAAGGATTACACCTGCCCCAGCTCTGTAATGACATCTAGCTCCATCGAAATGGAGAGTCCAATACTTAGCTGGGAATATGGGCATTGGGATATTTGTTGTGTTAACATCCTCTACCTCTATCATGCAGAGATCCACTATTGGAAGAGAGCCAACACCTAGGGTAGATCCCATGCCTACAGAATCAAATGGTAGGAACATTGGTAGATCCTGTTCTAGTAATTCAACAATTTTTGTAGTAGTTCCTAATGATACTGTTTCTACAATGTTAGCCTCATCCTTGAGGGCTGGGATCATCTTGACTAGGCTCATAGTTTCAAGATCTGTTGTAGGCACCAACTTTTCTTCTGGTTTCACGTCAGTGGGTTTATTAAGTTGGTTTGTTGGGAGTTCAAACTCGAGTGCACGCCTGGTCTTCTCTTTAAGTCAGCCAGGTGTATATCGAATGGTTTTGGATCACCTTTGGCCATGAACACCTTTCCTAAATGCAAGAATCTTACTTCTTGAAATAACGTAGAAGGGATAGCCTTCATACGGTGTATCCATGGTCGGCTGAGAATCATATTATAGTTAGTTTCCGATCTATAATATAAAACTCAGTCAGGATTGTTTTGGGTCCTAAGGTGACCGGTAGTATTATAGTTCCAATTGAAGTGGCTTTAAGGTTGTCATAGCCTCTTAGTGTATTTCGAGTCGTGGAACAATTGGTTTCTCCATACCCTAGCTTTTGAAGGAAAGAGAAGGGGACTATATTAACTGCTGCCCCATCATCAACCATCGCACGTTTCACATAATTGTTATAAACCCACACTTGCAAGTGTAAGGCTGGATCACCTCGGCGTGTGATCTCAGCATCTGTTGGCATTTTGTTTATTTTGAATATGAATTTGACATCCCTATCCGGCTGTCCCGGAGGATGGATATCAAAGTCTACATGGTTTACCTATGTTTCGGGAGGTGGAGTGATGTTAATTAAATGACCTAAGCCTAATGCCTCTAAAAGAGCAGCCCTGTGAGTAGGGGAGTTCTTCAATAAATCCAAAAAGGAGATGTGCGAGAAGGTTTTTGTTAGATCATTAATTAAATCGTAAGCACCCATGGGCTTTATTAATACTTGTTGGATATTGTCTATTTCTAGCGGGTAGCTTGGACTTAGCTGAGAGGAATATTCTCGTGTCCTTGTTACAGCTTCTACGGGTAGTTCGGCGTCTAACTCCACTAAACCGACTATCTTGGGTCGTGGCTGACTTCCTAATTGTGGCGCAACTAATGGATTCAGTGAAGTTGAGGCTTCATGATCATTGTTTCCTGTAATTACACCCTTGTTTGTCCCATTTGGATTTAACTTGTTATTGTTGTGATTTGGGAGCGGATCATTGAAGATCTTGAGGGGTGCATTTTGAGGGAAACTTCCCCTGTAAAAGTATTTGGTGCTGGTGACGTAGGATCTGCCAAGAACATATCTATGAAAAGTTGTCTTTGTTCTCTGGAAAAATGTTGCATGAACTTATTGTAGTCACGGCACGTTCTAGTGTCATGGCCTCGAATTTTGTGGAAACCACAATACGAGTTAGGATTGTAATTCCTAGTTTGTTGGCTTGGTGTATATTGTGGCCCAAAACTCTGATCAAACCATTGCCTATTAGGATTAAATTTTGCATTTGTTGTCTTTGGTTTGAATTCTGGTTTTGATACCCAGTTGAGTTTTGGTTTGGACCTTGTGTAGGATTTCATGCCGTTGTTGTTGTTGTTGTGGATGATTAAAATCCACTGTATTGATTGTTGGAGTAAAGTTGTTGTTTCGTTGGTTGTTTATTTGTGGTGGAGTATTCACAACATTTACCTTTCTAACCTGATCAGTTACTCCATCTGTTGTCACTCCATGATTTTTATTAAGGATTTTAGGTCCTTGATTGACATTCATGGTAGTAGGATAAGTTGTAGTGTTCTGGTTGGAGGTGATTAACCTCCCGTTTGCTCCATATGTTTTGCGACCACTATCAATCGATTGCCGCTATCTATTCGGAGAGCGCTCAAGTACTTCATCGTAAGTTCTTAGTGGGAACTTCTGGACTTCTTCCTTCACTTCTCTGCTGAGAGAATGAAGGAATAAATCACATAGTTCCATCTGATCCATATTTGGAGCACTTGTCGAAGAATAAAGAACTGTACGCCACCTCTGGATGAAATGGGCGACAGATTCATTGTGTTCTTGCTTAATATGCAAGAATTCCTGATTCCTATTCTTAATAGTTTGTTCATGTCAAATGCCTTGATGAACTCTGAAATGAGTTGCTTGAACGAATGGATGGAAGCCTCAGGTATTCTATAATACCAATCGAGAGCGATGCCTTCCAAGGTTTTTGGGAATATTTTAGCAACAACCCCATCCCAAGGGAGTAATTCTCGAATGGCTGTAGCGTAAGCCTTGATATGTGCGTTCGGATCTCCCTCACCTTTGTACTTGGGAAAATCGGGAAGGGGTCTTGGAAGCATGACGCTTCGTATGGTGAAATCTAAGGGCTCTTTCAAATATTCTGAGTAAGTCCCTATCGCATATGTTTCGACCATTGATGGTGCCTGCTGAGGGAGCGGCGGTGGAATGGGTTGTTGACATGGCATTGCATATGCATTGGTAGGAGCATAAGGAAACCCCTGTGGTTGAGTAAAAATACCGGGAGAGGAGAACATATCCCCTTGTGGTGATTTGGAATACATGTTTAAGTATGAAGGGGTATTGTCCAAGAATGGATTATTTTGTACTAGACCGGGAGGTGTCAGAATGGTGTTAGAAATGACGGTTCTAGTTGGCGTTTGTTGTGAATACTGAGGGGTCATGCCTAACGTACCTATTCCTGTGAGGAGGTCTATTTGGCTAGGATTAGAATTTCCTGCCTGCATGAGTTGAGAATGGTGATTTGCTGAGCAAGTTCTAACCCCCTCACTTTTTCTACTAACGTTGAAATGACTTCATTTGGTGAAGTCACGGTATTTTTCCTTAGTGGCGTTTGTTGTATATCATGGTGTTGTATAGGCATGTGATATCCTGCTATGAATTGATCGCTGCCCTGCCAAGTTTCCCGAGGGCATTTCCTGTATGTAGTGGCATGAAGGTATTTCCTTGAAAAGAGACCTCGGGTTGTGTTTGTAAATTCCCTATAGGTGGGTACATACTCGAGAGCGTTGTTCATTCCTGACATAACGTACTGAATGTTCATCATCTAAACCTAGGTATGGGTCTGATTGTCTACTAATTTGTGGTCTAAGTAGTATCTGAGGAGACGAACCAGATTCTCCTGTGAACGTCATATTGTTCGAGCCTGAAGGCTCTGTTTGTTGTGTTTGAGTGAGCTGATCCAACTCCTCTGTTTGGAAAGATGAGCTATATCTGACCCTTGGAGTTTGTGTTGATAACTGGTTAGTTGAGTAGTTGTCACCCCATACTGAGAGCGAGGGTGATGATTGTCTATTCAGTTGAGCGTAGTATGCCTCAAGACCTAAGAGAGGCCTACCATATGCATCGAATCCCGACATATTCGGGGGGTATATGAATACCCATAGAATAATGGGAAGGAGCGAAGGTGATGGTGAAAGCTGATGAGGTAGTAAAGATGAAAAAGTCATTTAATTTAAAAAAACCAAGTAGAAATCTGACTCCAGACCAGAAAGTAGAAATTTCACGTCGGGTTCACCAATTTTGTACGATGGAAAAGTGACAAGTGAGCGTGGGAATCTACAAGTAACTTTTCCTCACACCCGACCTCCGAGGTCATGTCGAGACAGCCGGTGGGGATTGAATATGCGTGGGATGTAGACAAACTAGTTAGGTAATCTGATGTCTTCGATGCGCACTAGTGGAAATTGTGAATCTAAGGCAAAGAAGGCCCTCCTAACTTAAACTGGTGTGATAGATCGATCAGCAAGGATGACTACTCGAAGGCTCCAATCAATATCGAGCTCTGGCGTGATTCGGTCTATGGGTTGTGGAATACGTGGAAAATGACCTAGGATAGTTTCGTGTATGTTTCCAGATAAGGTCATAGGGTGGATGGTAAATATAATTGACTCTATGGGTGATTCTCTGGCCTAGTCCAGAATTCCTTAGCTTCGTTAGCTGCTATGTCTAACAAGGATAACTGTTCGATGATGATAGGTGGAAGTGGAGTAGATCTAAATACTAGTGTGCGTAGGCCAGCGTCAATGTCAGACTGACTAGTAGATTCGTTGGGTTGAGGGATTTGTGGGTCACAACCATAGATTTGGTTGTTGTGGTCCTGCTATGGTCATGTGCGGAATCAGTCCCTAATCCCTAGTATCCAATAGTCATATGCTTTTCAGCCTCTATATTTAGAATTATCAATTGTGTGATCTTTTCAGAGTATCTCACAGGCGTTCGTGCAACCTGAATTCTTAAGTTGGTATCTATATCTGTGAGAGTGTCTCCTGCATCTAGTTGTGGGACCAAAGGATCACAACCAAATGTTTCTCTCTTTCAAACCCTTCCACAGTCATGTGGATATATATCTAGGGTAATCTGTAGTTTGGTTGATTTGACCAAAATGTGTGTGCTTGGTCATCTTCTATGTTTAACCCGTGTAATTGGGAACTGATTTGTTGTAAGTTTACCATTGTTCGGAAGACTTGGATCCTAAGATTCTGATCTATATCAATTATTTCTGTGATGAGATTGGGTTGGGACACGATTGGCTCGAATACATATTCTCTGGGCTCTCTAGGTCCCGTGATTGTCATACAAAAGCAACAACGTAAATCCAATTGCAGCAAAGTGAAATTAACTATGTAAAGTGTTTCTATAGCATATATGACTTCTCTATTTTTGTATTTTTCTGATGAATTTATATGAATGAAATTGAAGGAGCAGCTATTTTAATATATCTAGAAATTGACAATTAATCTAATGATGAATTTAAAACAAACAAAAGCTTGAGTATAGCTACTTTCTGTGCAGTTGTAAATCTATTCTAAACAATGAAATAACTGATCTAATCTATTTGAAAGACTCTCGATCCTACCTCAGAAGTGAGGAATGAATCATAGTTTCTCAGAAACTATCAATCCCCATAGCTTCCCTGGCAATATCGAAAGTAAAATTGACTGAAATAAAGTGATTGGCTACTCTATTTGATATGCTTCTAATTAGAACTTTGAAAGCTAGAACCTGGATTCTATGCAAAACAGTGGCGAATCCAATGGTGTGTGTGATTTTGTCCCCTCAGTGTGATCTCCTCACTCCTTCGTGCTCACGTGGATCCAGAAAAGTGTGTAATGCTAGCATCAACAGAAGTAGATATTGGGACAAAGGCAGCTTAGGATACAGACTGAATACAATGCGAGTAGGAGAGAGATAGCGCAAGAGTACAGAGCTTGGCTTATGTAATTCCTAGCGGGATTTATTGCGAGTCATGCAACATAAAACGTCCAGAACCTGAAACTATCCTATTTGAAGAACAAAACCTGCAACTTTAATGGCTTCCTATTGAAAAAAAGACTATCTTACTCCAATGGATTGGATGAAATATCAACAACACTTGCACAAGATGGATATGTGGCTTCCTAACAGCAAAACAACACTAACTAGGCATGTAATGAATGAAACTAAGAATTCTAAGCAAAAATGAAAGACTAATCTATGTAATGAGAAATTAGAGAGGCAAATTTGAGGGCCATTTGCTTGAGCACAAGCCAACTATTTATAGCATTTGCATTTACCCAAGGTAAAAACCAAATTGATCTCTTAAACTATAAACCGGCATGCGGGATGTTAACGCACACTTGGGGACCTTTTCCGGATCTTGAACACCTTGCGAGGAGACTGTATCATCATTGGGGCACATGTTACGTTGTTAAAGCGGTGCGTTAACCTACTGATTTTTGGTACGTAGAGTCCCCACGAGTTCATGCATTTGTTCCATTCTTTGACAGAGGAATCAATGGTAGCTTTCCAAACCTTGTATTTTTGCTCACGGGATTTCCACTTTGGGGCCTTTACCATCTTTTTCCCTTTCCTTAGCAAGTTCCATGGGTGAATTATCTCGGTTAAAAGCTTGATATGGTGGATGGTGCTCTTAACGTTGAGGAGATGGACATCACGAATGCAGGCGCAACTTCTTTCATCTTGGCATGTCCTTGCCCATTTCAAGCTTCTCTCATTAGCATTCTTGATTTGTTCACTATGGACCAACGAGGATATCTTTTCCACTTTATCGGATCAAATATTTCAAGTCCATGGAGACCACTGATAATCTTGTGTCTGTTAATTTTGGTATCAAGCCTACTGATGCTCAAAATCCCACATGAAAGAGTGAGTCTTAACGGCGAGAGTCTTACACGGTGAATAGTTTAGATTGGGTAGTTTTCAGAGCATGCAAGCTCTCAATGACATCCTCACGAATTCTCGGAGCACTTATCATCTATAGAATCTGGAGCTTTCTCGCTCTCCCCTCATCCTTTGTTATCCCCATCGTGACATCCTTGTCAAGCTGGAAACGAGACAAGTCCAGGATTCCCATCTTGGTTTTCCCCTAAATCTAAAATCTCCACTTCCTCAACTTGTTTAGGATCCTCCTCAACCTTGCTACATTTTTGATAGCACCATGACTCAGATTGGATCTGGTATGCTTAGCCATAGGTTTTCCAAATGGGTCTTCACTAAGACTATCCTCCTTGGGCACCGAGCCATCAAAGCGATGGAGGCCCCAAATTTGTCATTTTTCCCCAAAAGGGGAGTACCCAGCCTGAGCAAGGATTTAATGAGGCTCGATGCAAAGGAAGGGAGAAGGTCCCTTTCTCAACCATACCAATAGATTTTTCCAGGGAGGTATACAGAAAAGAAAGGGAAATTGTAGGCCTTTGTGTTACACACATGGTTCAACATGGGAAAATGGTAACCATAAATCACTTTATACCTGCCTTCTAAGGTGATGTATGACATAAACAACTGAGCAATTTCATCATAAGGGTGGGGCAGATTTCCCCGAGCATACCCATTGTGAAGAGAGACAGGCGTACCCTTACCTTGCATGAAACATTCAATCTCCAGACTGTAGTCTGACTTGGGCTGTAGATGCATCTACCTTCCAAAGCTAAACCCGAGACTTTGGAAATAAGCTTAGGGGAAATGGTAAAGGAGAAATTTTTGACCCAGACATGGCCCTCATTCCACATATTTTAAGATCGGTTAGCCCAAGTATTTGTCAAATATTTTTACTTTGTTATCCATTGATCTTGTGTTGCTCATTATGACTTTAAAGTCGTAAAATTGGAGGATATGTTCATCTTTAAAATTAGATTCATAAAATAAATACTAGGAATTTCCACCAATAAAATTGACAATCGAAATGGATTTGGAAACTTGTACAAAGGAAAGGTGCATCTCATGCTCATATTTCTTAATATACTTCTACTTTGTTAGTTTTAATTTTAAAGATAATATTTTAATTGATAATATTAATCGAATTATTATTTTATTTATGATTTCTCTAAATCATTTAATGCAAATATTAGTTCCATATTTTGTTTTCCTTCAATTATTCAAATATTAATAGAACTCCATCCTCTCGAAAAAGACTATATCCGTTTGTTTTCCCCTTTATCTAAAGGAAAAGAATTGTTTCAAATTTAGCCCTCATTCATAAATTTTGATTCCATTGATTTCCTAAATATAATTAATGGTCCTCTTGGTGATTTAATCTAGGAATCGACACAAAATACTTTCACTCATGTTTGTGTTCTGATACCCCATCTCTCGATCATCTGTTGAGATAAACCAACATAATATAGATCACTGATATGGTTAGAAGTAATAGAAACATGAATTCCTTTTTCCATGGTAAATCTCCTCATCCATTTTTGGGAGTGAACATATTCATACAAATTTATTTATCATAAATGTAAGGTTATCCCAATGAAGTCCTTGCTAAAATTAGAATAATAATACCGATAAATAAAGGAAATGATCCATTTTAGGTTATCAACATCTCATATTTCTTAACAATTTGATTGGTTATGATGACATTGTATATGAATGATGCAGCCTAGAATCTACTATATAAAACCCAGCAAAACCCAAGTACACTTTGGCGCATCACCCAACTTTGAGTTAAGCACTCACCAAAAGCATGCAAAGTGTTAGGGCCCTCTTTAGAGTTGTTTGTGTAGGATGTTAGTGTGATGAAGATAAATCATACATTCAAAACCATAACTAACCATAAACATTCCACATAGCATATTCTAGATCTAGATCTTAGAGAATCATGAATTAAACAATAACCATAATGAAATCAACCATACAAGAACCAGTTATAGTCATGTTTAACACCATTATCTAGCCAATATACTCCATTATATTAAGCACAGTAAAACATAGAAGCTTCTTACAATAAATAGTATCACCATAAGTCATGTGTGCATTAGATCCAGCAACATAACTTTACAATAATCCACTCCCCATTATATCTCCATAACTACACATTTCACTAAATATTTATAGGGGTGGGGACTTGCCCTTCACCGCCTACGCACTTCCCAAAATAGGTCGCATGCTGAGAATAGCCATGTGCCTTTACTATACCATGCATACATACAAGTGCACTAATAATAGACATCATATAGTTAACTGGAAGAAGCAATCCTATTATCATCTTGAACTCATGCATTGCACTTATCGAGATGATCGTTCCCAAAATAGAATTTTTGGGTCGCGTAAATCTCCATCCCAATGTGTTCCATGCACATTATCTTCCAAAAAATATCATGCATCCATGAAAATGGCTAAGTCCTTAAGCATCTTATCCTACATGCATTTCCTTCCCTATCCTTCCACGCCTTCAAGTACACCTTATTCCCACGCACCCATCCTATTTGTGTCTTCTCCTTAGGAAAATATTGTCTTCTCAACATTACCCCACACTAAAGTACATTTTCATCCCGGAAATGGGGATTCTCTCTCATGTTCCCAACTAATAAAGAATAAGAATGGAAAGAATATAATGAATCACTGTACAAAATAATAGACCTCTACTCTATAGCACCTTCTTCTTCAAGGGAGGATAAATTCTAGATATTTTGTTTTAATCTCGGCCTCGATATGTCATCGGTCATCCAAAGCACATTCCTTGTCTTCTACGGAATGTCTAAGAAATGGCTTCCAATTCATCATGAGTAATCTTTTCCTTTTCATTCTACTAGTACTTGGACAACATTGGCCATAACAGTCATCATTCCCTCCAAAAGATCCATCTTTTGTGTTATGTTCTTCCCAATCTCATATATTCTCTCCTTATGTGGGTCTTGAGTTATTGCACGAGGGCTTCACACATGTTTTATAAGTGCAGATATTTTGCGTGCCCTAAAGTCTCATCCTTCATTTTTGTTATGACTACATTGTCCTCAACAGATTTCTAGTCACGATTACTACCTCTAGTGTTGCACAAATATTTAGAGCTTGGTCAGATTTCTTTAGTTCATCCTTTAGAGTTTGGAGCAACACCTCGAATTTGAGATTCTCCCAACCACGAGAGATCCTCGCTCTTTTTGCTTCTTATTCGGATCCTTTGTACTTTGGCATTTCAATTGGTCCATCTTCTAGCACCAAATCAACCAATGTGCACACTTAATGCATAGCCAAAGGAAACTTCTCAAGTACCTTAGACTCATAATGATGTCTTTCTTTCAACGTAGTCACCAATTTCTTACGCCATGTTAATGAAGGCCTCATTCTTCTTATGTCTTTGGGTCCTTTTCTTCTTTTAAATGTGTAATTTCTGCAATTTTTGTCTTGTTATCTTCAAGTAGTGCTCTAATGGTGGCAGCCTTATCAATGTTCCTCCACGCCACCTCTCTAGATACTTTAACCAAATCATTTCTCACCTACTCATTAGACATTAGAGTAGGCTTTAACATCATGTGTCTACTTTGGGGTGCCTTCTTCACTCTCCTTGATACACAAGATTCCTCGCAGACGTCGAAATTTGGCTCGTCCATATGGGTCTACATGGACCAGGATAATTTTTTCCTTGTGCATGTGGTGTCCATGTCTAGATCCATTAGCTCCCATCCATACTGATTCCTTAAGACCTATTGTGATGCGAAACCGAGGCATGAGATGATTTTACTTGTGTCCTCAACATAGCCCATACTTGGCACAACATATTCTTCACTTGTTCTCTTTGTTCTTGGCCCTTAGGAACCTAAGCGCGAGGTTTGGAGATTAGCCTTCTTCTTTGAAGTAATAACATGTGTGTTAGGTTACTCATTCACCTTTTCTTACGCTTCCTTCATCCCTTCCTCTTCATCTTTCATTTATTCATCTCTAGGTTCCTCCATATCTTCTAGTTGCGATGGAGTTCAGCGCGCTCTCTAAAGACTCTTACGCCTCCTCATCTAGCTTCATCTTTATCCTTCTCTTATTCTCAAGTGCCTCTTTACGAGGGGGCATCTAGGTGATCTTCTCATAGGTTGTGGTGTTCCCACACCTTGGGTCCTAGTTCTTTTGAATACCTTCTTAAATCAGCACTCTTAAGGACTACATCCACATCCAAATACTCTTCTCCTTCTTATGCCTATGGTGGAGAATCTATGCACTCACTCTCCACTTTGCTTGTGGACTACCTCGAAGCCTCATGATCCAAGCCTCCACTATCTTCTTGTTCCTCTTCCTCCTCATCTATCCCGGATGGTCGCGCAATGACTTTGGAGCTAGCAAATTCTCCATTGTGTGATTTCCTTAGGAATCCATGAATTTATGATGTTTCTTTCCTTAATACATATTTTCATGTGTCATATGATATGTGTAAGTGTTTGAATCAGTTTCTATTAGTAATTTCTTTCTTAAAGGTGATTGAGCCAAAATTGCTCTTTTAGACCTATTTGAGAAGCATGTCTGAATGGGTATGAAGATGAGACTCTCTCCATTTGACCTATGGGTCTGAATTCTTGAACATGTTTTATACATCCAAATTTAAGTGTTAGAGGTGATAGGGAGCTCTGAAAATTTCTTTGGAGGTGTTTGACCACATTGTATGGAAGACTAGTTTTTATGTTTTCGGGGCTAGCGGACCGATTCTGCAAAGATCCAAGTTTTTGGAAGCCGTATGCCATGAATTGGAGTAGTATGATAGGTGTATAAGATAGTATATTTCATTATATTTCTATTTATAGGTTAATTTCCTCATGGTGAAGATATTTGAGGTATGTATCAGCTTAATTCTTGAAGACCAAATTCAGAGATGTTGAAACCAGCCATGAAAGTCTTGCAAAATGGTGTTTCTTGATGTGTTAAGCCTTGAGTTAGATTTTTATGGTAAATTTTAATGAAATAATACATCATAAGCTTCATTTTTATATATTACTTGGGTCATGAGGATAAGTGGAAGTGGTCTAGTTAGATAGTGTTTTCAATTTGTTTTTGTAGAAGCTGATTTAGGCACACTATGAGCCTAAATAAGTATCTTGGATAATGTGGTGAGTTTCCAAGCATAAAATAACATTATTTGACTTGGTGGGACCATGCACCACGTGAATAAAATTTGATATACTTGTGGACAAGTTTGAAGAGCTAGAAGACAAAAGAATGAGTGATTTGAAGAGTCGTGACAAGTGGAAGGTCAAAGGTCATGCCTAAGAGGTATATCTATTCATGTAAGCTCATTTGTGAGATGAATTTTGAAAAAACCCTTTCTCTTATTTTGAAAAAAACCTCAAGTTGTAAAGAAAAAACTCATGGAATTCTCTTCTAGGTTAGTAGTTGGTTGGAGTCTCATGAAGAGGATGTGTGTGAAGAAAAAATGGTGAAGTATTTGTTGGTTGTAATCTGATTTGAAGAGTTGTAATTTGATTTGAAGATTTTTAATCAAATTTTAATTCCAATAAATAAGGTTTTTGAGTACATATTGTGTTCTTGATTTTTATGCATTTCTTTTTGAAGCTTGTATTTGATTGTGATCGGCATCGATGCATGAAAGTGTATGTTTGATGTTTTGAAATACAAAAGCTAAAATATTTATTACAGGACTGATTCACCCCCCTCTAGGTCCCTTGTCAATTCTAACCTCAAAAATACACACTAGTAAGATGTCCTTATCGAAGGGGTAAGGACACAATTCATAAAAATTAAATTATTTGTGTTGTTGTTGCATGCCCAAAATTGTCTCTTTCATAAATTTCCATTCTCAGGAAAATGGTGGGTTAGTTTGTGGGATATTATCCAGTTTTGAATTATTTTTATCATTATTTATTTCGGTATGATTTTTGGATGAATCATCACTTTTATGTTTTGATTATTTGTCATTAGTGTTGTTATGGACTTTGAAAGATATGAGAGCCAATTATTTTCCATGGCATTGAGTTGATCGATTAAGGCTTGATTTGGTTTAGGTGTCAAAGTACTAGATTTACCTCTATCCTTGGCATTCATTTTACTTCGTTGATTCATCATTCTTAATTTATTTGAGTTGTATTTCATATGTGTTATCCGTACATTTGGGTTGACCTCTTAAGGTATTGAAAACATCCTCATCAAAGTCCAAAGATAGTTTGATCTTTGTTTGAATGTAAAATATTTTCAATTTGGGCTTTCTCCTCGATAGAAACATTATTTTAGTGGTCCTAAAATTGGTCGTCATCTTCTTCTTGAGTTAATATGGAAAGGATTCTTGTCATCTTTTCTAAAGAGACTATAGTCTTGATGTCTTGTTCCCACCATTTTTAAAAGAGGGGAGGAACGAAGAGAGGGTGATTGATCACTCAACCCTTAGAAAATTGAATGCTAAGATGGAAGAGGGGTTTGAAATATTTGAACAATGTGACCCTTAACAATGTTAATGTTAAGATAGAAGCGAGTGACAATGAAGATCAAGATAAACTCAACCCTTAACAACATGAATGATAAGATGGAATAGGGGTTTGATTTGATTAATCATACTTAACCTCTAGAAAAGTGAATGCTAGAATGGAAAAGGAGGTTTGAAAAGATTGAACATACCCGACCTCTAGCAAAGTGAATGTTAGAATGGAGGAAGGGATGAAAAGATTGAACGTACCTAGCCTCAGCAAAGTGAAATGCTAAGAGGGGAGAGGATGGGAAATGTGATTGAAATGCTCGACTCTTAATGAAGAAAATGTTAAGATGGATGAGGCATGGTGATGAATGGGAGTACTCAAATTTCAACAATGTGAATGTTGGAAAAATAGGTGTAGAAATGATTATGCCTAAAATTTAACAAAGTTAATGTTAAATTTATAGACGCAAGATGGGTGAGTGCTTACGGTTTAAGCAATGTCTATGTCAAAATAAAAGATGCAAGAGAATGATAGAATGATAAGACCGTGATGAATGACTTATATTGTGAAGGATGGTGCTTGAGTAAGGACGTGGGTATCCACAACTCAAGGCTTAACTTTGATGGAAATGAAGTTTCTTAAACTTTTGGAAAAGGATCCAAAATTTTAAGAGTAAGGTAAGATAAAATGAATTCGAGATGAAAAATCCAAATGAAATAATTTGAAATTTTGAAGAGAGGTGATGAAAAATCCAAATGAGGAAGATTTGGAGGTTTCAAAAATAGGTGGTGAAAAATTCTAAATGGATAATATTTGAAAGATGTGAAAGAAAATGACGAAAAATCCAAATGAGGGATATTTATATGATTTGAAAAGATATGATGAAAACTCCAAATGAATGATATGGAATATTCGAAAATATATGAAAATGATTCCAAATATGGTGTGTTTGGAAGATGTGAAAGAAAATGACGAAAGATCCAAATGAGGATATTTGGATGATTTGAAAAGAGACAAAAATGAATCCAAATAAGGAGTATTTGGAAGATTTGAAAAGAGACAAAAATGAGTCCAAATAAGGAGTATTTGGAAGATTTGAAAAGAGACAAAAATGAGTCCAAATAAGGAATATTTGGAAGATTTGAAAAGAGATGAAAATAAGTCCAAATAAGGAGTATTTGGAAGATTTGAAAAGAGATAAAAAATAGAGAGTGTGCAATGATATGAGTGTGGAACACAAACTCACTTACACATATAAAAATAAAAATAAAATAAAATGATTTCTATGGAAGGTGACCCTCTAACTTAGATTGGATTAGTCGACGTGTGGCCTCTAGAATAAGTTCTCTCCTTAAATGTCACAGATTCTCCTAGTGAGCATGGGACTATTGCTTGTTTTTCAATTTTACTTTACCCCCTTGATATAAAAAGCCATATTTTACTACACTCAAAGGATCAAGCTAGAACCACCACTAATGGAAAACTTTGACTCTAATTTCACAAAATACACACTAGTCGATTAGGTGGGGGCTCCCATTTTTTTAACTTGATTCACTCAAGGTTTCGGCTACTTTGGGGTTCTATGGTACTCCTCATAATGAGTTTATGACCCTTGGACATGCACATCCACGATTAAGCGTAGTATAGGGAATAATTACGTCACTTTGAAAATTTAAATTAAATGAGTTTTATAAAAATTATTAAAAAGGTGATAAAGGGTTTACTTGAATCAACTATCAATGAAAACCTGTAATTATTAGTTTTAATCTTTGTAAGAATGGTCTTGTAAACAAGTTGTTAGAAGTTTTTCCCTGAGGTAGACAAAAGAGAAAGCAAATAAAACAAACAAAATCATGTTTCTAATTCTCAAGATCACTTATAAAAGTGTGAGAGAAGAGCATATGTGTGAAGTTGTTATGCATAAACAAAAATGGAAGTTAATAATAAAAGAAGTACTTAAAATTAATCAACTACAACAGAACTTATACAAGAAAATAATTAGAAATGATCCTAAAACAGATGTTAGAATTAAAAGAACTTGCTTTGGAAAAAGTAGAAATTTTTAAAAATTTGTGCAGGCACTCTAGCACATGCACTTGAGTATCTTTAGTGTTAAGGTTTACATTATCACATACACTTGGTTGTGTTAGCATTATTAGGTAACACTAGTGTGTGCATAGAAACAAAAGTGCATATACAATATAACATAAGCATGTATAATATGTGAGAAAGCATGTAGGAGAAATTTAATTATAACACTAGCACATGGATAAGCACACTAGCAGCATGCACATGAGAGACAATGCATGCATACATGGATGTTAGCGTACATGCACATGCATGCTTTATTATCACATAGCTCGTGAAACGCTAGTGCAAGGAATCTAAAGTGGTTAAAATTTAGCATAAATTACAAAAACCTAGTTTTTTTAGTTTTTCTCCTTCTTTTGTTACACGAGAACTGAAACTTGAACAAAAGGTTAGAAAAACACAAAAAAAGTCAAAAATTATTAGATTACTAAAAATCAAGCTAAAAATGATTAATGATGTGTGGGAGTCCCACCGAGCATGTCAAAATGTGAGCAGTGAAAATCTCAATAGAAGTTGAAATACAAACAAATAAAGTAGTATACCTTTCTTCGATCTTTCCCTTACAAACCTCAAGTAAGATTGTGAAGCACTTGGACTTGTTGAATCTTGTATTTCAAAGGATTTTGGATGCTCTTGATTGTTCTCCAAATGTGAATGTAAATGATATGAGCTCATAAACACGAGGATACGGATGACAATTTTGGTAGAAGTTGGCTACAAATTGCACAAATCTTCCAAGGATGATTTACAAAGGAATGGCCTACTTTTTATAGCTGAGGGTGAGGCCATGAGAAGTGGATCATAGTTTGAATGGGCTTCAGGATCATAATTAAGAAGATTTGGTTTGTGCGATTCTGACTTTGTAGGGGCAATAATTATTTTGATTTTATCACGAGAAGATGGTTGTACATGCAATCTTATTGCCCCCACCATTATAGGGTTCTAGAAGTGGAGTGAAGTGGAGTGTGAGTAGATAAATATGATTATTTAAATAACTAATTTAATTATTTATTAATTGTGAGAGGATAATTAATCATTTAAATAAATAAATGTTTAATTACATTAGCTAAAGGGTGTTAGGATTTAATTAATTCCAAGGGCATGATATAATTAAATTAATTAATTATAAAGGGTAGGAGTATGTAATTAGAATTAATTTAATTAATTCTAAAGGGTTATGATTTAAATGATAGAAGTAACTTAAAAGGTAAGTGAGAGTGGAGCACAAAGGTTGTAAATTTGAATGGGATATAACAGGGAGTTATGTGATATGATGTGGGATAAACTATGATAGCAAAACTATATATATAATGATCGAATGAGAAAGTTGGTGGTTGAAAATATTACAAGTGAATCACACCTACAATTGCGGAATGCGTAGAATGATAAATATCATAATATGGAATGGATGGAATATTGTAAGACAGGCATCCTTGTGAATGAGTTTGGGAAAATATATACTTGGAGAAAAAATGTGTAGAATGACAAAATTCAAAAATAAAATGGATGGAAAATAATAGGGTGATTGTGCTTGTGGTGATTCTAGGAAAATATGGACTTGGACACAAAATGCGAGAATGATAAAAATTAGAAAATGGAGCGGATGGAAAATCATAAGGTAGTCACACCTAAGACTAATTAGACTAGGAAATTTTGAATGAAGGATAAGATGTGGGAACAACATAAAAGCTGGAGGAAAATGTGTTTTATGAAAGGGGTAGCATAGATGACCCATATGTGATTGAATGTGATAAAAATGTGTGTTGTGTGTGGAAGGGGTGGTTTTTTTCAATTTTTTGGAATTTTTCTTTTCAAAAAGATTTTTAATAGATATAACGCAAAACAAAAGAGTAGTTATAAAGGTGTATGATCACTTATAATCCTTGCAATATACCTTGGATCTAGCTAGGGCACATGTACACACGTCAACTAACTAGGAGACATGGAAGGTATCTTGGGAATGATGTGTTTACGACTGACGGAAAGTGATGCGTGGCCAATGCATGCTTCTAATATTAGGTTTGAAAGTGGGATCCTATAATGCATCCTTGGTATACCTTCAAGTATATGAGGCCTAGTTTCATAAGTATTGTCTAAGATGTGGTATTGGAGGGTCAAATCCCCGTCACTTCACTCCAACCAATTTAGTGGAGCTTTGGCTTGAAAACAACAATTCCTTCCTCATCGAGTGTTGTCCAAGGCACGAGTATTGGTAGAAATTGTAAACCTCGAGTTTCATAAGATCTAGATAAAATTAAACTCTTGTTTAGCCAAAAATGATAGCTCCTTCTTCCATAATTTTATATAGTTCGTTAATACACGGGTTTTAAGCTATGATCTCACGATGAAATTTGGGTAGTCCTTTAAAAACCAAGGTATTTTCTAGTTCCCAATATCACCTTGTAGGGTGGGAGAAGAGTATATGCTAATCTTGGTTGGTTAAATGATTGAAAGTAAGTACAAGAGAATCACATAAAAAACTAATAAAAATTTATTTTTGGTGAAAATTGCACTTGTGATTGTCTGAACTAGATTTTTGTGTTTTGATAAATATGTCATGACAAATGTTAGATATACAACAAACAAATGTTAGAAAAATAAAAAATAAAATGAAAGAAATGAAAACCCCAAATAAAAATGATGTTAGATTTAGAAAATAAAATATTAGCTCACAATTAATATGGTCCCACCTTGGTCACCAAAATATATGTCTAAATATTTAGCCACCTTGCGAATGTTATATATATATATATATATATATATATATATATATATATATATATATATATATATAGTAAACCAACACAAATCATGCTTAACAAAAATATGGGTTCATGTTGCTACCATTTAATAAGAGAGGATGGCATAGGGCTCTTTTAACGAATAAAGTGGGTTGAATATTTGAATCTAAATCTAAATTTGCAATCACAACACTATAAAAAATGTTAGTTTGTTTTTAGAGGCTAGGGGACCTACCCCGATTAGATCCCTAGTCTTTTCAAGTGTGATAAAAGAACATGTAAGACATGTAATGATAAATAAAATGGTATAATTGTTTGAGGGGATGAAATTATGGTGTAGGGTTTATTGGTGATGGATCGCTAATTGTTGATGGTGTGTTGATTTGTTTGGATGTTGTTGCCAATTGTAACACATTCACATGTGTGATCGTTGAGAAATTACATAGTAGTTGCAAACCGGTAATAATTTTGGTGATAAATTAGTATTTATATTGTTAGGTTATTTCTTTATGATACGTTAAATAATACTTATTGTTTATAAATTAAGTATGGTTAATATGGTAAGGTTATTATTATTTATTAGGTTAAACAAATATATTGTTGTAAACAATATATCACATATATAGATTAAGAGGTTACTAAGTGAGAAATTATGGGGATCTCACTATCCCGTGTATAGGAAATGTCTTCCTAGTATAAAATGAAGCATGAAATATAATATTGTGAGTTTAAAATATTTTCCTATGTGCTCTTTACATTTAGCTCATCCAATACCTTTCCGTGGTATGAGCAGGTTAACCAAAATCTTGTGAAGATTATTTGTAAGAACTGATTGATTCACAATCGAAGAATAATAAAAGTTCTAGGGCAATGCTTTGTTGTTTGCCCTGAGTAATGGTAATTTTATGAGAAAATTATTGAACTTCGTATCTTATATACTAGTTATTTAATTTTAAATTGGAATTGGAGTTTATTGTTTTGAATCATTGATGGTGATGTGCCTCAATTCTGATCTGTTCGAGTTTGTGAAGCGCTTCAAGCATTCTGCCAATCCAGTTAATCTCCCCGTATCAGAGTTTATTTTTATTGTTGCCTAGAAGAGTGAGTTGTTGATTGCTACGTCTATATTGAATTTGCTTCACATTTCTAGCATTTTGCACTCTCTTACAATGAAATCTATGAACCATGTTGTGTTGGCACTGCTAGATTTCACCAAGACTGCGTCTTAATCAGCTTGGTGTTGATCGACCTAATATTTTTGCTCGATATTGTGTGGAACAACTTTGATTCGTAATGTATAAACTCGGGTGTGAAAAAACCTAGTCAAGCGCGAGTCTCTGGCCAATATAACACTAATTCCACATATTTCAGGCCCTCGAATGTTGAATTCTCCATGTTACAGTATGAACAACATATCCTTGCATTATCACCAGCTTGTTGCTCTTACGATTCATATCCACGGCCAGAACTTAAAAGATGCAGGCCTATATAATTCATGGACTCAACTCATCCAAACCGATCTCCCTCCAACGTGCTCATCAAAGCATCGACCTACCTCTTCGTCCAACGTTTTCATTTGATATCACACTACGCCATGTCGAAAATGTAATTTCTATCTTTAATGTTTTCGAATGTTGTGCAAGGAAAATTTTCAGAATATTCCTCTCGTGTTATTGGAGAATACTCCATTATTTTAGTTGAGGCTATAGTTTTGAAGATGCAAAAATACAGGAATTTTCGATTAATTAAAAAACATGTATTTTCAAATTTTTTGTATCTATAGTTTAAACATTATGACTGTAAATTGTTGACGCAATGTAGTAAATGATACAAGTACAACATTAAATCAATAGTAAATGTTGCAGTAATTGAACCCGCTTCAGATACAGATACAGATCCAGATCAATCAATAATCAATTCATCACGGATTTATTACAGTGCTTGAGTGATATATAATTAAACGTGTTAATTCAGGGTTACAGATCTATCTCCGTGTGCAGGCCTAATTCACCCCATAAAGGTATTGATTTTAGGACGGTCGTCAGCTATTACAGAGAGCTTTGTTTACCACCGTTCCTGTGACATTCTTTTGTTTGATTATGAGAGTAAAGTTCCCGTGACATTGTTTGGCACAGTTCTGTTAGCCCCAGTTTGGCTTTCCACATGGTCGCCTTTGATTCGCCTTGACTCGCTCCGCGTGGCTCCTCCTCATTCATTGTGGAGTTGGGATTTGCCTGCGTGTTCTTCAACACATGTTCCCCCTTTTGGCTACCCGTTTGGCCCACGTGTATTTCCTTCTACTACCTTGTGCTTCCCTCCGGACCTGAAAATTTATTTATCCCAACTTATTTTGGGGCTTGGAGTCCGCTGGAGGCCCATCTCATTGAGCTACGCAGGAATGGTGCCATGTGGCATCCCTTTGTCATTCGATCCTCGCCATGTGGAAACTTCAAACTCCATCACTTGTCCCTGCGTTGACCTGCAGTGACTGCATCCTAGCGCCTCAAGTTGATTTCATTGGAATCATCATAACCATTTCTACAACAATACCAAAACACTCGTTGATCACATATTTTCATATTTGGATAGGGTTAAAAAATTCTTAGGGAATCAAAAAAGCTTATGGAATCACCCACTAAAAATGGTGGCTCAAGCATTTACCGTAATAAAAAATGCGATGCAGTAGATGGTCAAGCTGGAGACATGGCCTTATGAAGTTGTAGGGCTCACGTGAAATGAACGGTGATTTTGTGGTGTGGCATGTTCTACTTGGGTTTACATTTGACATGCAACACCCTCTGGGGACGCCTACGTGTTGCCCACATGTTTTTCCTTTGCCACATGTTTTCCCTTTTTTCCTCCACGTGTTCTATCTTTCAAGTCCTCCCGCTCCCTTTAAGACCCGAAAGTTTATAAACCACAACTCATTCAGTGGACTTCGCATCCGTGGCAGCCTGTTTTCCCGCACTGTATCGAAATGACAACACATGGCATCCTCTTCATCGTTGATCTTTGTTGTGTGGCCTCCTCCTAGCCTACCGCTTGTTGTGTCTTGGTTGCTCAACCCTGAACCTGAGACCTTAATCAACTGTCACTGATTTCGCGGGCTTATGTCCGTCAAAGCATTTACATTAGAGAGCCTCAGGATCTTGACATCTTGGACATGAATTTGATAGCAGTGTGGCACTCACCATGCACACGTATATTTTTAGTTACCTGGATGGGTGTTTAAGGCTTGTATTAATAAGCCCAAAGGAAATGGTCAACTTCTCACTGTGGTTGCAAATGTGATTCTTCTTCTCTTCCTCATCCACATCATGCAACATAGAGCTTGTGTCAGCTATATGTTCTTCATCTTTCATTTGCTTTTCTAGGTTCCCCAACACTATTTGTACACGTAGACTGTACCTAGTTACTTGTGTGCTTTGGAGAACAAGTATGAATGTAGCAAAGGAATAGGAATATGATAATGGATGATGGAATTATATCAATACTTTAAGTAGCCCACTCTTAGAAATTGCAATGACACTCAAGAGAAGACTCGATTCAGAGACTGTGCAAATACAAAACATTGTCAGACATCATGTGTCACCTCTCTTCTTTGCAATTTGCAGTGTCACTAATAATAGCTATACTTCAAGTAATTTTAGTGATTCCCCTAATTTGATTGGGTTTCCACGTAGTTAACGCCTCCGGTCCTCCCCAGTTGGAAATGCATTTCATACCCTCTCTATTTGGCTGCGGGAGTCGGGATGGACCCAAAAAATCTTATGCCCTTTTGTTTATCTCTGGGACTTACATCCGACTGGGGGCCATCACCATAGAGTGGACAGAATGATGACATGTGTCCTCCATTGGCCACTTGATCCACACCATTAGATTTTGTCTCCCTATCCGCCACGTGTCCTCCTTTGACCCTACCTCCGTGCCGACCTCTACCCATACCCGACGCCTTTAATTAGCCTTGGTTGATTATGGGGGTTTCAAGTCCACAGGATCCCGTCTTGAAAACCTAGATGGTGACACGTGTCCCTTCCCGTAGCCCTTTGATCCCCCTCTATTTTAACAATTTCTTTATTTTGTGAAGCCAATCACAAAAAATCCAAGTGACATTCTACATGTTTTTTATATAATTTGTTATAATATATTTATTTATTTATTTTTAAACATTTAACTTTTTTTAATTGGCTAAAATATTTTTATGGCCATTTTAGATTTTCCACATTAAAAAAACAAGGTTTTTCAAAATTATTGCTTTCCTATGGTTTAAACATTGGAAAATATTGGTATTATACAATGAATAAATGTAGTAATTAATGAATTGAAGTGTTGTGACATTGATCAAAAATATCAAAGTTATGGCATTAATTTGGCATGTGAAGTGGGTACTATGACTATTTTAATGATCTTGATCACTTTCCTTTGTGGATAAATGCATGTAGATTAAATATTAACATTAGCTTCCATCAATGGCATTCGACTGGTAGTTGTTTTGATAAAACTAAGCGTTGTATTATCTTCTTTGTTTTGAAGGCTACAAGGGCACATCGATGACTGCTTTTTTCTTTGGTAAAATCCATTTATGTGTTTTTCTATCCTTGATAAAAATGTTAGGATTACATTGTTTGGAATTCTGTTTGATTTTATAGAAGTTTTGTTGTTATTGTTTTCATTTTTTTGCGTGATTGTGCATTATTTGAGTTACATGAAAAAAAACAAATAAACTATGGATGCCACCTGCGTTGTTGTTGAGGACTATGTCCCCATGAAAAAAAATTGTTTACATTGACAATATATTGAAAAACATAACCTTTTTAGAGACACTGCATTCAAGTACAATGTAGGTGATTGCTTGTTCGATACATTTGTTGTTTTGTTACATTTTCGTTATACCTCCATTGAACTTAGAATGGAATCATAGACCACTTCTTGCATTCCTTGCAAAGAGGTCATGCAGATGCATTCAAATCGCTCCAGCTAGAACTTGATCATGATGCGTTTTACACTCTACATCGTATTCACGATGTGGAGACATATTTCCACCGAATGAAACTTTCGGCAATGCTCGTTGCTAATGCAACTGAAACTAGACTATGGGGCGACAACTTCTGCATAAATTGGTTGGCGAAATGGCTTAACATTTGATATGGGTTTGGTCAAAGACAAATGGTAATAACTATTTTCAATTCAACACACAAGACCATGTGATTCCATTCTGTGTGTTGTTTCATGATGCCAATCCTTGTTGTGGCCATTATGAACCTTGTACTAGAATAAAAAACCGATTGCATTTATGTGCAATTGAAAAATTTGAGTTTCATATTGTTGTGTTGCAATAGAGGCTAATTGGGTCAATGTTGATTGTAGTCTAGAAAGTGCAGGCCTCCATAGAGTCAAATCCGCTACTGTAAACTGTGGTGAAAGCTTGTTCAACTCTATTTATGCATTATGCAATCAAGAATTTGATGTTCTTTGTCTAAGGCGATATGTTGCACAATATTTTTGCAATGCATATTTGTCTCGAAATGTGAATGCATTGTCTTGCTTGGACAATTACCTTGACATCAATGCATCAAAAACATACCATGCACTACAAATTGGCAAGGCTTTATTATAAACATGGCCATTCCTATAACAAAGGAAAATTGAAGGAAACCAATTCTACTTACAATGGTTGTCAATCATTTTCAATGTAAAAATACAAGTATGGGACGCACAAATGATGAGTATTGTCAAAGTGTATTCTAGTTTACTGAGAGCCTGTAACCACATACAATCTTTTACATTTTTGTCGAAACGAAGGTCATTCTCACTATGAAGCTTTGATTCAAGCATCGTCAAGTACATCAAATACTTCTATTTCCCTTCCACATGAGAAAATACAAAGAACACAATCAAACAAATCTTTGCTGCAAGATCAAACATGAAATACGAAGAAAAAAAAACAACACATGCTCACAAACTTCAAAAGACTCCCATAACCAAAAAAAAAGTACTAAACCGCTCTAGAATTTCACTTCACTGCATTAAAATTGAAATTGACAAAATGGGAACAAGAAATCAAAATCTAATATTCATAAACAAATTTTAAAAAAATTAAAATGACACGCCAATACATGGTTGTCCAATTTGCAAACAATTGAAATTTAAGTCCAACATGACTATGTTAGAGATCCGAAAAAAAAAAAAACATATTTCAATTTAACCAAAGACGAAAAAATAAAAGAATAGAAAAATATATGTCTTAAATGCTATAAATGTTTAAGAATTGGAACCTTTCCAAAACTTGCATCGCTGCTCACATAAAATTGAACTCCATACTTCCACCTGTAGCCATACTTATTGATCTCGAAGAGAGGCTAGTTTTTATGAGAATAGCATTTGCATAGATAAGACACTTTACACACAAAAACCACAATTTACCCTAAAAGGAGCCATAATAAATGTGCCTTCAGACATGGATATAATCCAAAAAGCATTGCTAAGGTGCATAGAAGAAAAAAAACTATTGTTGTTGAACTCAAGTGTCGCTTGCAATACAAAATATGCCTTCCATTCAGGAAATGTACAACTGAATGTCATCATGAAAGCATTGCAACAACTTTGCAAAAAAACTTTTTATCGGATGGGAAAAGTACAACTAAATAAAGATTGGAATCATTTCCTTCCTTCAATTGTTGATGATGATGCAGACAATGAAACAATGTCAAACAATAGCGCTATACGGATGAAGACAACGACAATGAATATGTCAGTGATACTTTAGTCCATGGATTTACAAATGAAAAATGCATAGTTGACCTCCAAGATAAGTTAATACAGATTGCTTCCAAAGAGAGGGACAACGTCCGCTTGGTATATTCCATGATAAATTTTCAAAGGAAATGAACTTTCCTACTCTTTTTTTTTGTGAAAACCTTGATCACAAAAATGTTGTAAAGTCATTTTCTTTCCACAAAATTGCATAGTGGGAGGTCTCAAATACTGATAGGATATTTTCATATCATATCACCAACTTGTTTTTCAAAGTGATTAAGATCATTGTTTCCCAAGTACGAGCATGCATTTGGGTTCGGATTCGAAAGGGGAAACTGAGGGGAAGAAAACTCTAGCAAGAGATGTTAAATACAAGCCTAACCTAGAAAAAATATTGAAATATGATATTGGATACATTGACTTCAAAAAAATATGTATATCATTAGATTACATGCAACAAGTTAAGAAAACATTTTTCCATGATACGACAACTAGGACCCCCAATTTTTTTAACCTTTTTGAGTGTTGAACATTGTTAGAATCCTCTTTTGATTGCTCTGTCAAACTTATATGACCTGCACATACAATTTTTTCCTATTGGGAAACCACCACCTGATGATCACAATGACCAAAATTTTCTCATAAAAAATGACCCAATCACATGTACTCGTTACTACAAACATCGACTAAATGCACTCAAACAATTGTTGTGTAAGGATAATACATTCTTTGGAGACATTGTTGACTACTTTTGGGTTACTGAATTTCAAAGCCGAGGCAATGCCCATAGCCACTGGTTGATATGGACAAAAGATGCACCTATATATGGAAAAAATGAAAACTCCTCCATTGCACACTTTTTCGACAACTACATAACTTGTAACACATAATATTTTGATCCAAAAATAGCAAAATTGCATGAACATCGCCACACAAAAGTTGAAAAAAGGTAAACAAATAAAATGTAGATATAATTTCCCTCACCCTCCAATGAAACAAACATGAATACTCAAACCACAAGAAACCACTTGTCCATTGGCTTCCGAAAATGCAAAACACATTTTCTCAATTCTAACAAAAATGATACGACAACTCATTTTCCTTTGATATGTTTCTAGATGAATTGAACATGAATGAAGCTACATACATAGAAGCTATTCAAAGCACCTTAAGTGACCAACACTATTTTTACAAAGAAAACCATCACAAGTATGGAACAATACCTTTTCAAAACAAATGCCACCAATATGGAAGGCAAACACAGATGCACAATTTATTCTCAATGCATATGCAAGCTGCAACATATGTGAGTTCATACATGACAAAAATTGACAGATCAACCACAAAATCATTCAAAAGAATACATAAAGAGCACCAAGGATCACATATTGACGTTGTACAGATGATACAAATATTGGCTAATGAAATGCTTAATTTGTAGATGTCTACACAACAAGCAACACATATTGTCATGTCCATACCCTTGAATAATAGCTCAAGGAAATGCACATTTATAAACACTTCTTGTCTGAAGACTGGAAATTTATTTTGAAGCATCCAAAATTGTTGAGTCAGGAACTTGATGACTCTAAAAACATTATGTGTCAATCTATCATAGACCATTACATTGCATGACCACAATCTATTGGGGACATTTTGCCTTATTGATTTTGTTTCTAGATATAATAAAAACAGCAACAAGATTTCAAAAAGGAAAAGAACATGTAATCTGATTTGTCAACTACAAAAACATATGGACAAAGAGAATTATTGTCGAGAGAAGCTTTTGTTGTATGTCCCATTCCAAAATAACGAGGAAAGCCTCAAACATGGCTCCTTGACATGGCAAGATGCATACTTACTTCATCAAAATACAATAAGACAAAATGAGGCAACCTTTGTTCACAATGTCCACACTAAATGGGGTGACATAAATTATGCCCTTAAAGACATAAAAATGAAGCAAAAAATGTGTCTGCAACATCCACTCTCCAACAAAAAAACCAAGGAGTCAATGAAACATATGACATACATCTATATCTTCCTTTAAGTAATTCGATAACACCTAAAAAAAAAACTAATCTATTTGAAATTGGAAAACATCCTTTCATCTCTAAAAACACAATATATTATAATAAAATGAGATTGTTAAACAAAAACAACAAGAAATCATAAAATACATCACACTCAAAAAACATATCAATCCTACAACTCCATTGTATCTCTTCCTAATAAGTGGTGCAGGAACAGGAAAACATTCACTACAAAAATGATATTTGAAACTTTACTTCGTTTCTATAATAATTCTACCAAAAGTGATCCACTAAAACCAAAAGGTCTTATTTTGGCATTCATAGGAAAAGTAACTTACAATGCAGGTGGAACAACATTTCATTCAACACTCTTATTTCCTTTTAACAAGTCTCAAGTGACTCCATTGAGTATTGAATGACTCGATACATTGTCAAAACACTATCAACAGTTACAACTTGTCTATATAGATGAAGTCTCACTTGTTGGTAGCCATTTGTTGTATCACATTGATAGTAGACTCGGGATATAAAGCAATCACCCACATTGCACTTTGGAAAATTGACATGGTCTTTTTTGCAGGTGATTTCTACTAGGCCCGACCTATCAACGAATCTTTGTAGTTTGAAACACCTCATATAGACAAACAATTGATTCCATATGATTTTTGGACAAACAAGGTCAAGGTCTATGAATTGACTAAGACAATAAGACAAAAAGACCAATTTTTTTTCAATCCTCAATAGAATTCGAACAGGCTTGCAAACATATTCGACATTTCCTACCTCAACAATAGGTGTCATAGACCACCACCAAATGACCCTACTTTTCCATACATTTTTAAAAAAACCACAGATGTCAATGACCACAATAGCAAAATGCTTTTACAAATTCTAGAACAGAGATTGTCATCAATGCAATTGACGAGCAAGATTCTTTGTGTGATGAAACAAACGCATATGCCAAGACAATTTCTCTTCCAAAGAGCATTATTTTAAAAAAGGCATCTTGGTTGAACTCTTTGCTGGTAACTATGATATCCAAGATGGATTGGTCAATGGGTTAGATGGCACTTTTGATGCTTATACAACCACAAAAAAGGACATCATATGGATATGATTCAACGATTTAAGCATTGGACAACATCAAATCACTAAACATGCACACTTACGACCTAGCCAACATTGACCCACAATATGTGCCTATATTGAGGATTGCAAGGCCTTTGCAACACTCCCCAAATAACAACACTTTGACAATTTGAAGCCAGTTCCTCGGTCCATCTTGCATGTGCACACACAATACATAGAGCTCAAGGAATTATAATAGACGGTCTTGCATTTATCCCTCTTGGAGTCACAAGACATGGATTGACATACACAACCTTGTCACGTGTGAAGACTATAGAAAAATTATATTTGCTACAACCTTTGATGAACAAAAACTTCAACATAACAAATCAAGTCACTATTGAAATGAATCGCCTTCAAACACAAGAAAAATGACAACTTGAAAATGATTTCTTCTTGGTTGATATCCACCCATGCACTGTACTTTGTTGTTTGAATACACAAAGCCTTCAAGCACATTTCCAAGACGTCATGCACGATCTAAGCTTAATGCAATCTGACATATTATGCTTACAAGAAACACACATAGTAGATAACACTGCATATAATTTGCTTCCAGACTTCCATCACATACACACATATCATGTACATGGTATAATGATTTCCATTAAAATGCATATACCATTTCTACACATAATGCAATTTCATGTTGGCAAAGTAGAAGCATTACTTGTTGTTGTTAAGGTTCATAACACACAATTGACAATTATAAATCTCTATGCAGCCCCAAATGCAACACTAGAAAATATCCTTGCAGTTATCGATCAAACATGTCAAACTCATCTCAAAAACATTCCACATACATATTTGAGAGACTTCAATATTGATATGCAAAAACATAATAATGCCACAAACCTTTTAAATCAACACATGTCTAGATACAAATTTCATTTTTGCATCACAAAATAAAATCCATTCACTAAAAAACACATCGACCACGTATGGTCAAATTGCAATACCTATAACCAAATATTTCAAAGACATGTATACTAGTCTGACCATTCTGCCATATTCCTCACACTTGACATGGACAAAACTTTTTTTTTTTTGACTGTAGCCAACCCAACTCCGCACTTCCATACAATTTTACTACACGTACTTAATTTTTACCTACTCTTACTTTTACAAGATGTGTTTTCCTATTTTAAACATAACAACTATCATCAATTTCCTAAGATCAAAATATAATAAACAATGAATCCTTGAGCATACTTAAGGTATTAATCAAACCATGCACAAATAACCTTAGATGTAATGAGAGATCAGATAAGAGACAATAACACAAAAGAGGGTTTAGAATAATCCACATATTTGTTTTATTGCTTCACAAGTTGATACAATGCATTACAAGGGGCCAAAAGGCATAAAATTACATTTATAGTTTTCAGTGGGAGGCTTGAATCTCCACAATTTTCTCATGGACAAGAAAGAAGGGAGGGGCAAAGGAAAACATCCAACCTTTTGAAATGTGCCCCTCCTTACAATTTATAGAGGAAGATTTGAAGAGAGGAGAGAGAGAAGAAAAACTCGAAATTGTTCCAAAATCATCATAGATCTTTTAATGAGTGCTTGAAGATCTACGAAATCTCTCGCTCCATTAATGGCATTACCTTGCACAAGAAGAAATTGGCCTGATTGCGCACATGGGTCTAGTCTCCTAGCTCCTGTATCCTCATCATGATTTTTTCTCCACCTACCTCATTAATTTCCATTCTCAGGCCACTCCATGTTGTAGAGCTTGAAAATAGCTTTCCATCGACTACAATTTTGCAAAAATGCTTAAAAATGCAGGAGTTATGAGGGTTTGAAGTTTGGTCATGGTTTTGAGGGATCCTCCAATACATCGAGTTGTTTTTTTACCCACCAAGCTATACATTCAATCCAATGGCTTTTTTTACAAGCCAACTACCCATAACACGACGGCGTCAACTCCCCACTTCACCTACCTCCTAACATGATTTGGCTTGGTGACCAATGTTAATCGGTAGGCTTGTTTAATTGTTTGGGAGGGAATTTGCATTTTTTTAGTTTTGGGCCCGAGCCCTTTAGACATCTCACCACGCCCATTTCGATATTTTCGCACTCCCAACCCCAAAAATTCCCGAACACCTAAATCCCCAAAGTCTGAAAATTTTATACTTTGTGGTCCTCCGTTCGAAACTCCTCGACCACTCACTTCAGACATCCACCTCCTCGACCACAAGAAAAAACCTCTAAAAGGAGCCACACTCGAAATTGACGTCACATCACCGTGGACCCCAAAATTAACTCACCGGTTTGGAATTTAAAATCCAAAGTGTCTTCGAGATATTATGCTTTGCTAACTTTGGAGTTACTCGCTCAAATCTGTCTCCGAAATTCCTCCTACCTGCCAACCCCCCAAACGCCCACATTTCCAAAGTTTGAAGTCATCGGACTTTGGGCTCCACTTAAAATCCTTAGTTGGTCACTTCGTTGAGTTGTCTTCTCTACATTATCGGTCAACCGAGCTTTCTTTCCAACTTCCTCCAATAACTCGATCTTGAGCTCGAATGAGCTCCAATCTCATGACTAGGCCTCTCGCACACGCCGAGCTCAAAACCTTAGGCCTTCCTTCATCTCTATAATTTCAAGCCGATTTGACCCTATTTCTTCGTGTTGAGCTAGCTTACACTTCATTTCAAGCCCCTGACAGCTTCGCCGGCTCGATGCCGAGCCTTCCATGAATGCATCACGCGATCCTAGGTCACTTTTGATGTGTTAAGCCGACCCTCATTCACAACATCACCCTCACAATGCATTTTCCTTAGCCGATCTCGAGGAGCTCGGCCCTCATCCTTCACCCCACTCACCATGAAATGCATCTCCAAGATCCCACCCTAGGCCCCGTGGTCTCCTTTTGCCACTTCATCCATCAATCCCGACCACAGGAACTTGCCATGTGTCGCTACATAGCCAATTTGGCTCGTTGTTATGTCACATGACTTGGCTCACATGGGAGGTGGCTCACCCAAGCCAAACTTCAACTCACCCCCTTTTGCAAGGTGTGAGCTCACCGAGTAACTCACCAAGATCTTTTGAGCTCGATCCCTTACAAGCCCTTATAGGGATTTTTATGGTATTTTTTTCATTTTTAAGGGGATTTTACGGATTTCTCGACCGAGGAAGGGAAATGAGTGCCCGAAACTTGAAACATCATATCTCCTGTCACGAGCCATTTTGGTTATTTTTTGGGACCAGAGGCGCTTTTCACCTTATAATGGAGCTATGAGTCCGGAATGACCACGAATGGTCATCTTTAGCCCGAATGTTTCCTAGATGCCCGTAGATGCTTCATAGGCCATGAAATTTCCTTTGAAACCCCGAGTTGCATTCATAATCTCCTTTCTAAGTGCTTCGGCTCGAGTTTCTCTCATGTTGTCCATTTTGACCTAAGGGAAAATTGGATAACAATTTGTGACTCATAGGGACATCTCATTTAGTAAATGTTATGTGCCAATAGCCTTGACATATCCATTGGGCACGAAGTCACTATATACCTAGAAATTGATCCTAAACCTATTGATTTTACACCTAAAGTTCTAGCCAAATGCTAACCTTGGACATGTCTCATTGTTTGCACTCTCAATTTTCATAAGAAAATCTTGAAGTTAAAATTTGTGAGAGTAGAAAATTGTCTAAACTTGGGATCTTCACCTGTTCCCCTCTACAACCATGTTCGTGAGACTAGAGTAGACTCTCCCAAAACCTAATTATGCCAAGCACAAGCACATAACCAATGATTACCGGCATGTATGCATACAATAGAGTTTTGAATAAGACATCCTTAGAGTTATGACATCATGGAACTCTATTAAATTTGATTTTCTCTTTCTTCTGAAAAGTTCCAATTGTGAAATTTGCTAGAGGCTACTCTTTGATTTGCAGAGGCACTTAGAAGTTCACCTATGATTGATCTCAAGGACTCAAAGAATAAACTTATCAAATTTGTCCTTAATCTTGATTTTAGTTGCTCTACATTTGTTTTCTTTTGAAGTCTACAATTGTTTCTTATAATTATGAACTTCTTTTTGTTACAACATTCAATTTGAGAGGCACGCTTAAATCACAATGATACAACTTAGGAGCAATAAAACCTGTGCCGAAGGCACTTAGGGAAATTAAAACCTAATCTACAACAAGACAATGTGCATATGCACTTAGAGGAATTTGAATTCTTAAACTATTATATACAATGGTGAGACTTTTCCTTCAAAAGAGCAATTTTTAAGATAGATTTTGTTAACGAGAAATCGGAAGTTCCTCTCCTCCAAAGTAGACAGTTGGAAGGCATTGTTATTCTTACATCATGTGACCATGTAGGGGCCACTCCAAATGGCATCGAACTTGGAATGCCTTCCTGCTTTTTTCCCAATCTGCATCCCATTTCAAAACTAGGTCCCCCTCAGAAGGTCCTTGCTTTAGCTTTCTTGTCAAATGACCTCTTGACTAAGGCCAGATCCTTCGATGTTTTGCATTGCATATTATCTTGTTTCTTCCAACTCCATCAACTCCGCATACCTAGCTTCCATAGGCTTAAATTCTAATGATTATGGTTGTTTCATGAGCTCCAATGTGGGAAACTCCAGGTGATATGGGCAACACCGCTTCCTTCTCGTAGACTAACTTGTTATCCTTCCACCACAAGGCTGATTAAAGCTTGGTATGCCATGTTCTTTGGTTTTCATCTAGAGCCCTTATGATGATCTTTAGAAAATTCTTGTTCGTGGACTCTACTTCGAAGAGGTGCTCAAATAGATTTCATTCTTGATAGCCCATTTTGTGACCTTTTTGCTTTGAGGAATGTGATCCGTGCAGCAATTATAGTGGCACACCTTCCAGAGACCATAACTTTTACACCGTAGCTCTAATTGACTCTGTTCAAAAGGCAACAGAAATCTTGGAATGCGTAGAATGTGATTTAAAAGTGTTGAAATCTATTTGGAAATGTTTGACCCTTGAAATCCATGTTTAAGGGGCCCAAATTGTGATTTTTGTAGTGATGTCTAAAAATAGTAAATTCTAAAAATAGTATGTTTCGCAAAATTAGTGCACATGTAAGTCTTGGAAGATGAAACACCTCGTCTCCCTCAAGACGGTGACCTTCCACATTCCTCTAGGTGCCCTTTCGTATTTCTAAAATTATTATAAATGCATATGTAACCGAAAAGGGATAGACATCTCCTGGCAGAGATAACTGATGTATTTGAAGTCTTTGAGTAATTTACATCTCTTTTCAGAGATAGTTGTTTTTCAATTCATCTGGCACAATTGTTAATCTATTCCTTAAGTCTGAAACCCCTCGGTTTTGGATCAGTGGTATCAGAGCTAAGTCGTCTTGAGAGTGTATGATCCCCAGAACAAGGTCGGAATACAAAAATCTTGGGTGGTCCACACACGATCCTTCAGAATACTTGCATGTTCGCTACAGGTGACCTCCAATGGCGGACAACACCAAGATGGATGATCCTCTCAAAAATATGGTGAATGAAGCTCTTAGGGAGAAAAAGGATCGGATGCTACAAAAATTGACTCGCATTCTAACAACTACAAGTAGGAAATCATGCCTCCTCATCTCAGAATCATTCCTTTGGTGCCCGACTCCATTGAGTGCAAAGCAAATTTTGACATTCCTATTTTTGAGGGTAAGCTCAATTACGATGCGAGAGAACCTGGTTGGACCAATTGACCTCATATTTTTCTATCAATCAATCTCATCGATAAGGAAAAGATAGCATTTTCTCTATTGAAATCGTCTCTTGCTGTTAAAAATTGGTGGGGCGTGTATAAGAATGGGCTTGAAAGGGATGAGCTAGGAATCATAGAGGAACCCACATGGAATGATTTCGTGGATGCCATAAAGGAATAATATTACCCTATTAGGGCCTATGATGATTTGTACATACAGTGGCAGCAACTCTGTCAAGGTAAGGACCAGTCGGTTCAAGATTATACTGACAAATTTCATTCTATGTCTGCAAGATTGGGCATTCAAGACACATAACAACACAGGATTCTAAAATATCATAGTGGCCTACAATGGAGCATCCGAGAGGACATGGACTTATTTCGTTTCAAAGCCTTGGCAAGGCATACAATTTTTCAGTCAAGATTAAACAAAATCATAAAAAGAGGACTACCAAGAACCAACTGCGAGGGGGAAAATGATAAAGAAGGCGGACCAAGGCCAAGGTTGGAAATAGAGTCGCAAGGAAATAAGATGTAGAAGGAGAAGACATAGAATTGGTGCGACCTCACAAAAAAAAATTGCCACTCCAAGGAAGAATGTCAAGCCATCAAGTCCTTACTCGCCTAGTCATCTTCTTCAACACTCTCTGCACCAAGCGATTCTGAGGACCTCAAGGTCAAGGATGAAGAGGATGAAATTATAAATGTTGAAAGATGTGATCATTGCCACCTCAAATGTAAAGAATATGGATGAGAAGGAAATGCTATTCCACTCCAAGCTTTGGGTAAAGGTAAGCCACTACATTTTATCCTTGATAGTGGAAGTCGAAGAAGATGAATAAATAAAAATCACCATGATAAACACAAGGTCCATGAAATTTTTACAGAAAATGAATAAAAAGTATAAGAATCACCATGATAAACACAAGGTTCCACATCATTTTCAAGTTGGTGATAAGGATTGGTTACGGCTTCAAAAGGAATGGCTTGCGAGGTTGTAACTGAACCGTTACACCAAAACCTTGAGGCATTAGTGAAATCCACACATGAGGATCATAACATCCCACCACGCTTCCGTAGAGCCTAACTCGAGTTGGGTTTGCGCCCGCACTCCCATACATACTATGTGCATGTATACTTGCTTAATGCTAAATCAAATGAAGCAAGAACTACCACCTAAAATAGTTCTACAATTTAGCTAAAACAAAGCATAAACACCATCATGATAAGAATTAAACAAGGGTTAGATGCTAGCATTCATAAATACAAACTTTGAAACTAACAATGCTAAATATCTAAACTCCTCTATTCTCTAACAAAAATAAATGAATGGACCTAAGTAAGCTCCATGAATATCAAAATAGTTGTCCTTAATGTTCCAAGAACCTAGGAATGGATAATCAAAGTTGGGCTACAAGACCCTTTGACACCTCTCATATGACCCAAGCACTTTAAGAAAGAGGCTTAACTCTTCAAGATGATGAACTCTCAAAAGGGCAAGGTGCAAGCTCTTAGTCTCTTTGCTATATGCTTTGCATTTGCTCTCTTAGAAAGTTTAGGTGTAAGTAAAAAGGTAGGTGGATGGCTCTTTATATAGCCCAAAGGATAAATGATTCAACACATTCTCATGAATGTGGGATAAAGGTAAAACATGATTAGGAATGGATAAGGTTGCTTTATTAAAGGTAACCTTACTTTAGAAGGGTTTAATACATGTTTAGCAAGTCATGGGAGTTGGGGGTATTTTAATTAATCAAAGGTGATTAATTAATAGGTAGGTGTAAGCTTATAGAAGCCAATTAGAAGAATATTAGTGTGATTTAGGCTATTATAAGGGGATTAAATCAATTAAATATTGATTTATTGGTTAAATGGAAGGGAAAGCTAATTAATTAATAATAATTAATTAGTCTAGGTAGAATGGGTGATTTATTAACGGAAGGTCGTTAATTAGGGTATTTGTTGGATAGGAAACTTAATTAATTAGCTTAGTGTAATTAATTAATGATGATATGAGGGAAAATGAGTGCTTTTGACGATATGTCATTGATTTGCGAGAAAGGGGATAATTAGTGCAATTTAAGTATTTAAATTGCTTGGGTGTAATTATAGGTGTCTACATTTGCCCCTCTTTGGGGTGGCGTAAGTGATGCCACTTCAAAGATAGTAGACAGAAGAGATTTTGAAGAGATAGAAGAAAAATTAGTAGGAGGGAGAGATGCCCCCTCGAGTGTCGATGGGGTGATGAAGGAAGTCGATCGATGATCGAAAAAGATGATAAGTAGGCAGAAGAATGGGGACGAGGCAGGATGCCCCAAAGGAGAGGGAGAATTAGGGGGTGAAAGGGAAGTGGTGTAGAAGAAATATGGATGAGGGGAGAGAAGAGCTTAACCTCTAGTTGTTTATTTGTTTGGAACAAATTTGATGTCATCATATTGCCATAGAACTACATCATCGGTCCTTATGAAAAATATAAGCATACGACAAAGGTAGAATTACATGAAAAGCCATACTACGAATAATTATCCATTGTTGAAAGTACCAACTCCACGCAACATACAATAATGCAATGCAATACGAGAAGGAAACAAGCTCATATAATAGGGAAAGTAAGTATGAACGCACATATCCAACCCAACAACTGGTCAAGATAGTTGTACAAATATTTTGTTATCGGTCTTGAAGAGATCCACAAGTTCGTGATTGAAAACAAGGGTTAAAAATGATGCCCCAAGCAAGGATACATGCACGAGGAAATAAAAATGGACACGGGGTCCATGAAAAGCGTTTGTGCGCAACGAAACAAAGACTTAAGCAACCAAAAGTGCCCCAGAGTAGTAGAGCGCAAAGCAAGCAACTAGCTTTTGTGAATGGTTGTGAATCCAGGTGATCCGCGAGTCATATTAATTAGGAAGATGTGAGACAAACCAACAGATATGGAGAAAATACCATGCGCAAGACACAAGTTTCAGCCGTAAGAAACACGTTACCATTTTATAGGGTGTTTTACTTTTTAGGAATTTTTTTGAAAATTTTTGCCTTGTTTTTAATATATATATATTGTTTTTGTTGTTTTCTCGAAACAATGTTTGATTGTTTTTGGATTTATATATATATATATATTGTTTTTGTTGTTTTCTCGAAACAATGTTCTATTGTTTTTGTGTTTTCTCGAAACAATTTTCTATTGTTTTTGTGTTGTGAAACAATTTTCTATTGTTTTTGTGTTTTGTGAAACAATTTTCTATTGTTTTTGTGTTTTCTCAAAACAATGTTCTATTGTTTTTGTGTTTTCTCGAAACAATTTTCTATTGTTTTTGTGTTTTTGAAACAATTTTCTATTGTTTTTGTGTTTTCAATTGTTTTTGTGATTTTCCAAAGCTATGTGCAGTAACCAAGAAAGCATGGATGCCCCCCCAGAAGCGTTAGGTGGGGAATATACAAGGCGAAGCCACGTGCTTATGAACAAGAAGGTGAAGTCATTGAGTTGCCCCAGCGTAAGATGGGAAATAATGAAATACCACGTCCCTTACAGGAGACGAATAGAAGAAGGCAAAGCCGGATCAAGGCTGGACTAGATGGTGTGCACAAGGAAACTCGAAGGCGAACTAGGTCCGGGACAAAGACAACTACCCTTCTAATACGAAATGCTTGTGAACAACGAATCCTTCCGAGGTGCCGGAAACTAGTTTTCACCTAAGGACTTGTCCAAAGTGCCACAATTGCATGGTTTTCACTAGTGGATGACATGTTTTCTCTTTTTCTTTTTCTGATTTTTTTATGTTTTCTGAAACATATTTGAATGTTTTTTGATGATTTTTTCCTCTAACATATTTGAATGTTTTGGTTGATTTTAAAAGTTTTATGAAACTATGTATAGGAAGACGAGAAAGCGTGGATGCCCCCAGTGATAGATGGGATGTACAAGGGCATAAGGCCACGTGCGTACCTGAAAGGTGAAGATGCAAAAATGTCCCAACGATAAGGTGGGAGTATTCAAAGGTAAACTCTTCATAGGTAGAAGCGGAACCCAAGGCCATTATGGATAGGTTCAACATGATGATGAACATAAACCAATGAAATCTTTGGGAAGAAGTAAGGATGCCCCAGTGAGTAAGTTGGCCTACAAGTACATGATAGAAAAGAAGGAGAATACTATTTTTGTGGAAGGGGACAAAGGTTTCACAAACATGGAAAACAAGTAATCTTATACACATGGATGTTCGGAACGAAGTAGAAAAACGATGTGAATGATATGAATGTAGATTAGAAGCCTTGCGATGAAGAAGTGATTAGCCAAAGGCATAAATCGTGAGACGAGATATGGACTAGAGTAAGAGTCTGAACAAGGTCCAAAAAAGACACTTGGTAACATACTAATCATGTTTACTCATAGAGATCCAGTGTGTGCACGTGGATTTTATTACCTCTTGAAGTGAAGATTTAATAGACAACAAGTGAAGAGACCCTAGCCAATGTGTAGGAATGATTTATTTTGATAAGTGATTTTGTGAATGGAGGGTGAAAGGATAGCCGTACATTGCTCTGCTGCCAGCCAAGCGTCCATAGCCCGACGGAGATGTATTTGATTCTAATCACAACATTGCTCTATTTCCAGTCAGGCATCCATAGCCCCGATAGAGATTATTGGAAATACCCCAAGAGAGAGTTATATATTAATTTTCTTTTGATTTGTAGCTTTTAGCTTTTGAGTTTTGTTTGATTCTTTTGCTTTCTGAAAACTTATTTCAGCTCTCTTGTTTGACAAGGGGTTAAGAACCACTGATGGCTTGATGGAAGGAGGTGGAAGTGATTGTGATGATGACATTGGCTAGTGTCAACAAATATGTCCAAAATTTCTTCGCAACAAGTTTATTAGATGTTTGAATGTGATAGGATCTCCATGAGGTCAGTTGTTCTTTAATTTACCAAGGTGATAAAAGACCAGGGCAAACAGATACCATAGAGATAAATGTCGCAAAATGCATGCAAATAAGATAACCAAAATATCACCGAAGGGATGAAAATGGTAGGAAGACTTGCAGAAGAATAGCAAGGAAGGGAAGAAATAAATATCCATGTGTACGCAACACCTGATTGCAATGTTTGATCTTTGTACCTTTGATTTTTGTTGTTTGTTTTTTTTTTTAAATTTAGATTTTATATATATATATATATTTTTGAACCGTTGTTACTAACAAAGTCACTCTATGTGATAGGATCCAACAACGATGTTTGCGACTTCCTTGATAAGGGAGACTAAGCGTGTTTGTTTATCAAGAGTCATGTTTTCCCCAATCTCGATAATCGTGGTGAGTTCACACTCAACAAAGGACTGTGATTTATCCTGAAACATGGATTTTGTATGCGGAAGCTTGAGTTCCCTATCCAGAGGTTTATGCACTTTACACCATACTTGATGGTTATGTTGATGTGCGTTCTTGAATCGCGCTTGATTTACAACTTTGAGATTGTTCCAGTTGTTGGGGGATTTTGAGCTCTTGGAAGTTTTGACCTGAGCTTGATAATGAACCTGTTTGGGTTTCTTATAGGCTGACGCTTGAATTTTCTGACCTCGAGAAGGAGAAGAATGCAAAAATTTACGATTGATGATAGGAACGATAGGAATGGTAGTGGGCTTGCCACAACCATTGATAGAAGAAATATGTGATAGATGAAAAGGATACGGTCCAAGAATTGAAGAGGATGGGCTACCAGGAGGTGAGCCACGGATAGAAGGTGAAAGGCTACTAGGATGTGGCCCAAGAATAGAAGAAGAAGGGCTACTAGGACGTGACCCATAAATAGAAGATGAAGGGCTACTAGGATGTGGCCCAAGAATAGAAGAAGAAGGGCTACTAGGACATGACCCATAGATGTAAGATGATGGACTACTGGGATGTGGCCCAAGAATAGAAGATGATGGACTACCCAGGGGTGATTCATACATAGAAGATAAGGAGCTAGTTAGATGTGCCCCAATAATCGAAGATAGTGGGCTACTCGAAAATGTCCCACAAATAGAAGAGGGAGGGCTACTAGAAGGTGACCCACACCTAGATGAAGATGAAGGGCTACTTGGTGCTGACCCCACAAGAGATTGTGATTAAGGAATTATGATAGACGAAGAGGTATTGGGTGATGAGAAGATAGGTCATGGATCTATGCAAGACCAAGGAGTTTCATCACATAATGAAGAATGTGAAGATGGAAGACTAAGAGGAGGATCAATTTGCATGATCTAAGGCTCTTCCTCCGTTTCTTGATGAAAGGAATCAACCTTTTCCTCACTGATATACGAGATAAATCAAAGTCTAAAGAGAATCCCTTTTGTAATCTACTAAAGGAATATCTTCATATGCCCCTATAAATGCCTTGATTATTTTTTTCATTGAAAGAGATCAATCGGTATGAGTTGTTGATCAATCCCTAGGGGTTTATTGGAAGAAATAGGTTCACTTGGTGTGGAAGGCTTAGAAGATGTTTGATGATTATTGATAGAAGAAGATGGTGTGGGGGACGAATAATATGTGTAGCTAGATGTCTCAGGAGTAGAAGAAGGTGGTGTGGACCTACCTATACAATGGTATGTCGTATGTAAAATAGTAGGATTAAGTCCAAAGTCTGTAGATTGCGACACATGGGTCGATTTAGATGTTTGTCTCAAAGGAATTTGAGTCACACGAATCTTCACAGAAGGAAGATTCCGTGGGGGTGATTTATGAAGAAGGTCCTGCAAAGAAGGGGAGGACTGTGATTCAAGCATCACATTAGATGAATGATGACAAGGGTCCTGCGAAGAAAGAGAGGACCGCGATTCAAGAATTGTATTATACTTCTGATTGGAGGGATTCAAAGTCGCGTGTATCTTCAAAGGAAGAAGACGTCGTTGGGGGCGTGATAAAAGGGGTCCTACGAAGAAAGGGAGGACCGCGACATAAGAGTCGCATTAGATGATTGATGAAGAGGATCCTTGAAGAAAGGGAGGACCATGACTTAGGAGTCACATTAGATGACTTAGGAGTCAAATTAGATGAATCTAAATAGTAGTTTGGATCTGAATCCTCAGAAGAGTCAAAGGAAATATTTGGATTGGAATCCTCAGAAGAAGAGGAAATGTTTAGATTAGAATTATAAGAAGAGTGGGGGGAACTCGAATAATAATTTGGATCAAACATATCCAAATCATACCACCGACTATGAGATGAAGGTGGGGAACGAGTTACCCGTATGGGCTCTCTAGCACGAAGAACCAAACGAGGTTTAGTTGTAATGGGAATCTTTTGTTTTGAATTGCTAAACCTAGGTTCCATATTTTTGTAAGTATGGGGAACGCGCGATAGTCAGTCATTTTTGGCATTGTTTTAAGCACAAATGTCTAGATTTAGATAGTGTGATGAAACTCCTTCAAAGGGAAGGAAGTGACATGTCGATTTGGGTAGCATAAGGACAACTAACTAGACATTTCGTAAGTATTGATATGCGTGTGTGATTTTCTGAAGAAGGTCTAAGGAAAATAGACATCGTGATGACGTAATATCGATGAGATAAAAAGGGATTGTCCTAGAAAATAAGTTTTCTGAATGAAAATCACAAGGAACAATCATGCGAGTGTGAAACACAAAGCCAATCAACAAGGAAATACACCATATGAAAATGTGATGCAAAGATGATCAACAAGATGTTTTCACTTATGCCAAGTTCAAGGAAATGAACAAAACGTAAGTAAAAACAAGAAGTCAATGTGATCTCCCAATCAAGATATACGATGAGCGAGCTCAAACTCAATTAAGACCTATATCTCAAAAAGTGCCAATTATAATTCGTGAATGACACAGCAATATCACCAAGATATGTTAACCCACTTTACTAGAAAGTGAAGTATTGATATCGAGGTGTTATTGATATAACACGCACAAATGGTAACACCTAGCACTCTTTGAAATCGAGGTAATAATAGAACCAAACTAAAAAGCTCAAAGTATAGCTAGGAATAGTTAAGAATGTGTGCAGTGTAACCATACAATATAGGTATTTATGTCGAGTTTACAAGAAACAAGACGTAAATATCAAAATTGTAATGATACGAGACAAACAAGCTAACTCCTCTATGGAATTCTACGGTGATGAACCACGCCTAACTACAATGACGATCTTGACGTGGGTATCAAGATCATAATGGCTACCAAATGACGTGAAAATACCTCCGCTCACTTTAGACGTTTAACTAACCCATCCGCAAACATGGATGGGTGTAAACGGACATAAAAGTGAGAGAAACAATCGAATGGCAACACAAAGGTAATCACACCCCTTTTGATCAACAAAGTGTCAAAAGAATATGAAGGAAATAAATCAAGAAAAATGATGAAAATGCTAGCCTCACTTCAATTGAGTTTCACCTCGCCCTAAAGTAAGTAAAAACTAGGCAAAAAGTAATACGTCACACGTTTCTCAAAAAGAAGGTTCACAACTCAACACTATTTTCAAATAGTCAAAGTGGGCTCTGGCCAAAGTATATTCTCCTAGGTGGTTCTCTCGCCCTAGGTGTTACAAAGTTGCCTGGCGAGCACGATTTACCCAAAAGTCGCACCGACTAGTTTGGGAGTAGCTCGGCTTTAATTTACCCCCTTCAAGAACAAGAGGAAACAACTAGTGCGTCTACGTGTACTATCACTGGGTCACCAATGGACGGACAACTTTGTAACTCTATCTCACAAAGGAATTACTAGTCAAGTAGGTAGTGCGGAGCACTTCCCGTTTCATCCACAAGGTTCCCTCTTGCGTGGACTACTTTGGGCTTCCTAGAACCACACCCATTGTTGTAGCTTAAGGCGTTATGCCAAAGGGTTATGTTCGAGTTGAGCGGAGAGGGACGTACCCTTTTCTCGAAACCACAATACGGTGTTTTGAATATGTTCTTTTTATCTTGTTTAATTAGGTGTGGTTTGCTTGAACACCTTTTGGAAGAACTCCGTATAACAAATTGTATTAGTAGTTTTTATTTTGTTTTGGTTCCTCCTTTCTTTGACAAGCGTTTTTAGGAGTCCTGCACTCAAGCATTAGTAGTTCTCCAAGAAAATCACATTATTTAAAAGAATATTAAGAGTTGTTTTTATTCTCAAGATCATCGAGGATGCAAGAGAAGAGCATACACAACAAATAACCCAACTAAAAGTAAAGAAAATCTTTTCAATCAATGAACCATACAAAATTCTTGATAAATTTTCATTCCCCTAAACCAAAAGTGAAAGATGAAATTTTCAATCTACCAAATGTTATAAAATAAAAACTAAAGTTGTTTTTGATTCTCAAGATCACCCTAAGGTGCAAGAGAAGAGCATACACAAACTTTATCCCAACTATATAGAAATGGAAAACTTCAAATCAAAGGACCATTGAAAAATACTTTGTAAAAGGTTCATTCCCTTAAACCAAAAGTGAAAGATGAAGTTTCTAATTTACCAAATGTTATAAAATAAAGACTAAAGTTTCTTTTGATTCTCAAGATCACCCTAAAGTGCAAGAGAAGAGCATACACAAAATTTATCCTAACTATATAGAAATGGAAAACTTCAAATCAAATGACCATTGAAAAAATGCTTTGTAAAGGTTCATTCCCTTAAGCAAAATGAATAATCAAGTTTCCAAGTTTAATCCCAATGTTAACAAGATAGAGATCAAAGTTGTTTTTGATTCTCAAGATCACCAAAGGTGCAAGAGAAGAGCATACACATGCTTTGGTCTAAATCGAGTAAGCATGGAAATACAACATTCATCAAAACATTAGACATGTTAGAAAATGACTAGTTTTAAAATAATAGAAAAACCTATAACTTTTGTAAGTATAAATCCCAAATTTAGATTTTCATTGCATATTTAACTTCGATACCTTTCCAACGCAAAACAAATGGAGTCATTTCAAGTTTGGGAGTAAAAGTTATGGCCTTCGGAAGATGGGTTACGCATATGCTCTTATGCTCATGGGTATGCACTTGACATGCACTCAAAAATGTCAAAAAAAACGTCCCTTAATCTGCAAAATGGGCAAAATTTTCCAACCAAGATTCAATTTTGACAACAACCCATCACATTAATATATGAATAGAAGACTAACACTATTAAACATTAACATGCATGGTCAAGAATTTAAGATTTTCAAGAAATTGACAAAACTAGCATGTAGAATGATGAAAAAGTAAGCTCTAAAAATGAAAACATGATGAAATCTTGAAATTTTCTCACCAAGATTAAATTTTGATAGCAACCCACCACATTAATATATAAATAGAAGACTCAGCACTATCAAACACTAACCTACATGCTCAAGAATTGAAAATTTTCAAGAAATTGACAAAACTAGCATGTAAAATGTTGAAAAAGTAAGCTCTAAAAATGAAAACATGATGAAATCTTAAAATTTTCTCACCAAGATTAAATTTTAACAACAACCCACCACATTAATATGTAAATAGAAGACTCAAGCACTATCAAACACTAACCTACATACTCAAGAAATTGAAATTTTTCAAGAAATTGACAAAACTAGCATGTAAAATGTTGAAAAAGTAAGCTCTAAAAATGAAAACATGGAGAAATCTTGAAATTTTCCATCAATTCCAATTTTGACAGCACTTCACCTCCTTTATACCTACAAGGAAGACTCAACACATGCAAACTCAACAAAACAAGTTAAGAAAAACAAGTTAGATCAACATGTGTAAAAGAGGGTTAGTAACCAAAAATAAAACTTAACTACAAAAACTTGAAATTAAGTGCAAAGGACAATGGAGTAAGTCCCACCGGGCGTGCCAAATGTGTGCATGTATACTTTGCTTAATTCTAAATCAAATGAAGCAAGAACTACCACCTAAAATAGTTCTGATTTAGTTAAAACAAAGCATAAACACCATCATGATAAGAATTAAACAAGGGTTAGATGTTAACATTCATAAATACAAACTTTGAAACTAACAATGTTAAATATTTAAACTCCTCTATTCTCTAACAACAAATAAATGAATGGACCTAAGTAAGCTCCATGGCTATCAAAATAGTTGTCCTTAATGTTCCAAGAACCTAGGAATGGCTAATCAAAGTTGGGCTCTGAAGACCCTTTTGACACCTCCCATATGACCCAAGCACTTTAAGAAAGAGGCTTAACTCTTCAAGATGATGAACTCTCAAAAGGGCAAGGTGCAAGCTCTTAGTCTCTTTGTTATATGCTTTTCATTTGCTCTCTTAGAAAGTTTAGGTGTAAGTGAAAAGGTAAGTGGATGGCTCTTTATATAGCCCCAAAGGATAAATGATTCAACACATTCTCATGAATGTGGGATAAAGGTAAAACATGATTAGGAATGGATAAGGTTGCTTTATTAAAGGTAACCTTACTTTAGAAGGGGTTTAATACATATTTATCAAGTCATGGGAGTTGGGGTATTTTAATTAATCAAAGGTGATTAATTAATAGGTAGGTGTAAGCTTATAGAAGCCAATTAGAAGAATATTAGTGTGATTTAGGCTATTATAAAGGGATTAAATCAATTAAATATTGATTTATTGGTTAAATGGAAGGAAAGCTAATTAATTAATAATAATTAATTAGTCTAGGTAGAAAGGGTGATTTATTAACGGAAGGTCGTTAATTAGGTATTTGTTGGATAGGAAACTTAATTAATTAGCTTAGTGTAATTAACTAATGATGATATGAGGGAAAATGAGTGCTTTGACGATATGTCGTTGATTTGCGAAGGGGGATAATTAGCGCAATTTAAGTATTTAAATTGCTTGGGCGTAATTATAGGTGTCTACACGTCTGCCCCACTTCACCGACGTTTAAGTGCCCCACGGGCCTTGGCTACACGACGTAACCAACCGAGTGGGATTCAAACACGGGTGGTTGCTCTGATACCAAATGTAACAAATCGTTACACCAAAACCTCAAGGCATTAGTGAAATCCACACATGAGGATCATAACATAGATCCACACGTAAAGATTCGACCTCTGGTATGGTCCTTACACTCTCACTAAGCAAGTAGGGAAAATGCTTTCGAGTTGAATCTTCCACCCTACCTTGGTTTGCACCCCATCTTCAATGTGGACCTCCTCAAGCCATATCATCCACCTTTTTGGATACTTCAGTCATAGCAAAACAATTGGACATCTCCAAGCTCAATCTAGCAAGTCTTTCCCTAGCTGAAGAAGATCAGATTGTGGACAATTTGACTAAGACCACCAGAGGACAACCTATTCAACTCTATCGTGTGATAAAGAAAGGAAATCTCAGTCACCAAGGTGAGTGGCTCACTACATACTAGGTAAAGAAGCAATTTCCACATTTGATGGGGCATCTTAATGCAATGGGGACCATTGCTTCTGAAGGAGGGAGGAATGATCCAGGCAACAATTATAGTGGCGCAACTTCCAGAGACCATAACTTTTGCACCGTAGCTCGATTGACTCTGTTCAAAAGGAAACAGAAAGCTTGGAATGCATAGAATGTGATGAAAAGCTGAGAAAAATTGTTTAGCAATGTTTGACCTTTGAAATCCATGTTTAAGGGGCCCAAATTGTGATTTTTGTAGTGTTGTCTAAAAATAGTAAATTCTAAAAATAGTATGTTTCGCAAAATTAGTGCACATGTAAGTCTTGGAAGATGAAACACCTCATCTCCCTTGAGACCGGTGACCTTCCACATTCCTCTAGGTGCCCTTTCATATTTCTAAAATTATTATAAATGCATATGTAACCCGAAAAGGGATAGACATCTCCTGGCAGAGATAACTGATGTATTTGAAGTCTTTGAGTAATTTACATCTCTTTTCAGAGATAGTTGTTTTTCAATTCATCTAGCACAATTGTTAATCTATTCCTTAAGTCTAAAACCCCTTGGTTTTGGATCAATGGTATCAGAGCTAAGTCATCTTGAGAGTGTATGATCCCTAGAACGAGGTCGGAATACAAAAAGCTTGGGTGGTCCACACACGATCCTTCAAAATACTTACATGTTCGTTGTATGCGACCTCTAATGGCGGACAACACCAAGATGGATGATCCTCTCAAAAATATGGTGAATGAAGCTCTTAGGGAGCAAAAGGATCAGATGCTACAACAATTCACCCAGATTCTGCAACAACTACAAGTAGGAAATCATGCCTCCTCATCTGTAAATTAGTCCTTTGGTGCCCCGACTCCATTCAAGGTGCAAGTAAATTTTGACATTCCTATTTTTGAGGGTAAGATAAATTCTGATGTAGTAGAGAACTGGTTGGACCAATTGACCTCATATTTTTCTATCAATCAATTTATTGATAAGGAAAAGATAACATTTTCTCTATTGAAATAATCTCTTGTTGTTAAAAATTAGTGGGGCATGTATAAGAATGGGCTCGAAAGCGATGAGCTAGGAATCACAGAGGAACCCACATGGAATGATTTCGTGGATGCCATAAAGGAAGAATATTACCCTATTGGGGCCTATGATGATTTGTATACATATAAGGCAAGAACTCGTCAAGGTAAGGACCAGTCGGTTCAAGATTATACTGACAAATTTCATTCTTTATCTGCAAGATTGGGCATTAAGGACACATAACAACACAAGATTCTAAAATATCGTAGTGGCCTTCAATGGAGCATCTAAGAGGACATGGACTTCTTTCAGCTTTCAAAATCCTTGGCGAGGAATACAAGTTTTCAGTCAAGATTGAACAAAAGCATAAAAAGTAGGATTGTTAAGAACTAACCCGCGAGGGGGAAAATGATAAAGAATGCCATACCCGAGGCCAAGGTTGGAAACAGGAGTCACAAGGAAATAAGGTGTAGAAGGAGAAGACACGGAAGTGGTGCGACCTCCACAAAACAAATCACCACTCTAAGGAAGAATTTGAGCCATCAAGTCCTTAATCGCGAGTCATCTTCTTGAAACTCTCTGCACTAGCAATTATAGACCTCGAGGTCAAGGATGAAGAGGATGAAATTATAGATGATGAGCCAGATGTGATCATTGCCACCTCAAAAGTTAAGAATATGGATAAGAAGGAAAGTCTCTTCCACTCCAAGCTATGGGTAAAAGGTAATCCACCGGATTTTATCCTTGATAGTGGAAGTCAGAAGAATTTAATTTCTGTTGATGTTGTAAAGAGCCTGAACCTCCCTATGAAGCCACATCCCCAACCATATAGTATCGGGTGGTTAAACCTAGGAAGAGACCTCCAAGTCACACAACAATGCCTCCTTTCGTATGCCATCAAGCCCTTCCATGATGAATTCATGTGTGATGTTTCTCCATTAGATGTTTGTGATGTGATCCTAGGCCAGCCATTTATGTGGGATAGACATGGCATCTATGAGTCATGACCTAGAAGGGTCACCATTACCATTGGGAGTCGATCGTTATCGGATACCTGAGGTCATTCCCCCAAAATCTATCTCCCTCATCAATGCCAAACAATGTAAGAAGTTAGTGGAGAAAACCAAACAGTTTGTCATCTTGATGATTAGGCCAAAACCTACAAACAAAATTGTTGCAGCCTCCATGAACATGCACTCAATGCAGCAACAGAAGCAGCTCAACCAAATCATAACCGAGTATGATGATCTATTCCAGAACACCTAAAGGAGTTCCATTTTTCAATGTAGGTAAAACATGTTATTGATTTGGTCCCGGGGTCTCTTTACCCAAATGTACCATGTACCGCAGTCATTCCTTGAAAATGAGGAGATCAAGAGGTAGCTCCAAGAATTGATTCAAAAGGACATATTAGGAAAAGATCTTCACCTTGTGGAAGTCCATTGTCTTGGCACCAAAGAAGGATGGAACATGGAGACTTTGCATTGACTATCGGGCTTTGAACAAAATCACTGTGAAGAATCACTACCCCCTCCCAAGGATTGATGATTTGTTGGACCAGCTCCACGGTGCAAAATTTTTCACCAAAATTGATCTCAAATATGGCTATCACCAGATCCCTATCGAGCCCACCGATGTTTGGAAAACTGCATTTAAGTCTCGTGAAGGCCTATTCGAATGGTTGGTCATGCCTTTCAGACTAACTAATGCACCTGCAACATTCATGCGAGATGATGGATGACATCCTGTGGCCCTACACCAATTCCTTCGTGGTGGTCTACCTAGATGATATACTCATTTATAGCTAGACCTGGGAGAGGCATCTGTAACATGTTCGAGAAGTACTTCAGACCCTCAAGAAGCACAGATACTGTATGTAAATCTAGATAAGTGCACATTTGGGATGACAAAGGTCCAGTACTTGGGTTACGTCGTGGATGAGGAAGGAGTCCATGTCGACCCAGAGAAAATTTAGGTTATTCGAGGTGGCCTACCCCAAAGAATCTTATAGAGCTTCATAGCTTCATGGGCCTTACCAATTTCTATCACTGGTTTGTCTTGGGTTTCTCACATATTTCTTGGGCACTCAATCAGGTGACTAAAGGAGGGAACAAGGCTAAATTCCAATGGGGGGAAGCACAACAGAAAGTGTTTGAAGGGCTGAAAGAAAGGTTATGCTCGGCCCCTATCCTTTCCCTTCCGATCTACATCATCCATTCGAACTAATGACAGACACATCTGAGTATGCCTTGGGAGTTGTTATCATGCAACATGGCCACCCTGTTGCATACCATAGTGAAACATTCAATGACACAGTCAAGAAGTACCCAACATATGACAAGGAGCTTTATGCCATATTAGGCATGTAAGTAGTGGAAACACTACATTCTGGGGAAGGAGACAAGTAATCCACACTGACCATAGGCCTTTGGAGTTCCTTAAGACACATAGAAAGTTGAGGAATGAGAGACACCATAAATGGGCCACATACCTACAACAATTTCACCTAGTAATAAAGCATAAGAAGGGAAGTTCCAATTCATAGTAGATTGCCTAAGCTGCCCTCCAATTACAGCACTCACAAATATTCTTAATCTTTATGGACATGAGATCTTAAGTTGGTGCAGTTTGTATGAGAAGGACCTTGAGTTTTCAGACACATATCAGGCCCTCCGTGAAGGAAAACATGTCTCTTGATTTCTATCTACATGATAATCTCCTTGCCATATGGGACACATCTATGTTCTAGCAAGTGAACAATAGAAGATGATCTAGGAAGCACACTTCATTAGGACCGACATGAGGCACTTTGGCGTGGACAAGACATCGCAATATACTTAAGTATTTCTACTAGCCTAATCTAAGGACTGATGTGGTGAAGTATATTAAATCCTACACTCCTTGTGCAATTTCTAAGCCAACTAACAAGAAACAGGGATTGTACACACCATTTCCAGAACCAACCAAGCCTTGGGCATCTATCTTGATGGACTTCCTCTCAAGTTTTCCAACTTCGAAACATGGGAATGATGGTGTTTTTGTTGTAGTTGATTGATTTTCTAAAATGGCTGTAATGGTTTCTTGTAAGAAAAATATTTCTGCTAAAGATACTGCTAAACTTTATTTCAGTCATGTATGGATCAACTTTGGGCTTCCCAAGTCTATTGTTTCTTATAGGGATAACAGGTTCCTGAGCATCTTCTAGTCCACCTTATGGGGAATGCTAGATACAAAGTTGATGAAGTCCACATCCTTTCACCCACAGACTGATGGGAAAACAGAAGTGGTGAATCACCTAATTGTTCACATGCTTCATATGTACCACTCCAAGCACTCCACACATGGGATGAGGCCCTGCCATACATATAACATGGATACAATCAAGCCCTGCACAGCTCCACTAAACACAGTCCATTTCAAGCTTGTTACGGATTCCAACCTATGGCTCCCATCGATGTATGCATCCCAATTCCTACCATGGAATTCACACCTCATGGAAAAAGTGAAGCAGAAAAGGTGACAAGGTTTGTTGAATAGATCCAAAGACATTCAAAGACTGAGTCCATGACATTTTACAGAAAATGAATAAAAAGTATAAGAATCACCATGATAAACATAGGGTTCCACATCATTTCTAGGTTGGTGATAAGGTTTGGTTGCATGGCTTCAGAAGGAATGGCTTGCAGGTCCACACAAAAAGATTTGACCTCTCTGGTATGGTCCTTACACTCTCACTAAGCAAGTAGGGGAAAATGCTTTCGAGTTGAATCTTCCACCCTACCTTGGTCTGCACCCCATCTTCAATGTGGACCTCCTCAAGCCATATCATCCACCTTTTTTGGATACTTCAGTCATAGTAGAACAATTGGACATCTCCGAGCTCAATCCAAAGCAAGTCTTTCCCCAGCTGAAGAAGATCAAATTGTGGACAATTTGACTAAGACCACCAGAGGACAACCTATTCAACTCTATCATGTGATAAAGAAAGGAAATCTTAGTCACCAAGGTGAGTGGCTCACTGCATACCAGGTAAAGAAGCAATTTCCACATTTGATGGGGCATCTTAATGCAATGGGGACCATTGCTTCTAAAGGAGGGAGGAATGATCCAGATAAAGCAATTATAGTGGCGCAACTTCCAGAGACCATAACTTTTGCATTGTAGCTCGATTGACTCGTTCAAAAGGAAACGGAAAGCTTGGAATGCGTAGAATGTGATGAAAAGGTGCTGAACTTTGTTTGGAAATGTTTGACCCCTAAATCCATGTTTAAGGGGCCCAAATTGTGATTTTTGTAGTGTTGTCTAAAAATAGTAAATTCTAAAAATAGTATGTTTCACAAAATTAGTGCACATGTAAGTCTTGGAAGATGAAACACCTCATCTCCCTCGAGACCGGTGACCTTCCACATTCCTCTAGGTGCCCTTTCATATTTATAAAATTATTATAAATGCATATGTAACCAAAAAGGGATAGACATCTCCTGGCAGAGATAACTGATGTATTTGAAGTCTTTGAGTAATTTACATCTCTTTTCAGAGATAGTTGTTTTTCAATTCATCTGGCACAATTGTTAATCTATTCCTTAAGTCCAAAACCCCTCAATTTTGGATTAGTGGTATTAGAGCTAAGTCATCTTGAGAGTGTATGATCCCCAGAACGAGGTCAGAATACAAAAATCTTGGGTGGTCCACACACGATCCTTCATAATACTTGCTTGTTCGCTGCAAGTGACCTCCAATGGGCAGGACAACACCAGGATAGATGATCCTCTCAAAAATATGGTGAATGAAGCTCTTAGGAGTAAAAGGATCGATGCTACAATAATTCACCCAGATTCTAGCAAACAACTACAAGTAGGAAATCATGCCTCCTCATTTGTAAATCAGTCCTTTGGTGCCCCGACTCCATTCAAGGTGCAAGTAAATTTTGACATTCCTATTTTTGAGGGTAAGATCAATTCTGATGCAGTAGAGAACTGGTTGGACCAATTGACCTCATATTTTTCTATCAATCAATTTACTGATAAGGAAAAGATAACATTTTCTCTATTGAAATCATCTCTTGTTGTTAAAAATTGGTGGGGCGTGTATAAGAATGGGCTCGAAAGGGATGAGCTAGGAATCACAGAGGAACCCACATGGAATGATTTCATGGATGCCATAAAGGAAGAATATTACCCTATTGGGGCCTATGATGATTTGTACATACAAAGTGGCAGCAACTCCATCAAGGTAAGGACCAGTTGGTTCAAGATTATACTGACAAATTTCATTCTTTGTCTGCAAGATTGGGCATTCAAGACACATAACAACACATGATTCTAAAATATCACAGTGGCCTACAATGGAGCATCCGAGAGGACATGGACTTCTTTCAGTTTCAAACCCTTGGTGAGGCATACAAGTTTTCAGTCAAGATTGAACAAAAGCATAAAAGGAGGACTACAAGAACCAACCCGCGAGGGGGAAAAATGATAAAGAAGGCCAGACCCGAGGCCAAGGTTGGAAATAGAAGGAGTCGCAAGGAAATAAGATGTAGAAGGAGAAGACAGGGAAGTGGTGTGACCTCCACAAAACAAATCGCCACTCCAAGGAAGAATGTCGAGCCATCAAGTCCTTACTCGCCGAGTCATCTTCTTCAACACTCTCTGCACCAACAGTTACAGACCCCGAGGTCAAGGATGAAGAGGATGAAATTATAGATGTTGAGCCAGATGTGATCATTGCCACCTCAAAAGTCAAGAATATGGATGAGAAGGAAAGGCTCTTCCACTCCAAGCTCTAGGTAAAAGGTAAGCCACTACATTTTATCCTTGATAGTGGAAGTCAGAAGAATTTAATTTTATTGATGTCGTAAAGAGCCTGAACCTCCCTGTGAAGCCACATCCCCAGCCATATAGTATCGGGTGGTTAAACCTAGGAAGAGACCTCCAAGTCACACAAACAATGCCTCCTTTCGTATGCCATCAAGCCCTTCCATGATGAAGTCATGTGTGATGTTGCTCCATTAGATGTTTGTGATGTGCTCCTAGGCCACCATTTATGTGGGATGACATGGCATCTATGAGTCATGACCTAGAAGGGTCACCATTACCATTGGGAGTCGACGTTATCGATACCTGAGGTCATTCCCCAAAATCTATCTCCTCATCAAAGTGCCAAACAATGTAAGAAGTTAGTGGAGAAAACCAAACAGTTTTTCATCTTGATGATCATGTCAAAACCTACAAACAAAATTGTTGCAACCTCCATGAACATGCACTCAATGCAAGCAACAGAAGTAGCTCAACCAAATCATAACCGAGTATGATGATCTATTCCAGACACCTAAAGGAGTTCCATTTTAGTGTTAGGTAAAACATGTTATTGATTTGGTCCCGGGTCTCCTTTACCCAACAACCCTGTGTACATAGTCAGTCCTTGAAAATGAGGAGATCAAGAGGCAGCTCCAGAATTGATTCAAAAGGGACATATTAGGCCAAGCTCTTCACCCTGTGGAAGTCCAGTTGTCTTGGTGCCAAAGAAGGATGGAACATGGAGACTTTGCATTGACTATCGGGCTTTGAACAAAATCACTGTGAAGAATCGCTACCCCCTCCCAAGGATTGATGATTTGTTGGACCACTCCGTGGTGCAAAATTTTCACCAAAATTGATCTCAAATCTGGCTATCACTAGATCCCTATCGAGCCCACCGATGTTTGGAAAACTACATTTAAGTCTGTGAAGGCCTATTCAAATGGTTGGTCATGCCTTTCGAACTAACTAATGCACCTGCAACATTCATGTGGATGATGGATGACATCCTGCAGCCCTACACCAATTCCTTCGTGGTGGTCTACCTAGATGATATACTCATTTATAGCTAGACCTGGGAGAGGCATCTACAACATGTTCGAGAAGTACTTCAGACCCTCAGGAAGCATGATGTATGCAAATCTAGATAAGTGCACATTTGGGATGACAAAGGTCCTAGTACTTGGGTTACGTCGTGGATGAGGAAGGAGTCCATGTCGACCCAGAGAAAATTTAGGTTATTCAGAGGTGGCCTACCCCAAAGAATCTTACAGAGCTTCAGTAGCTTCCTAGGCCTTGCCAATTTCTATCATTGGTTTGTCTTGGGTTTCTCACATATTTCTTGGGCACTCAATCAGGTGACTAAAGGAGGGAACAAGGCTAAATTCCAATGGGGGAAGCACAATAGAAAGTCATTTGAAGGGCTGAAAGAAAGGTTATGCTCGGCCCCTATCCTTTCCCTTCCTGATCTACATCATCCATTCGAACTGATGACAGACGCATCTGAGTATGCCTTGTAGGAGTTGTTATCATGCAACATGGCCACCCTATTGCATACCATAGTGAAACATTCAATAACACAGTCAAGAAGTACCCAACATATGACAAGGAGCTTTATGCCATCATTAGGCAGGCATGTAAGTGGAAACACTACATTCTATTCGGGGAAGGAGACAATAATCCACACTGACCATAGGCCTTTGGAGTTCCTTCAGACATAGAGCAAGTTGAGGAATGAGAGACACTAGAAATGGGCCACATACCTACAACAGTTTCAACGATAATAAAGCATAAGAAGGGAAGTGTCAATTCAGCAATAGATTACCTAAGCCACCCTCCAATTGCAGCCCTCACAACTATTCTTGATCTCTGTGGACATGAGACTTCAAGTTGGTGTAGTTTGTATGAGAAGGACCTTGAGTTTTCAGACACATATTAGGCCCTCCGTGAAGGAAAACATGTCTCTGATTTCTATCTACAGGATAATCTCCTCTGCCATATGGGACACATGTGTTCCAAAGCAAGTGAACAATAGAAGATGATCTTGGAAGCACACTTAAGTAGGACCGTAGGGCACTTTGGCATGGATAAGAAATTGAAGTACTTCATAAGCATTTCTACTAGCCTAATCTAAGGACTGATGTGGTGAAGTATATTAATTCCTGCACTCCTTGTGTAATTGCTAAGCCAACTAACAAGAAACAAGGATTGTACACACCATTGCCAGAACCAACCAAGCCTTGGGCATCTATCTCGATGGACTTCCTCTCAGGTTTGCCAACTTCGAAACATGGTAATGATGGTGTTTTTTTGTAGTTGATTGATTTTCCAAAATGGATGTAATGGTTTTCGTAAGAAAAATATTTCTACTGAAGATACTGCTAAACTTTATTTCACTCATGTATGGATCAACTTTGGGCTCCCCAAGTCTATTTTTTCTGATAGGGATAGCAAGTTTCGAGCATCTTCTAGTCCACCTTATGGGGAATGCTAGATACAAAGTTGATGAAGTCCACATCCTTTCACCCATGAATGATGGGAAAATAGAAGTGGTGAATCACCTAATTGTTCACATGCTTCATATGTACCACTCCAAGCACTCCCGCACATGGGACGAGGCCCTGCCATACATACAACATGGATACAATCGAGCCCTGCACAACTCCACTAAACACATTCCATTTCAAGCTTGTTACAGATTCCAACCTATGGCTCCCATCGATGTATGCATCCCAATTCCTACCATGGAATTCACACCTCATGGAAAAAGTGAAGCAAAAAAGGTGACAAGGTTTGTTGAACAGATCCAACACATTCAACACTGGGTCCATGACATTTTATAGAAAATGAATAAAAAGTATAAGAATCACCATGATAAACACATGGTTCCACATCATTTCTAGGTTGGTGATAAGGTTTGGTTGTGGCTTCAGAAGGAATGGCTTGCAGGTCCACATAGAAAGATTCGACCTCTCTGGTATGGTCCTTACACTCTCACTAAGCAAGTAGGGGAAAATGCTTTTGAGTTGAATCTTCCACCCTACCTGGTCTTGCACCCCATCTTCAATGTGGACCTCCTCAAGCCATATCATCCACCTTTTTGGATACTTCAGTCATAGCAGAAACAATTGGACATCTCCGAGCTCAATCCAACAAGTCTTTCCCCAATTGAAGAAGATCAGATTGTGGACAATTTGACTAAGACCACCTAGAGGACAACCTATTCAGCTCTATCGGGTGATTAAGAAAGGAAATCTCAGTCACCAAGGTGAGTGGCTCAGCATGTAAAGCAATTTCACATTTGATGGGGCATCTTAATGCAATGGGGACCATTGCTTCTGAAGGAGGGAGGAATGATCCAAGTAGCAATTATAGTGGTGCAACTTCCAGAGACCATAACTTTTGCACCGTAGCTCGATTGACTCCATTCAAAAGGAAAAGAAAGCTTGGAATGCGTAGAATGTGATGAAAAGGTGTGAACTTTTTTTTTGGAAACATTTGACCCCCGAAATCCATGTTTAAGGGGCCCAAATTGTGATTTTTGTAGTGTTGTCTAAAAATAGTAAATTCTAAAAATAGTATGTTTCACAAAATTAGTGCACATGTAAGTCTTGGAAGATGAAACACCTCATCTCCCTCGAGACCGGTGACCTTCCACATTCCTCTAGGTGCCCTTTTGTATTTCTAAAATTATTATAAATGCATATGTAACCCGAAAAGGGATAGACATCTCCTGGTAGAGATAATTGATGTATTTGAAGTCTTTGAGTAATTTACATCTCTTTTTAGAGATAGTTGTTTTTCAATTCATCTGGCACAATTGTTAATCTATTCCTTAAGTCTGAAACCCCTTAGTTTTGGATTAGTGGTATCAGAGCTAAGTCTCTTGAGAGTGTATGATCCCCAGAATGAGGTTGGAATACAAAAATCTTGGGTGGTCCACACACGATCCTTTAGAATACTTTTTTTCGCTGCAGGTGACCTCCAATGGTAGACAACACCAAGATGGATGATCCTCTCAAAAATATGGTGAATGAAGCTCTTAGGGAGCAAAAGGATCAGATGCTACAACAATTCACCCAGATTCTGCAACAACTACAAGTAGGAAATCATGCCTCCTCATCTGTAAATCAGTCCTTTGGTGCCCCGACTCCATTCAAGGTGCAAGTAAATTTTGACATTCCTATTTTTGAGGGTAAGATCAATTTTGATGTAGTAGAGAACTGGTTGGACCAATTGACCTCATATTTTTCTGTCAATCAATTTACTGATAAGGAAAATATAACATTTTCTCTATTGAAATCATCTCTTACTGTTAAAAATTGGTGGGGCGTGTATAAGAATGGGCTCGAAAGGGATGAGCTAGGAATCGTAGAGGAACCCACATGGAATGATTTTGTGGATGCCATAAAGGAAGAATATTACCCTATTGGGGCCTATGATGATTTGTACATATAGTGGCAGCAACTCCATCAAGGTAAGGACTAGTCGGTTCAAGATTATACTGATAAATTTCATTCTCTATCTGCAAGATTGGGCATTCAAGACACAGAACAACATAGGATTCTAAAATATCGTAGTGGCCTACAATGGAGCATCCGAGAGGACATGGACTTATTTTAGTTTCAAACCCTTGGTGAGGCATACAAGTTTTCTAGTCAAGATTGAACAAAAGCATAAAAGGAGGACTGCCAAGAACCAACCCGCGAGGGGGAAAATGATAAAGAAGGCTAGACCCGAGGCCAAGGTTGGAAACAAAAGGAGTCGCAAGGAAATAAGATGCGAAGGAGAAGATAAGGAAGTGGTGTGACCTCCACAAAACAAATCACCACTCTAAGGAAGAATGTCGAGCCATCAAGTCCTTACTCACCGAGTCATCTTCTTCAACACTCTCTGCACCAGCAGTTACAGACCCCGAGGTCAAGGATGAAGAGGATGAAATTATAGATGTTGAGCTAGATGTGATCATTACCACCTCAAAAGTCAAGAATATGGATGAGAAGGAAAGGCTCTTCCACTCCAAGCTCTGGGTAAAAGGTAAGCCACTACATTTTATCCTTGATAGTGGAAGTCAGAAGAATTTAATTTTTGTTGATGTTGTAAAGAGCCTGAACCTCCCTGTGAAGCCACATCCCCAACCATATAGTATGGGTGGTTAAACCTAGGAAGAGACCTCCAAGTCACACAACAATTCCTCCTTTCGTATGCCATCAAGCCCTTCCATGATGAAGTCATGTGTGATGTTGCTCCATTAGATGTTTGTGATGTGCTCCTAGGCCAGCCATTTATGTGGGATAGACATGGCATCTATGAGTCACGACCTAGAAGGGTCACCATTACCATTGGGAGTCGACGTTATCGGATACCTGAGGTCATTCCCCCAAAATATGTCTCCCTCATTAGTGCCAAACAATGTAAGAAGTTAGTGGAGAAAACCAAATAGTTTGTTGTCTTGATGATCAGGCCAAAACCTACAAACAAAATTGTTGCAGCCTCCATGAACATGCACTCAATGCAACAACAAAAGCAGCTCAACCAAATCATAACCAAGTATGATGATCTATTCTAGACACCTAAAGGAGTGCCATTTCAGTGTCAGGTAAAACATGTTATTGATTTGGTCCCGGGTCTCCTTTACCCAACAAGCCCTGTGTACCACAGGTCAGTCCTTGAAAATGAGGAGATCAAGAGGCAACTCTAGGAATTGATTCAAAAGGGACATATTAGGCCAAGCTCTTCACCCTGTGGAAGTCCAGTTGTCTTGGCACCAAAGAAGGATGGAACATGGAGACTTTGCATTGACTATCGGGCTTTGAACAAAATCACTGTGAAGAATCGCTACCCCCTCCCAAGGATTGATGATTTGTTGGACCAGCTCCGCGGTGCAAAATTTTTCACCAAAATTGATCTCAAATATGGCTATCACCAGATCCCTATCGAGCCCACCGATGTTTGGAAAACTGCATTTAAGTCTCGTGAAGGCCTATTCAAATGGTTGGTCATGCCTTTCGGACTAACTAATGCACCTGCAACATTCATGCGGATGATGGATGACATCCTGCGGCCCTACATTATATCCTTCGTGGTGGTCTACCCTATATGATATATTCATTTATAGCCAGACCTGGGAGAGGCATCTACAACATGTTCGAGAAGTACTTCAGACCCTCAGGAAGCATAGACTGTATGTAAATCTAGATAAGTGCACATTTGGGATGACAAAGGTCCAATACTTGGGTTACGTCGTGGATGAGGAAGGAGTCCATGTCGACCCAAAGAAAATTGAGGTTATTCAGAGGTGGCCTACCCCAAATAATCTTACAGAGCTTCGTAGCTTCCTAGGCCTTGCCAATTTCTATCGCCGGTTTGTCTTGGGTTTCTCACATATTTCTTGGGCACTCAATCAGGTGACTAAAGGAGGGAACAAGGCTAAATTCCAATGGGGAAGCATAGCAATAGAAAGCATTTGAAGGGATGAAAGAAAGGTTATGCTCGGCCCCTATCCTTTCCCTTCCTGATCTACATCATCCATTCAAACTGATGATAGACACATCTAAGTATGCCTTGGGAGCTATTATCATGTAACATGGCCACCCTATTGCATACCATAGTGAAACATTCAATGACATAGTCAGGAAGTACCCAACATATGACAAGGAGCTTTATGCCATCGTCCAGGCATGTAAGTAGTGGAAACACTACATTCTGGGGAAGGAGACAGTAATCCACACTGACCATAGGCCTTTGGAGTTCCTTCAGACATAGAGAAAGTTGAGGAATGAGAGACACCAGAAATGGGCCACATACCTACAATAGTTTTACCTGATAATAAAGCATAAGAAGGGAAGTGCCAATTCAGCAGTAGATTGCCTAAGCCACCCTCCAATTGCAGCCCTCACAACTATTCTTGATCTCTGTGGACATGAGACTTCAAGTTGGTGCAGTTTGTATGAGAAGGACCTTGAGTTTTCAAACACATATCAGGCCCTCCGTGAAGGAAAACATGTCTCTAATTTCTATCTAAAGATAATCTCCTCTCGCCATATGGGACACATCTCGTGTTCCAAAGCAAGTGAATAATAGAAGATGATCTAGGAAGCACACTTCAGCAGGACCGCAGGCACTTTGGTGTGGACAAAACATTGGTAGTACTTTAGAAGCATTTCTACTGGCCTAATCTAAGGACTGATGTGGTGAAGTATATTAAGTCTTGCACTCCTTGTGTAATTTCTAAGCCAACTAACAAGAAATAGGGATTGTACACACCATTTCCAGAACCAACCAAGCCTTGGGCATCTGTCTCGATGGACTTCCTCTCAAGTTTTCCAACTTCGAAACATGGGAATGATGGTGTTTTTGTAGTTGTTGATCTATTTTCTAAAATGGTTGTAATGGTTTCCTATAAGAAAAATATTTCTGCTAAAGATACTGCTAAACTTTATTTTAGTCATGTATGGATCAACTTTGGGCTCCCAAGTCTATTGTTTCTGATAGGGATAGCAGGTTCCCGAGAGCATCTTCTAGTCCACCTTATGGGGAATGTTAGATACAAAGTTGATGAAGTCCACATCCTTTCACCCACGACTGATGGGAAAACAAAAGTGGTGAATCACCTAATTGTTCACATGCTTCATATGTACCACTCAAGCACTCCACACATGGGACGAGGCCCTACCATACATACAACATGGATACAATCGAGCCCTACACAACTCCACTAAACATAGTCCATTTCAAGCTTGTTATGGATTCCAACCTATGGCTCCCATCGATGTATGCATCCCAATTCCTACCATGGAATTCACACCTCATGGAAAAAGTGAAGCAGAAAAGGTGACAAGGTTTGTTGAACAGATCCAACACATTCAGCACCAGGTCCATGACATTTTACAGAAAATGAATAAAAAGTATAAGAATCGCCATGATAAACACAAGGTTCCACATCATTTCCAGGTTGGTGATAAGGTTTGGTTGCGGCTTCAGAAGGAATGGCTTGCAGGTCCACACAAAAATATTCGACTCTCTCAGTATGGTCCTTACCCCTCACTAAGCAAGTAGGGAAAATGCTTTGAGGTGAATCTTCCACCCTACCTTGGTCTAAACCTCATCTTCAATGTGGACCTCCTTAATCCATATCATCCACCTTTTTTGATACTCACGGTCATAGTAGAACAATTGGACATCTCCGAGCTCAATCTAGCAAGTCTTTCCCCATCGAAGAAGATTAGATTGTGGACAATTTGACTAAGACCACCGAGAGGACAACCTATTCAACTCTATCATGTGATAAAGAAAGGAAATCTTAGTCACCAAGGTGAGTGGCTACTACATACTAGGTAAAAAGAAATTTCCACATTTGATGGGGCATCTTAATATAATGGGGACCATTGCTTCTAAAGGAGGGAGGAATGATCCAGGCAGCAATTATAGTGGTGCAACTTCTAGAGACCATAATTTTTGCACCGTAGCTCGATTGACTCCATTCAAAATGAAACGAAAAGCTTGGAATGCATAGAATTTGATGAAAATGTGATTAACTTTGTTTGGAATTGTTTGACCCCGAAATCCATGTTTAAGGGGCCCAAATTTGATTTTTGTAGTGTTAAAAATAGTAAATTCTAAAAATAGTATGTTTCACAAAATTAGTGCACATGTAAGTCTTGGAAGATGAAACACCTCATCTCCCTCGAGACCGGTGACCTTCCACATTCCTCTAGGTTCCCTTTCGTATTTCTAAAATTATTATAAATGCATATGTAGCCCGAAAAGGGATAAACATTTCTAAAGCAGAGATAATCGATGTATTTGAAGTCTTTGAGTAATTTACATCTCTTTTCGAGATAGTTGTTTTTCAATAAACCGCATAATTGTTAATATGTTCCTTAACATTAGAATCCACTTGTGACCTTGGCTCTAATTTGGATTGATGACCCGATGAAGTCCAATCCCCATTGCATGAATGGTTTTTCAACTAAAATTGGATACAATGGAAGTGTTGTTAACCTCTCTTTACCTATGAAGAATACACATTTTTACACTTCTTGATCCAGGTGTAGTAGTCACTAAACATTGTGGGCCAATAATAACCCACCTTCTTTATTTTGAGAGTTTACCCGTGGAGCAAAATGACCTCCGACCTCTCCATTGTGAAACTCATGTAACACCTTTTCCACTTGATTGGTTTCAATACACCTCAATAGGACTCTATTTATGTCTTTCTTAACAAAACACCATCGAAAAGCATGTATGGAATGGCTTGGAGTCGAAATATCTCCTATTTGCTTTGCATATTTTGGAGGGCATAGACCTATTTCCAGGAAATGTATCATGTCCTAAGTCCAACAAGAAGTATGCACATTATCATTTGTTTGTTCCTGATTATCTTGTAACACCAAAACAACTTCTTTTCCATCACCTTCTTCAACATGTTGACTTGAGGCTAGTTGCTCACACAGTCCCTTTTCATGGACTAGTTTAGTGACCTTGATCTCAATGTCATATTCCATGACAAGATTGATCCACCCTACTCATTTCTCATTCAAGTCCTTGTTTAAGAGGAACTCTTTGACTCTGTGTGGTACACCAGTAGTTGAATCATTGTTGTTTGAAACTAGGTGCTTAAATTTCTTCGAACTCCTAATAACTGCTGAGGACATGATTCTCAATGAAGGAGTACCTAACCGTAGTCTTACAAACCTTGGTGAAGAAGGCAATTGGTTGTTCGAATCCTTCTTAGTTTGGTTATACTAGGATTGTGGAAATTGTGTCTCGAACCTCGAAGGCATAGAGCATGAAGTCCTTAGAAAATTTTGGATTGATGAGAGTTGGAGCTTGAGATAGAGCATCCTTGATAGCTTCAAAACTTGCCTTGCCCTCTTTTGTCCACTTAAATGTCGTGCTCTTTTTCAACATTAGCGTTATTAGTTTGACATGAGTGGAAAAATCTAGTACAAACCTACAAACAAAATTGATTCTCCCAAGAAGCTTTAGAGAGCCTTCTTATGACTTGGCAATGACAATGCTCGAATTGCTTCAACCCTTTCTAGATCAATTGTTAATCCTTCCTTAGACACAATGTGGCCTAAAAGCTTCTGTCGTGAGCCAAAAATATGCATTTTTTGGGTTTAGGGACACTCTGAACCTTCTACACCTTTGAAACACCTGTCGGAGATGAAAGAGGTGACTTTCTGCACTCTTAGAAAACATAGTGATGTCATCTAAGTACACAAGAACTATCATGTTTATAAACCCATTGAATGCCATGTCCATTGCTCGTTGAAATGTTGCTCCAGCATTTGACAACCCGAATGGCATTTTACTTTAGGCATAGGTGCCCCATTTAGTGGTGAAATTTGTTTTGAATTGATCATATTATTTCACCACTATCGATTGTAGCCTAAGTATCCATCTAGAGAGAGAATCTTTCCAAATTGGATACCACCCGGAAGATTTGTTCAATTGAAGGAAATGGGTAGTGGTCTTTCGAGATGCCCTATTCAAGTCCCTGGAAGTCCATACACAACTTGATTTCTCCATTTCTCTTCTTGACTGGAACTAGATTCACAACCCAACTTGAGTTCTTGATCGAAAAATAATGCTTGCCTATATCAACTTATTCAGATCCCTTTTCATGAGAGGCTCAATGTGAGGGTTGATTAGCCTTTTTGCTTCTACTCCGACGGGCTTAACATCGGATCCAATTCAATTGTATGTTTTGCCAACTTTGGATTAAAACCCTTGAGGTTGTCATAGCTCCATGTAAAGACGCTTGGGAAGTCTTGGAAAAGTTGTATGAAATCATATTTTTCTTGTTGAGTTCTTACTTTGCCAATTTGGAGTGTTTTACCTTCTCCAACTGAAATGGGTTCGAGTCCTCTCCTTTGACTGAATATTTGATTTCTCTTTCTGGAATTGGTCGTTAGGATTGAATATTGACTCCAGTGTTACTAAGCCTTTTGGGAGCTTATTTGTCTGCATTTACCTTACGTGATCATCATATTAATGCTCTAATTTACCCTGATTCCTAGTTAAGAACTCAACCTCTTCTTGCATGAAATTGATGATCATTGGTCACTCTCGAACACTTGCCAACCTGGTATTATTATCTAGAAATGTTGGCCTTACAACTACCTTGATATAGGACTATGTTTTATCCCTCTTGATACTATCAATGACATCAAATCTTGCCCCAATTTCCGCAAGTTTGTCTGCAGCTTCATTCCTCTTTCTAGGTATGGATTCGATGTTGAATGCTTCAAAGTCTTCCACAAGGTCCCATACCCGGTTCTTATAGATTTTTAGAAGATCATTCTTGGCGGCATGATGTCCCTTGACTTGGTTCATGATTAGCTCATTGTCTCTCCGAACACCGCAAATTTTGATACATCTTTTCCTGGCCCAATGAAGTCCATGGATTAGAGCTTCGTATTCAATTGTGTTGTTTGAACAAGGAACCGAAATCTGAAAGCTGCATAATACTTGATGTTCTATGGTTAGACCAACATTGCACCTCCTCCAACACATTGTCTTCTTCTCGAACCATCGAAAAATATTTTTCAAATTTAGTCGTCATATTTATCTTTCGATTTGGTGAAGCTAGGGATGAGTGTATCTTCTTCATGTACACAATATACTCACAATTAAGATTCTTCCATTTCCTTATATGGATCAAAAGCATGTATTTTGTATTCCCAATCATCTAATGTCAGGTCCAAAATTCCCTCAACCTTAGTACATGTTTCGCGTCATTTGAACACTCTTCTTGATGAAAGGCCAAGTAATTTGCATTGATTGGACTTGGCACATGGGGTTCAATGTGAAATTTTACAATTGGTTCGGATCGGATTGTAGTCTTTGCTCCATATCTCATTCTAAAAATCATATGTGACCAATGTGTAAATAGGTATCCACCAATTTTAGTCGTGAAGTCCCTTGACAAGCATAAGGCAAAAAGCGGAGGCAAGTCAATTACATATACATCTTGCAAAACTATGACATTTAGGAAAGCATGCAGTGTGAGGCTTAATCCTTTGATAATCCCAACCATTCCCACTATTGTCCCATCTAGTTGCACCACTCCTCTAGAGACTAGATCATACTGTAGGCCAAATTGATCACTATCTAATTTGGCAAGATTAAATTATTTGCCCTATAATCAATCATACAATTGTGCACCAAGTGATTCCTAATTATCGATGACGCGTAGAATGGTGGAGGCTTCAAATTTTTACTTGGTTGACATCCTTTTTGTTGCTTAGCATTAGTAATAACTTTCTCCTACATTTGGTTTGATCCATTCAAGGAAGACCAATTAGTCGTTGTTCTTGCAACAAATCTTGTTGTCTGGAATCGCCAATGACTACCACATGGAAATGCTCACATGTGTTTTCTTCATCTGATCTATGATGTTGAAAGGAGATGGATTATCTTTTTGCTGCCCCTTAGCACAATATTTTCTAACACCTAAGTGGGCACGTGTCTTGCTGTGCAAATAATAGGTGCCTTGGGTTGGCTTTTGCGGGTTTAGAAATTGCTTTGATATTGCTAACTCTTGTGGGGGTGTGAGTAGGTTGAGAAACAATCGGACTAGATGTATGCCCTTCTTCAATGTTCATCTTCTTTGATCGTGCATTATCAATTACACCCTAGAAAGGAGGTTGATTGACTCGCTAAAGTCCTTTGTTTTCCAATTTACCAAAGTGATTTTCAGTTGGAGGTGCCTCTTGTTGAGTTTCTTGTTGTTGATTTTCCCCTTGTTGGCTCCTAAGACACACCGATGGTCTACACCATTAGAGCCTAATTCAATGCACCATTGAAGCATGTTGATTGATTATGAGGTAGATTACATGGAAATCACCACTCATACTCTTGTGTAATGTTGTTTTGAGTTAGAACCAAGGCCCTTGATGTCGAGGCTACACTTGGATCATATGGTCGGAATGGCACAGTAACTTGAGATTGTCTTTGGTTTGCGTTTTGATTTGTAACTTGAACTAATGGCCTATTTAATTGAAAAGGATGCCTATTTACTTGAGCTTGAGGTAGATATGGCCTAGAACTTTGAGCTTGCTACCTCTTAATAGTCACTAGCTCATTCCCTAGGTTCTGCAGTTGCCTCATGACCTCCTGAAGCTCTTTGGAAGTACTTGAAAAAGTGTAAGCCTCATTATTGCTTTAGTTCCTAGGGGCTGGAATGGGATTTAATTTGGGTGTTTGACTAGTTATAGGATTTCCCATTTCCGGATATAGAGGCATAAGTGGCGGATGTGTAAGCTTGCCTATTTGAATCAAACAGTTTTTACCACTGATAGCTATGTTGTAAGCTCCTAGCAGTGTTGTTCCTCCCATTGATTGTATCATCATAGCTATGTCTGAATTTAGAGCCTTCAAGAAATAGAGGAATGCACCTTGGGAAGCTAGTCCCATGGCCGTTGGGATCCTTTCCCATGTCCTTTGGAAGCGGAAATTGAAATCCACCATCTACTCAGTTGGAGCTCTCTTGATTATTGTTACTTGTTCCAATAAAGACATATTGCTTGTCCTTTCTCTGAATTGATTGCAGAGGGATGTGCACAACTGGTCCCAATTTTGAATATATCTCGTTGTTAGGCTCCTAAACCATTGTAAAGCCTTACCCTTTAAAGAGGATGTCAATAACTTGACTGGAACATCCATTTCATTTATTTCGTGAATTGCATGAAATATTTGTGATGTCTTGGGTGTGGTCAATAGGGGTTATATGATTTTCTCCCGTGAAGTAGGGAATGTTTTGTAATGTTGCGATGGGGATTTTATTTTGAGCATTGAGGGCAAGTAGACTACTTCCTGTGAAGTTGACGAAAAGGATTTAATGGTGCTTGATGAACCATTATGATTGGTCCGAGGATCCTAGTTCACTAAATGAAGGGTCTACTAGGTGGAGGTGTGGACAAAGTCCGTTAAGTGGAGATGATGGTCTTTGTGGTCTTCTTCCTCTACTTCCTCTGTCGGGAGATAATTACGGGTATAAAAATATTCCTTATTCTTTAGTTTCATACCTAGTTCAAATTCTTCTCATGTACTTGGGAAACCCGTGTTGTTGTCACCACCGAGTTCTACCCTTTGGATTTGTCAGATGTGTTGGGAATTGAGCCTCAAAAGGCCAGGATGTTGTCAAGTCACACACCAAACTTGACAAAATGAGAATAAAGAACCTTAAAGGACATTTGTTTTGATTTTTAGAGGTTGAAACTTGTCTTGAACCGACATACCAAAATCTCGAAAAGTGAGAATCCCAAAATTAGAAACCTCCTAAACCAAAATTTCTAAATCTCTAAAACCTGAAAAAAGTGCACAATTGAACATTCAAATCTCTGAAACCCAAAACCCTAATGTTGAGTTGAGGAGCTCAATTACTTCGAATTAGCATGCAATATGAAACTTGCTAGAAAATACGATGGCGACATCGGTTATGGAGGGAATGGCATCGGTCACCTATGATCAGCATCGGTTAGGCAAGGAGGAACCGACATTGGTTAGGGATAACCGGCGTCGGTTACTTGTGCGGGAGTGTTTTATTTAACTCTCGGGAATTAGATCTATTTTTAGTATTAAAGCAGATCTATTGATTGTAATTACATGGCTAAGTGCCCTAAGTTTGTATATGCCTATATAAGCATGAAAGCTAGGGTTTATAAGTAATAATTAAGAAGAACTTGCAAAATTTGATGATTATTATGAGAATAATTGTGAGAGAGAGAATTCTTGGAGAAGAAGCAAAAGCTTGAGTGAAAGAAAGTATTATACATTTGAGAGGTGTGGAAGATTGTAAATCTTCAATTGTATATCTTGTTAAAGCTTTGGATAATAGATTGGCTTGTTTCTTAGTGGACGTAGCCCACACAAGGTGAGTCGCGTTAAATCTAGTGTTGATTTATATCTCTTTTTTTGTATAATTCTTCTAGTAGAATATCTGCTTTCATTGCATGTATGTTTAGATTTGATATATTATCTATACAACCTTGTGCTAACCCTAACAACTAGTATCAGATCTTTGTTTGAGGGTTTTGTGTGTTGACATATTTACTCACAGAGGGTTTTCTGATTGAGTGGGAGCTACAATAATGGTAGAAGAAAACAAATACAAGGTAGAGAAGTTTGACGACCAAAATTATCAATTATGGAAGATACAGATTGAGGATTATCTATATCAAAGAGATTTGTATTTACCGTTGGATGAGAAGTATAGACCTACGAAGATGACTGATGAAGAATGGAATATTCTTGATAGAAAGGCTTTGGGATCTATAAGATTGAGCATGGCAAGCATCTGTGGCTTCCAATATTACAGAAGTGACTTCTACGGTAGGGTTAATGAAATCTCTTGCTAATTTATATGAAAAACCTAGTGCTTCAAATAAATTTTATTTAATGAAGAAACTATTTAGTTCTAAGATGCATGAAGGTGGATTTGCATCTAGTCATTTGAATGATTTCTGATCTATTGTAAATCAGTTAAAATCGGTTGATATTCATTTGATAATGAAGTGAAATCACTTTTATTCTTATGTTCTTTGCATGATAGTTGGGATAACTTGGTAATGGCTATTATTAATACAACATTTGCTAATAATATTTTGAAGTTTGATGATGTGGTTAGTATAATCTTAAATGAAGAAATTCGTAGGAAAAGTACAAAGGAAGAATCATCATCCGGGAATGCTTTGAATGTAGAAAGTAGGGGCGGGAAGAAGGAGAGATCCAAGAGTAAGAGTAATGGAAAATAAAGTCAAGGGATAGAAGATCTAAATCCAGAGGTAAGGGAATTACCTATTGGAAATGTGGAAAGAAAGGACATACAAATAAAGATTGTTAGTTAAAGGATAAAGAGAACCAACAACCAGACAAAGGTAAAGAAGAAAAACTTGTTGCAACAAAGGTAATGCAAGATTCTCTTATTATTTCTTTAGATAATAGAATTGAATCATGGGTTTTAGATTCAGGAGCTTTTTCCCATGCACAACCCCTAATAAGGGTTATTTTAGAAATTATGTCCAGGGAAATTTTGGACATGTTTATTTGGATGATGATGAACCTTGCAAAGTATTACTAGTAAAGGGAAGTTCATCTAAAATTGTAAAATGGAAATACGTGGGTATTGAAATATGTGAGGCATGTGCCAAGCCTCAAGAGGAATCTTATTTTGTAGGGTAACTAGGTGAATCTGGTTGCATGGTAACATTCATAGCAAACTCTTGGAAAGTCACCAAGGGTGCTTTTGTTGTGGAAAGAGGTAAGAAGGTAAGAACATTATATTTATCTACTGTGTTGCGATTCCTTTTTGCATTATCTACTTCAGATTCAGATGCATGCATGTGGCATAATCGTTTGGGCCATATGAGTCAAAAATGAATGCATATCTCAAAGGCTAAGGGTGAGTTATTAGATTTGAAAGATTTGGATCTTGATTTTTGTGAGCATTGTGTCTTTGGAAAGCAAAAGAGAGTGAGATTTCTCAAAGTTGGAGCAACTAAGGAGTAGAAATTAGAGTTTGTACACTCAGATGTGGGGACCAAGCTCAGGTAGCTTCTCATGGAGGATCCAGTATTATGTTACTTTCATTGATGATGCTACAAGAAAGGTATGGGTTTATTGTATTAAACGTAAATATGATGTTTTTGAAACTTTTAAAATATGAAAATCCCTTGTTGAGAATGAATCAAATTCAAAGTTAAAGTGCCTTAGATCTGACAATGGTGGTGAATACTGTAGTAAGTATTTCAATGATTATTGTTCGAGTGAATGGGATATGTAGAGAAAGAATGGTTCCAAAAACACCACAGAGAATGGTGATGCGGAGAAAGAATGAACAGACAATCATCGAACATGCTAGAAGTATGAGAATACATTTTCGATTGCCTTTGCATTTTTGGGCATAGAAAAGTTGATACAATAGTTTATTTGATTAATCGTGGGCCTTTAAGTTCACTAGATGGAGGAATACCAGAGGAAAGCTTAGACGGAAAAGAGGTAGATATTTTTTTCTTAAAGTTTTTGGTTTGAAGATTTTGTACATATTGATAAGGAAAATAGAAAAAGTTGGATGCAAAATCCAAGAAATGCACTTTCATTGGTTATGGATACGGTGATTTTGGATTTTATTTTTGGGATTTAGAGAATCCTAAAATATTTAGGATTCGAGATATTGAATGGAATGAAAAGAGAATGTACAGGGATGAAATTTTGGTACCCAAGGATGAACCGATTGAGAAGTTTATGAATGAAAATGAACTCTCAGATTTAAAAGTAATACCGACAAGGTTACACATAATAACCAAGGTGTCGATTGACCCCGACCGACATCGGTCAATAGAACCAATATCGATTCTAGAGAAGAGCCAAATCGGCATTGGTTAGCAAAACCGATGTCGGTTACAGGTGACCAGCATCAATCACTGACATATTTGGATACAAATGTCCAAGAGGTCCAGAATGAGCCTCTGGTACCCCAAACTCTGTGAGAAGGTCATAAAGGGTAAGTAAACCTCAAAAAGATTTACACCTTCTCTATTTTATTTATTATTGACTGATAATGGTGAACCAAAGAGTTTTGAAGAAGCAATGCAGGATGAGACCCACATCCAATGGGAGCATGACATGGATGAGGAGATGGACTCCTTGGAACAAAACCAGACTTGGGATTTGGTTAAGTTACCAAGTCAGGTAAGAGGACATTGTAGAACAAGTGGGTTTACATGATTAAGGAAGAAGAGGGTGGACATAAAATATATAAGGCAAGGCTTGTAGTAAAGGGATTTACACAGAAAGTAGGTATTGACTTTGGTGAAATATTTTCTCCTGTTGTAAAGATGACTTCTATTTGTATTGTATTGAGTTTAGTTAGTACATGATTTGCATTTAGAGCAATTAGATGTGAAGACAAATTTTCTTCATGGTGATTTGGATGAAGAGATTTATATGCAACAGCTGCTTGGGTATGAAGTCAAGGGTAAGGAGAAATTAGTGTGTAGGTTGAAAAAGAGCCTATATGGGTTCAAGTAAGCTCCAAAGTAATGGTACATGAGGTTTGATAGTTTTATGCATGAGCATGGTTACTTGAGATGTGAATATGACCATTGTGTTTATTTCAAGAAGCTTGAAAATGGGAGCTATATTATTTTGTTATTGTATGTGGATGATATGCTTATTGTAGGATCTAGTATGCAGGACATTGGTGAGCTTAAGGAAAGCTAGCTCACACATTTTCTATGAAGGATTTAGGAGCTACAAAAAGAATCCTTGACATGCAAATACACAGAGATAGGAAGAACAAGAAATTGTATTTTCTCAAGAGGATTATATCTACATGGTGTTAGAAATGTTCAAGATGTAGAATGCAAAACCTGTTAGTACACCTATGGTTGGACACTTAAAATTGAGCAAAGATTAGTGTCCTTCATCATATGAGGAGGTCAAATACATGACACGAGTGTCATATGCTTCAACAGTTGGGAGTCTCATGTATGTTATGGTTTGTACCAAACTAGACATTGCACATGTAGTGGGAGTTGTGAGTAGATATATGGCTAATCCTAGGTAAAGAGCATTGGAAAATAGTCCAATGGATACTCAGGTATTTGAAAGGGACATCTAGCATGTGGTTATACTATGGAGGTTCGGATATTTCATTATGTGACTATGTTGATTCGATATGGTTGGAAGATCTAGATGGTAGAAAGAGCATTACGGATATATTTTCACAGTAGGTGGGACAACAATTAGCTGGATTTCAAGATTGTAGAAGGTTGTGGCTTTGTCTACTATAGAGGCTAGAGTATGTTGCAGCTACATAGGCTAGCAAGGAGATGATATGGATGAGTAGGTTCATGAAAGAGTTGGGAAAGGAGCAAGATGATTGCAAATTGTTCAGTGATGTCAGAGTGTAATTCATTTGACAAATAACTCAACATTTCATTCAAGAACGAAACACATTCAATTGAGGTATCACTTCATACAAGAAGGTATTGGAGGATGGGAAGTTGAATCTAGAAAAGATTCATACAAGTGAAAACCTGTGGATATGCTAACAAATCCATTAGCAAAGGAGAAGTTGGATCTACACTCCACTTCTATTGGTCTTCGAGTTTGAGACTTGAATAGGAAGAAACAAAGCTAAGGAAGGATACAAGAATGGCGTTGTACATGTATGGTGTAGTAATTAATCTCCAAGTGGGAGATTGTTGAGTTGTGGAGCTCAATTACCCAGATTACCATGAAATATGATTGTTGGAAAACACAGTAACCGACATCGGTTATGGAGGGACCGACATCGGTCACCTATGACCGACATCGGTTAGGAAAGGAGGAACCGACATCGGTTAGGGCTAACCTGGCATCGGTTACCTGTATAGGAGTGTTTTATTTAACTCTGAAAATTAGATCTATTTTTAGTATTAAAGCAAGATCTATTGATTGTAATTGCATGGCTAAGTGCCCTAAGTTTGTATACGCCTATATAAGCATGAAAGCTAGGGTTTAGAAGTAAGAAGTAAGAATTAAGAAGAACTTGCAAAAGTTGATGATTATTGTGAGAATAATTGTGAGAGAGAGAATTCTTGAAGAAGAAGCAAAATATTGAGTGAAAGAAATTACTATACATATAAGAGGTGTGGAAGATTGTAAATATTCAATTGTATATCTTGTCAAAACTTTGGATAATAGATTGGCTTGTTTCTTGGTGGACGTAGCCCACACTGGATGAACCACGTTAAATTTGGTGTTGATTTATATCTCTTGTTTTGTATAATTCTTCTGGTAGAATATCCACTTTCATTGCATGTATGTTTAGATCTGATATATTATATGTACAACCTTATGCTAAGCCCAACACCTAAATCCTTCGAAAATACAAGACTTCTGAAAACCCCGAAATCCCGAAACCTGAAATTCAAAAAACAATGAAATTTTAAAAAAAAATTGAAAATCGAAGGATACCCTTTTGAAGTTTAGCCTCTGATCTATCTTTGGTTAAATTTGGACTTGTTTTGATCATGAAAAACTCTTGAAAAATGATTTCAGAACTCAACCTATGTGGTGAAAAGTCCAAAATTAAAATTTGTAATTTTCTAAGCATTCGGCTTTCTTGAAAATGCCTTCTCTAAAGATTATGGAATGACTTCATGTCCCATCGAGCATGCCAAAACTATTTGTGTGGAATCACAAGACACCCCGAATGGACCAACTGTGAGATGAGGCATTGGTGTGATAGCACAACATGGAATTTCTCCCAAAGTGTGGGAGTTTGCGATCAAGAAAGCTCTGAGAAAGGTCGGTTCATATTCCTAAATCTAGACACCACACGCCCAATTACAGAGAAACTATTCTAATCCTACCCTATTTTTTTCCAAGGAGACAAGGAAAGAAGGATTGTAAGAAAAGTAAACCTATTCTAACTGGAGGTGATGCACCAATAAGGAATGTTGAATATTTGCACTTGCATGGAGATGAAACAAGCAAATTTGAAGAGGGTAATTTAACACCACAGGTCAAAATACACTTATTGCAAACCATTTACCAATAAACACAATCCATTGATATATGTAATAACAATTAAACCATGCATAAATAACCTTAGCTATAATGAGAGATTAGATAAGATACAATAACACAAAAGAGGGTTTAGAATAATCCATGATTTGTTCTATTGCTTCACAAGTTGATACAATATGCGTTATAAGGGGCCAAAAGGCATAAAATTGCATTACAATTTTCAATGGGAGGCTTGAATCTCCACAATTTTCTCATGGACAAGAAAGAAGGGAGGGGCAAAGGCAAAACATCCAACCTTTTGAAATGTGCCCCTCCTTACAATTTATAGAGGAAGATCTAAAGAGAGGGGGAGAGAAGAGAAACCTGAAATTGCTCTAAAATATTTCCAAAAATCATCATTAGATCCTGCAATGAGTGCTTGAAGATCTGTAAAATCTCTGCTCCATTAATGGCATTACCTCGCACAAGAAGAAATTAGCCTTGATTGCACCTGGGTCTAGTCTCCTAACTCTTGTAGCCTCATCATGATTTTCTCTCCACCAACCTCATTAATTTCCCTTCTCATGCCCCTCCATGTCATAGAGCTCGAAAATATTTTTCCATCAACTACAATTTTGCAAAAATGGTTTAAAATGTAGGAGTTATGAGGGTTTGAAGTTTGGTCAAGGTTTTGCAGGATCCTCCAATGCATTGAGCTATTTTTTTACCCACCGAGCTATACATTCAATGCAACAAGTTTGCTTGCACACCAACTCCCCACAACATGGTGACAACTCCCCACTTCACCTACCTCCCCGACATGATTTGGATCGGCGACCAATGAGGAGCTTTGAAAAACTTTTTATATTGATTGACGGGAATTTGCATTTTTAGGGTGGTTTTGTGCCGAGCCCTTCGGACATCATCTTACAACGTCCATTTCAGGATTTTCTGCACTCTTAACCCGAAAAATTCCTTAACACTTAAACCACCAAAGTCTGAAATTTTTGGACTTCAAGGTCCTCCCATTTTGGAACTCCCGACTACTTGCTTCGGACATCCACCTCCTCAACCCCAAAAAATCTCCAAAAGGAGCCACAGGAAATCCGACGCCAGTATTCGACCACGGGCCTTGAAATTGAATTTCCAATTCAAACTTTAGGATCCGATGTTTTTGATATTATGTTTCACTAACTTTGGAATCAAGAGGCCCATCCGTCTCAAAATGCCTCCTCACCAACCCTTGAATGCCCACATTCTAAAAGTCCAAAGTCATTTGACTTCGGTGGGTCCACTTAATCTCCTTGGTTGGTCACTTCTCAAGTTATCTTCTCTACATTCTCGGCTAATCAAGCTTTCTTTTGAATTCTACCAGCCGACTCGATCTTGAGCTTGAGCGAGCTCCAATCTCGTGACTAGGCCTCTGCACACACGGAGCTCAAAACTTGTGGGCCTTCCTTCATCTCTTTCATTTTGAGTCGAGTGAAACCTGTTACATCATATCGAGTTAGCCTCACTTTTTTTCGAGCCACGATGTTTTCATCCTCGCTCAATGATAACCTTCCATGAATGCATATGTCGATCGTGATTATAGTCATTATCGATGCAATGAGATGACCCTCATTTGCGACATTGCCCTCGTGATGCATTTTCCTTGGATAAGCTCTAGAGCTCTAGCCTTGTCCTTCACCCCACTCACTACAAAAAATGCATCGTCAATAGGGCACACCCGGTGTGAGAGAAAAGGCCCCCATGGTCTCCTCGTGCCACTTCATCGGTCAATCCTGACCACGAGGAGCTCACCATGTGTCATCGTAAAGCCAATTTGGCTCGCCACTATGTCTACATGTCTCGACTCACTTGGGAGGTGGCTTACCCGAGCCAAACTTTAACTCGGCCCTTTTTCAGCAGGTGTGAGCTCATTGAGTAGCTCATCGAGCTCTTTTGAATTTGATACGAGTTAGGTGAGCTTACAACACCACAAGCCTTCATAGGGCATTTTATCATACTTTTACATTTTTAAGGGGATTTTCTAGATTTCTTGGCGAGGAAGGCAATGAAAACGAGAGTGCCTGAAACTTGAAACATCATATCTCCCGAGGAGCCACATGCCATTTTGGTTGTTTTTGGGGCTTGGAGTGCTGGGTTTTTATTGGGGTTAGCCACACACTTGTTGTACAAATCTATAATCAGAGTTAAGCATACAAGAAAATAAAACATAGAAATATACTAGAAGATAAATACACAAGATATAACGTGGTTCACCCAGTGTGGGCTACATCCACTAAGAAACAACCAATCTATTAATCTTTTCTTTATAGAGGAAATACAATGAAGATATACAATCTTCCACACCTTCTTTGGATGTATAGTAATTTTTCTTTCACAAGTTTCTCTTTTCTCTCTCCAAGAAAACATTTCTCAATTATATTTAATCATCCCTTCTAACCCTAGTTTTCTAGCTTATAAGCATATACAAACATTAGGGCAACTTATTTATGTAATTACATCCCTTAAATCACCTTTTAATCAAATGTTGGATCTAATCTCACATCTTAAATAAAAACTTTCACACACATGTAACTGATGTCGATTACCCCAACCGATGTTGATTGGTCCCTGTGTGACCAATGTTGGTCGATCAACCAATGTCGGCGCATCCTGTGTAAACCTGTAAGTTTGTAAAACATGTTATTTGTGAAGAAATTTGGCTCCACAACTCAACAATCTCCCACTTGGAGATAAAGTGTTACATTGTACCATACAACTCCATCCTTGGATCCTTTTCTTGGCTTGTTTCTTCCTCTTCAAGTCTCAAACTCGAAGACCAACAGAAGTGGAGTGTATCTCCAACTTCTCCTTTACCAATGGCTTCATTAACAATATCTACAAAGTTCTTATTTGTATGAATTTTCTCCATTTTCAACTACCCATCCTCCAACACCTACCATATGAAGTGATATCTCAATTGAACGTGTTTCGTTCTTGAATGAAATGTTGAGTTCTTTGTTAGATGAATAGAAATTTGACTATCATTGTACAATCTGCAATCCTCTTGCTCATTTCCCAACTCTTCCATGATTCGATCATCCATATCATCTCTTTCTAGCCTCTGTAGTTCAGTAAAATATTTGGCCTCTATAATAAACAAGGCCATAACCTTCTACAATCTCAAAATCTAGCTAATTGACGTGCCACCTACTGTGAATACATATCCAGTGGTGCTTCTCCTACCATCCAAATCTCCAGCCATATCTGAATCAACATAGCCACTAAATAAGTATTTGACCCTCCATAACATAAATGCATATTGGATGTCCCTCTCAAATATCTGAGTATCCATTGGACTACTTTCTAATGCTCTTTACCTAGATTGGCCATAAATCTACTCACAACTCCCACTACCTGTAATGTCTAGTCTGGTACAAACCATTACATACATAAGGCTTCCAATTATGAAGCATATGGAACCGTGCCATGTACTTGACCTCCTCATGTGATGTAGGACACTGATCTTTGCTTAATTTAAAGTGTCCAGCCATAGGTGTACTTACAAGTTTTGAATTATGCATTTTAAACCTTTCTAACACCTTATTGATATAATTTCTGAGACAAATACAATTTCATGTTCTTCATGTCTCTATGAATTTGCATGCCAAGGATTTTCTTTTGCAGCTCCTAAATCCTTCATTGCAAATGTATGAGATAACTTTTCTTTAAGCTCAACAATGTCTGCATACTAGATCCTACAATAAGCATATCATCTACATATAGTAATAAAATAATATAGCTTCCATTTTCAAGCTTCTTGAAATAAACACAATGATCAAATTCACATCTCATATAACCATGCTCATGCATAAAACTGTCAAACAAACCTCATAACCTTCATATATGGCTCTTTTCAACATGCACACAAGTTTCTCCTTACCCTTGACTTGCATAAATATCTCTTCTCTTCCTCCAAATCACCATGAAGGAAATTCATCTTAACATCAAGTTGTTCTAAGTGCAAATCTTCTACTATAACTAAACTCAAAATAATACGAATGGAAGTCATTTTTACTACAGAGAAAAAATCTCACCAAAATCAATACCTACTTTTTGTGCAAACCCTTTTACCACAAGCCTTGTCTTGTATCTTTTATGTCCACCTTCTTCCTCCTTGATCTTATAAACCCATTTGTTCTGCAATATTCTCTTACTTGTTGGCAACTTAACCAAATCCCATGTTTGGTTCTATTCAAGGAGTCCATCTCCTCATCCATGCCATGCTCCCACTTCTTATGGGTTTCATCCTGCATTGCTTCTTCAAAAATTTTGGTTCACCACTATCAGTCAATAATAGATAAGATAAGGAAGGTGAAAATATTTCTAGAGGTCTACTTACCCGTTGTGACCTTTCTCATAGAAATGGGTGTCAGAGGCTCAATTTGTACATCATGTACATTAGTATCAACCTTAATGGTGACCGACATCGGTCTCACTTGTAGTGACGTCGATCTAGGTGACTAACGTCGATTCTACTCTTCGTAGCCGATGATTCGGTTCTTCTGTCTTTGTCATCGTCGGTCTTGTGTCTACCGACACCGGTTGTCCCGACCAATGTCGCACTGTAGGTGTCAATTTAAATCTGAGAATGTATTTTATTCCACAAACTCTTCCATCGGTTCATCCTTGGGCATCAAAATTTGATCCTGTACATTCTCTTTTCATTCCATTCAATGTCATGACTCCTAACAATCTTAGAATCTTCTAAATCCCAAAAACAGAATCCGAAATCACCAGAGCCATAACCAATAAAAGTGCATCTCTTGGATTTAGCATCCAATTTTTCTTATTTTCTTTATCAACATGCACAAAAGCTTCTGAACCAAATATTCTAAGAAAAGAAATATCTACCTCTTTTCCAGTCCAAGCTTCTTCTGGTATTCCACCATCCAGTGCACTTAAAGGCCCGTAGTTGATTAAATATACTGCCATGTCTACTGCTTCTGCCAAAAAATGTAAGGGTAATCCAAAGCATGTATCCTCATGCTTCTTGCATGTTCCATGATAGTCTGTTCATTCTTTTGCAACACCATTCTCTTGTGGTGTTATAGGAACCATTCTTTCTCGCATATTCCATTCATTGAACAATAATCATTGAAAGCCTTGTTGCAGTACTCACCACCATTGTCAAATCTAAGACATTTTAACTTTAAATTGGATTCATTTTTCATAAGGTATTTCCATCTTTTAAAAGTCTCAAAAACATCATATTTATGCTTTATACAATAAACCCATACCTTTCTTGTGGCATCATTAATGAAAGTCACATAATATTGGGATCCTCCATGAGAAGCTACCTAAGCTAGTCCCCACACATCTGAGTGCACAAGCTCCAATTTTTGCTCCTTCTTTGTTGCCCCAAATTTAATAAATCTCACTCTCTTTTGCTTTCCAAATATACAATGCTCACATAAATCAAGATCTACATCTTTCAAATCTGATAACTTACCCTTAGCCTTTAAGATTTGCATTCTTTTTTTACTCATATGGCCTAGCCGATTATGCCACATGTTTGCATATGAATCTAAAGTAGATAACAGAAAAAGAATCAATAATATAGGTAGACAAATACAATGTTCCTACCTTCTTGCCTCTTGCCACAACAAGATCTCCATCGATAACTTTCCAAGAGTTTATTGTGAATGTAACCATGCAACCAACTTCACCTAGTTGTCCTGCAGAAATTAGATTTCTCCGAGGCTTGGAACATGCCTCACATATTTCAATATCCATGTATTTCCATTCTATAATTTTAGATGAACTTCCCATTTACCAATAATATTGCATGGTTCATCATCTCCTAAATAAACATGCCCAAAATTACCCTAGACATAATTTCTGAAATAACTCTTATTAGGGGTAGCATGGAAAGAAGCTCCTGAATCTAAAACCTATGATTCTATTTTATTATCCAAGGAGAGAATAAGAGCATCTTGCATTACCTCAAGAGATGCAACATTTGCCTCTCTACCTTTGTCTGGTACATTCTCTTTGTTTTCCTTGAACTAACAATCCTTCTTTCGCATGTCCTTTTTTCCCAATTCTACAGAGGTTATTCCTCTACCTGGATTTAGATATGTCATTCTTAGACTTTATTTCCCATTATTTATTCTCTTGGATCTCCTTCTACCTTCCCTCGCTTTCTACATTCAAAGCATTTCCGGATGATGACTCTCATGTACATTTCATGTGTATTTCTTCATTCAGGATTATATTAACCACATCATCAAACTTCAAAATATTATTAGAAGATGTTGTATTACTAACAACCATTACCAAGTTATCCCAACTATCTGGCAAAGAACATAAGAATAAAAGTGCTTTCACTTCATCATCAAATGGAATATTAACCGATTTTAATTGATTTATAATGGAACGTAAATCATTCAAGTGGTTTGATATAGATCCACCTTCTTGCATTTTTGAATTAAATAATTTCTTCATCAAATAAACTTTATTTGAAGCACTTGGTTTTTCATATAAATTAGCCAAATATTTCATCAACTCTACCGTAGTTGTTGCTTCATAATATTTGAAGCTACAGATGTTGTTAGGCTCAATCTTATAGATCTCAGAGCCTTTCTATCAAGAATCTTCCATTCTTCATCAATCATCTTCGTAGGCTTCGCACTCGCATCCAATGGTAAATATAAATCTTTCTAATACAAGATAATCTTCCACCTGCATCTTCCATAATTGATAATTACGACCATCAAATTTCTCAACTTTGTATTTGCCATCTTTTGCCATTGTTGTGCTCCCACTCAATCGAAATCCTCTGTGAGTAAATTTTTCAACACACAAAACCCTCAAACAAAAAAGCTCGATACCGGTTGTTGAGGTTAGCCACACACTTGTTGTACATATCTATAATCGAGTTAAACATATGAGTAAATAAAACACATAAATATACCAAAATATAATTACACAAGATATAACATGGTTCACCTAATGTGGGCTACATCCACCAAGAAACAACCAATCTATTAATATTTTCTTTACAAAGGAAATACAATGAAGATCTGTAATCTTCCACACCTTCTTTGGATGTAAAGTAATTTTCCTTCCCAAGCTTCTCTTTTCTCACTCCAAGAAAATCTTCTCTCAATTATGTCTAATCATCCCTTCTAACCCTAGTTTTCTAGCTTATAAGCATATACAAACATTAGGGAAACTTAGTTATGCATTTACAACCCTTAGATCACCTTTTAATCAAAGGTTGGATCTAATCCCACGTTTTAAATAAAAAAATTCACGCATAGGTAACCGATGTCGGTTGGTCCTAAGTGATCGTGCACAATTAGCCGATTGATGTCGATTCATTATGTAAACTCTACAAGTTTGTAAAACGTGTTATTTGTGAAGCAATTTGGCTCCACAACTCAACATGTTTTTACCTTGTAATGGAACCGCGAGTCGGAATGACCTTGAATGGCCATATTTAGCTCCGAATGTTTCTTGAATGCCCATAGATGCTTCATAGGCCATGAAATTTTCAAAGTGAGACCCCAAGTTACATTCGTGAGCTCCTTTCTCAGTGCTGCTCGGCTCATTGCTCTTCTATTGTCCAGTTTGGCTCGAGGGGCAAATTCGATAACAATATTGATATAAATTATTGGATTGTTTTACAATCCAAAGAATATGTTTTGTTGTTCTATAGAATTCCCACGAATGTGATTGCCTAGTGAGGTATAAATTTTGATTGCTCTTATACAACTTCTTCATGATTTCACTTTATTGTTCCATTTACAATTTACAATGTAGTTTCCACAAGCAATATAATGCCACAAATAAAAATTTATTTTGTTGCATTTTGATTGCTTTTTTAACTCAAACCTTTCATTTCCAATTACTATATTTCATCGTTTATGTTCTATTTGCAAAGTGAAATCGAAAGCATCACAAGCTTGCGAAACATTTTATACAAAGGTTTTTCAATCACAAACAAGCACTAGTATTCACTCAAGGTATCACATATGCTTATTTTTTAAAGAAAAATCCATCAATATGATTTCTTTGTTTCCTTTATCCTTGCAATACAATCCTTGCCTATTTTTATTCCGTTATACAAATAATATGTTCTATATCACTATTGAACCTATCTATCTTTGCAAGTTCATTTCTACAAACTACAATTCATTCTTTTCATTTCTGCAAACAAACTGGACTTAAATATTTCATTTACACTCACTAAATTTTAGCTTTTCTAATATTCTTGCAAGGAGAACAAAATGAAGAGGAGCGTGGAAACCATTCTTGCAAATGAACAACCACAAATGCAAGCAAAGATGTTAGAACTTACAAATATCTTATCTAGCAATCTATTTCAAAGCATGTTATGTCATTAATCCATTTCCATTCTATTTGCAGACAAGAGATGATTATGTGTGCCTCCACATCAATCGACGACCAACAAATGTAAGGTTGGAAATTTGTTTCAAGGGGATGTCGTTGTTGCATACAAAACAATACTCAATAAAGAGCCAAACAAAGAATCTGCATACGCATAGATTTAATAGACAAAGAAGGTGAAATAATCGTGGATGGACATCAAATTCACACATATCAAGAAAAGCTTCTACCATCTAAAAAAGTCTTCATAAATTTTTTTGAAATAACACCAAAGACCAATTACGATCATGAAGACTGTGACTACATTCTTTTATTGAATAGGAATAACACCATAGAGAACATACCCCCAGTGCAACGAGTTCAAGTTTATACTAAATACTACGATTTAACAACTCCTTTGCAATGTAGATAACTATTCAATTGGCACTATTACAGCTATTGTGACTTCTGCACATAAGTCTAGTGCTCAGTTTGTCCTTGAAATTAAAGACGACCTGTCCATAGAGGACAAAACACAGGTACCTTCACCTCTTTCAATTCTCTCCACCATTTTTAGTCCCTTTTCTTCCTCTTCCTTACACAATATTTCAACATTCTAACATTTCATTCAATGCAAGGTATACTTGTTCGAGACATTTGCAGCTTGTTCAATACAATCGAAGAACAACTCCACAAAAAACAAGTTCCAATTTATCTGTTCAAGAACATAGTCAAGCGAAATAGCCCCAACAAGGCACTAAGGACCTGTCAATCAACATTTATCACCCCACTAAAGAGTAAACAAGCACTCCAAGATATGCACACAATATTGAATGCAATAATAGACGTAAGAAAATGAGGATTACAAAGTGAACTGCCCTTCAATACATTATTTCTTTTTCACAATCCTTATTATTATCTCTTTCTTTCTCGCTATGAAATTCTCAGTCAAAGGTACATTGACTACCTCCAATGTGTACTCCATGTCGTTTCAAATCATATGCAACAAATGCAACTTTGAAGTTGACAACCTTCTTACATTGCAACAAACAACAATAACATGTGTAAATTGCAACCAAGAGAGCACATTTCAACATACCCACTTGTTGATCCGTGATATAATAACATCTTCTTCAACATGTGTAAAAATTAACTTTGAATAATACATTTCTTGATGCAAGACAACCTTGGCTAGTTACCTCTGTTAAGGACATCTTGTTGTATGCAAGACACTCACATGGGACAAACCTATCAAGATATTTCCTACATTTCAGAACCCCGCAAACATTCTTCCGTCAAAAAGGTTTTGATCTATCTTGTAATGTTTCTTTTCGAAAAATCTTACTCAACATTCGAGATGCAATTTCTCGCATTGAAGACTATGAAACATTTTTGACCTACACAAATGCACGCATGTCTAAAGAAGAAGTTACTTATTTTTTTCTACTCCACATTTGTTCACTAAAAATGAGTTTGTAGACTACCATAACTTCAACACGTTAAAATATTTGAACCTTTCGGTCACTTCTTCTATTACACAAATTATGAGGTAGTGTAACTAAACTCATCATGACGATGAACAATCGCAACACAAAATTTTACTTTACAAACATCAAAAAGTTATGTTAATGGCTAATTTATGGGTTGAAGATAGCCTTATGAACAGTTTAATAAGCACAATCATAGACATGGTCTATAACAGTTGCACTTCAACACCAAATCTTCCACTCTTTGTTGCCATCAAATATGACAAATACATAGGCCCCCTGGGATCCCGTTAACCCTTCGCATGTTCCCCTACCACCAATCTCTAAAGGGAACCACAAGCAACTACCTCTTAAAATGACCCATGCTTGATAATCCACAAGTCCTAAGGCCTTACATCGCAAAAGATCACTATTGATACCGATACCATAAAAAGATAGGGCTTAAAATTCACTACAATATCCAAAGTTACCTCACCTAAAGGCCTTCATATTTCACTTCCTTTTTAGCATTACCCTAAGATGTCTCTTACGCCTCTTCTAAAAAGTAGGAAAGATTAGGAGACGCGCCTTTTGACTCTTCAACATTTCTCAATACAATATAAAGTTGTCCCTTCCTTCTTTTCGCTTGTGCCTATAAGTTTAATCAAATTTCTCCTTCTCTATTCCATTCTTTTCTTATAAATTGTTAACTTCCATCCATATATGAAAGCAAACTTTGAATCTTCGTGTTTTCCAATTTCCATAAATAGTTTTTTTTTTTTTTTGTTAAATGTCAAACATTTTTTGCCTTTAATACTATTACAAAAGTAATAGATGCTTAAATTTTTATCTCGTGATTCCTTTTCCGATTTAAATTAATGTTCACCCACCAATGTTTCTTAATCTTCACGAACAATGTCAATTCTTTTAGGTGCTCATATTTGCATGCTTCGTGAATCCCCTTTCTACCCCATCATACATTCCTCTCGCTTAAATCCCGAGCCATGATTTGCACTACAATACCCTTCTTCATCCCCTCCTACTTTATTTTTCATGTGGCAAACTCCCCTTCGCATCCCTTTCGTCATCTCCATCACACACCCCACACACGATCGATTGCTAGTTAATAAATGTTGTCAACATCTTACACAAAATTCAAAACCCGCTCCATTTAAATATCTTGTTTTAAAACTTTAAAAAAGCTTAAAATTAATCATTTCAAATCTTAAACACCAATCAAATAACAAGAAAAATATATATTGTTGATTTTGCAATGTTTAAAATTATTTATAAAAACATTAAACTTTATAAATAATTGAAAAACACAAAAATAATTGGCTAATAAGATAAAACTAATTACGTCAAAAGGCATGCCTTAAATGAACAAAGTCTCCCATCCCTGACAGTTGCAGTTCATTGGGCGGTCGCCAATGGAGGGCATGCGATGTTGAGGTACCCTTCCTCCAACGTTGTCCACATGTCAAGTGTTTGTTGGCGGATTTTAAGTTTCATAAGGGACGAGTTAAATGTTGTTTCGAATTCCCCGTCCATTACCAAACCCTAATGGGCAACGCTTTCTGTAGTCTGTTTTGAATGTAGCCGTCATTTGTTTACACCTCTTTTTCTTTGATTGGAAGGTCGAAGAAGGCACTTCCCGCTGCCTGCACTCTAGTGATAAGAGTCTCTGGGGTTTCGTGATTAATGATCTGAAAAAGACCCAATTTTCTGCAGCGCTTGAAATTTTAGCGGTGGTTTTATCCCTCACATAATCGACATTCAAGGCATGTAAGCTAATGACAGGAATCTGGATGTTACTTACATGAGAAGGGTTCTGTGATGTTCCGAGGTGGTCAGATCTAGCATACTGCGACAGAATAATTTGATTTCCGCTCTCTGATGAGGCGGTCGGATCTGACATAGTGCGGCAAAATAATTTGATTTCCGCTCTCTGCCAAGGCCTGAACTCTGGTAATGGCGGCCACAACCTGCTTCTCCATTGTTACGCCTACAATTACAAACTCAGAGAGAAGCCAAGTGTCTGTACTTAATGCAATATCCATTCCAACGTCATTTTCATTGTTTGGTAGCGAAATTTACATTTAGAGTGTTGTGGGAAATGATGGTTTTTCGACTGCCATGTCGTGTCTCCAAAGACATTGGATCACACGCGCATTGGTGGAGCTTTGTGGGAAAAGGAAGGCACCGTCATAACTTGCAAGTTTTCAGAGAGACTTATTTTTCCCCAATAATTTCAATTTGGCTATACTATTTTTTATGGAAAATTGTTTCACCCTTTAACTCTTTGTTTTCATTGTAGCGATGACGTGGAGGACTCCAAGCAAGTCGGCACTGACAAAGCAGTCAAAGACAACAATAACAAGATCGTCGAAACTGAAGAAATTAATGTTGCGCAGGCGTCATAAAAACAGTAAGGTAGAAGAAGAGGAAACATGGGCAGTAAAGAGCGAGGAAGAGAAAATAGGCTTCCCTTTTCTGACACAAACTAAACGCTACGTTTCGAGTTCCTACGATGACAAATTTGACAACATGTTTGTTGAAGAAGGGTCGATTGTGGCCTAATCGGGGTCTTTCAGCCGCAAAAAGGAGAAAACAGAGGAATCTGGAATCAAATATGTGGAAGAGGCGTTTTGTCTTGCGGCTCACGGTGGACATGAACAAGAACACGACTGAGAGATTCGAGCCAGAAAAATCCCTTCACCAAGTGACCCACGACTTATTTTGGGGGTTTTATTTCAAAGATTTCAAGAATGTTAATTCACTACATAATTTTACGTTAATTTTGGAAGAATCGCCATATATTATGGCTTTCAACGGTGGCAGAAAATTCCTGTTGGAATTGGGAGCTTCACCTCAAATTCTAGGCAAGTAAATTAGTGTTTAAATGGTATAGGCTTCTTGAAGCTTCTTACAATACCACTTAGATTTGTAGGGAATGTGTTCTTCCTTGTAAATATCTTCCATCGTCTCTTCATTGGCATGTTTACCATGAAATCTGGTAGTTATTGATTGAGACCAAAATTGGTAATTTTATTTGTATGACATTATACTATGTAAATCTTCACAGTTTTGTTCAATAGTCGCTCAACAATCTCTATACGCTTTGCTAGTATTTGCGAGTATTGATTTATAATATTCAGTCTATCATTAACAAAGAACGAAGGGGAGACTACCTAGGCAACACTGAACAGGTACCAAAACTGCACCCTATAGTGAATTAGGGCTATTATCTTGTTTTCACTAAAACTATCCCCTATATACCATACATGGCAGATGAATTTTGTCCAGTGATATGTTTTAACTTTAAGACTGATCACAAATTATAAATTGTACATGTTGTTATGTAGGTAATTCCACATATTACAGATGTCAATCAAGATTGGATCAAATGTGTAGCTAAAATTCCCATGGATGGGAAAGAAGGTCTAGCTGATGTTTGCGTCATTGAGCTGGGAGGAACAGTGGGTAAGGACTGATTTTTCATGAGTATTGAAAATGGTATTCTGTCACTGTAATTATAAATCTCAAAGTGCATCTAATAGTCATTTTTTTACAATAGACAATAGTAATGGGATAATTTGAAATTTGTTTAATTATTTAAGTTAGAAGGATTTATTTATTCACTACTGTGTTTTCTTTGTAAATGGTGAAGATTTATTGAAAAGTTTAAATCCGTACCCATAAGTATATAGAGATGAAACCCTTTGTATTCAGGTGATATTGAATCAATGCCATTTATTGAGTCTTTGTGTGAACTTTCATATTCTGTTGGTAAGTTAACTGCATTTCATGGTACTCATATCTATAGGGCCAGAAAACTTTTTCCTGGTCCATGTAAGCCTCGTGCTTGTTTTAGGTGTCGTCGGAGAGCAGTGATAAACATTGTTGCAGATAAGTTTTCATTTGATGTTTTTCAATTTTTGAAAAATAAAGTACCATGCCACAATTTAGTATGTTCTTGACTAGCATTTCAAATCAAACTTAGATATGCCATGTAATCTTGTATGTCGTTGATCACAGAAAACCAAGCCAACACAACATAGTGTTCGGGAATTAAGAGCATTGGGTTTGACACCCCATCTTCTTGTTTGTCGCAGTTCAAATGTGTGATCTCCTTTTTCAGTGCTTTAGACTGCCTTTTGTTGATATTATAAAACTATTATTTGAAAATTAAAAATGGTGTATTTAAAAAAGGTGTGGTTGGAGACAACTTAGCAATCTCAACCATCTAGTGCATTCTGTTCCCAATAATTACATATTTATTTGCATCTTATGGCAACAACTCTTGTCGAGGGTGGTTGGCCAAAAAAGATTATTGCAACCATGTTAACAATGAGGATTAATTTTATTCAATTCATAATGACAGACTTCCACCCTTGATAATTTTGTCAAGTCTAACTATTCAATTCAGGTCTTGAACTTTGACAAATTCTTGTACATACAACTTTACCTCATCTTTCTCACTTATGATTCTGCCCTTTTTCTGTAGTATTGTAGATAAGATCGCTATGTACACAAGTCTTTTTCATTTCATCACAACCTCTGGCTTTCCTGGTCAGAAGGTGGATGATTGCTCTCCCTAGTGAGGAGCTCCTAATTATTATTGTTGCATTATGCAGGTTACTCAAAATCAATGGAATTGTTATTCAAAGTAAAAGATGGCCACACATGTTTATCACAACTTTGTTGCTATTTCTTTTTCAAAGATATGGATTTATAGATTTTTAACTGAATCCTATTAGAATTAATTTTTCTCTAATTTGGTAAAGGTGTTGAAGTTTATTTTTCAATATAAATATGTTTTTATCATAGATCAATATGGGTTTCAAAATGCTCCCATGCCTCCAAAAAATGAAAATAACCACAATGACTTCAATTATAGTAGTTTGGATTATAATGACATTCTTATTCATACAATTTATGACTTCATGTGCCTAAGAAAAGCAGTCTCATTTTGCATACATATGTAACATGACATATCAAACAAAGATCTGAGTTAACTTTTTCATGCACAATCTAGCGAATGCTTATAATAATGTCACTCACATTTTCTGAATAAACCCTTGAGCTATTTGGAAGCCTCATTTGTTACAAATTGTAATCCAAAAATGATCACTCTGAGATATTTGCAAGCCAAATTGGGGTCAACCCAACAAAGATAACAACAGTCCATGGGGTCATATGTCTATGAGGCAATCAGTCCTGTCAACAACATCAATTTATGCACATCCTTGATCAACACCACTAAATCAAAGAAGTTATAGCATTATGTTTTAACTTGGGGATTCCAACTAAGATTGTGGTCCCAATAATTTTGATGGAACTTCAAAACCATAAACAATAGTTTCAAGAGAGGTTGAATACAGTGTTGTGCTTTCTTCTCCCACTTTTGTGTAAACTTCAAACATGGCAATCAGAACTGCAACAATATATTAATAGAAGTTCATTTCAAACAGGTTCGTCAGAACTAAAACAATTAATAAAAACTTCAATTGGGATTTTAATTTGGGAGAGTACCAGTCTTGAAGCTCCCAAATTGATCTTTACTAGAATGGTGCTAAAAAAATTGAATACATTTAGAATGGCCCCACAAAATACATCTTAGAATATCAATGATTTAAGTCCCTATCTCAAACAATTGATATATTGACTTCAAATCTCCATTGAGATTCTTGTTACGCCGAAAGGATTTCCGCATGGGAACGAGGCTTCCCGCAATTGACGGGATAGTTCTCAGAACAACACAACATGGGTTTGATTTTGATATCCGTCAGGTTGAAGTGTACCCCTTAATCATTATAGCACAACCTAACATAGTATGCATTTCTAAGATTTGCAAACCTCGGTCATACATAAATGTCCCCAACAATTATTACATGATAACTATGGTCATGTCTGAATGTACGTCACATGCATTACAATACAAACTTGGTCACACTTAATTGTACTCATGAATACGTCGAAAGATGTATGTTGTAGTGAAGTAGGATCCCCTACAAATGACAGCCTAACAATGGGATCCACAATGGAGAGGAAATAGTGGGTGTCGTCAAAGTACGGGCTCATGTGAATTGTTGATCAAGTGGTCCGCAACTTGATGAGTCTGACACACTCATAGTTACCATATCGACAACATACAATTTTTTATTTTGTCATTATCAACTACTTTTTAAATTTCGTGGTAGAGCTTGAACAGATCATTTTCCATGTTGATGCCAATGACATTTATGCTTCAACCTATGTGAGAGACAAAGAATCTCTTAACGTTATCCTTCATTTGATATTTGTTCACGATCCATGACACATGCGGAGGGGTCGGGATGAAAGTTGAAGTGGTAACAATATTGATATGGTCCGACCGAGGCTTCTCTTGGAAAAGAGGTCAGGCCAAGAATGGCCCTGGAACATATGCACATCTTGTAGTGCCCATTCGAACAAACCACTTGAGACCCAAGAAACAACCTAGGGTTAGCTAGAAAATTATGGGATATATATATATATTTTTTAGAGTGTCCACAACCTGTGTCAGAAGACAACATTTGCCACTAGTGGTTCAGAACAACATTAATTTACCCAAACATATGTTTCCTTCATTAACCAATATCAAGTTCACAAGGTTCAACTTTTAGGGTTAGAGGTTTTAGTTAGGTTCAAGGAGTACTTTACCCCTATGCCTCGCTTCTCTAAGAATTTCGAGTTTCAACTGGATTTTTTTCCAAACTTAATGCTTCCAAAATTTCCCCAAACCATTCCCATTAGATAGGAAATTTTCTCACCTTTCCGATGATATAAAGAAGTCCTCATAACTCCTTATATTTCTCAAGATATGGCTAGGAGGAGTTTTTAGGTCAAATTTTCCCTTAGGGGGACACGTGTCATGTAGGGGTGAAATCCCCTTTGGCGGGTTGGCGGGTCGCGGGCGGATCTCGGCATTTTCCCCATGCGGTGCAAAAGCAAAGTTTCTCCGGGCTACGTGGGTCCCAGGTGGACACGTGTCGGCCACAGAGACATCGCCAGTAAAAAAAAAAAAAGAAGGGGAGGGCAAAGCGGCGAAAGGAATTGGGGCATTTCGCCCAAGAAAAGGAAAACCAAACAAGCGCTCTCGCGCCCGCAGTCCGCTTGGGGGACATGTGGCACTCCATGGTTGGCTACTGGGAGAAGAGAGGAGGGGCACGGAGTGGCGGGAAGATGCGGAGAATTTCACCAAAAGGGATAAAGGGGAGAAAGGGAAACATTAGGTGCGTGGGTCCGCGCGTCCGCAGAGGGGTCACACCAAGGTGAGGGCAGGAGTGCGGGGCCGTGGAGAGTTTTATGGAATTTTTCCAAAGGCAAAACTTCTAAGGCGACGAAGTTTCTCCCTCCTCCATTGTCACCCCCAAGGTGCCACGTGGCACCCTCTGGTTGGCTACGGGCCGGCGGGGGAAAAGAAGAAAAATTTCCAAAAATTTTCAAAAAGGCTAAGGGCAAAAGAAAATGTCGCACCTCTGTCGTTGTCTCGTGAGGACATGTGGCGCCTTTGATTGGCTGTGGGCCGACGGAGGAAAAGGTGAAAATTTTCCCAAGTCAAAATTTTCAAAAAAACTTTTCTAAGTGTTGTCCTCTCAAAATTCCCCCTTCTTTTCGAGAAGTTCGAATTGAAAATTTATAAGTTAAACGCCTTTTCGTTGTTTGGGTAAGGGGACAAGTTGAATTTTTTTAAAAATCTGCGTTTATGGATCATTTCGTGTGATTTGCGAGTTTGTCAGACATTTTTGTCCCAAGTGTCCCAAGTTCATTCGGGCTCCTTGTTCGCTAATCGGCCATTTTACCCGAAGTCCGTTTCTTTCGGGCCCGTCGAACATTTTTGTCTCGCGTGTCCCAAGTTCGCCCGACTCAATGTTCGCCTTTTGCGCGATTCGGCCGAATCGCGCACTCGCAGCATTTCGTCCCAAAAGCATTTGTGCATCTTTTCCCCATTTCGCCCGCATTAACCGAATCGCGCTTTCGCGTCCGCGTGTCCCAAATGAACCAAAGGCCATCCGGCTAATTTTTCCCGCTCTTCCCAAATATCTTGCTTTTCAAGTTGGTAGATGTGTATTTAATGCGCATTTATTGTCTTTCTCTCTCCTAAATGGCTATATAATGAACTCCCCTACGCATTTTGCACACTGCTTTCTTACTACCAATTGCTCATACCCTCGCAAGTCCAATTTCGTAGGCGTATACCCGATTCCTTTGCAATTCCATCGAAAGTTCACTCAGAATCGTGTTTTGCAAGACGCTATCAACATGAAGATTAAATTTCAAGGTTAGGAGCAAGTTTCACCTCTCGAGTCCTGGGGGCTGCTCCCGATATCAAGGACAATGAAGTTCGCCACCTTGACTTTGGGGATTTCTCGGACAAGGATGACAGACTCAAACCCCTCTCCTATGGCACAAATGATTCATGATAGTGGCTTGGCATTCGTCGTTGGTTTCCCAATCTCAGACAATGCGCAGACATAGTACTCTCCCGCGATGCTCATTTCAATCCCGACTGAGTGAGCTAATGAATGTGCATGGGGAGCTCATCGCCAAGCTCAATGTTGCCACCATCGCACCGCCCCTAAGGATTCCCGAGATGGACAATTCTATAGTAATCTCTCGTAACCGTGCACAGCCCTCTTTGATCGGGAAAGTGAGAAATACAAGGCGCGGGTGGCAAAGTCTTGGCTTAAAAACCCTAAAAAGGGGGCGTCCTGTCTATCCAAGGTTCTGCTCCATGCCGATTTCAACGAGGAGTCGCGATTTTATAATCCCGCTAGCTGGGTCATGGGCTTACCCTCTACCAACGAATTCCATTTCTAGATGTGCCCCTTATCAACATGGTGTGTGAAGGAACTCGTAACATCAATCGGGCGTAAATCATCAAAGCATGAACTTAGCAGAGTAGTTGTCCAATGTACAACAAACCAAGAAGTTCTACATGACTTCATACCTGATGTATACCCTAGCAGCATCAAGGCAATGGTTTGGATTCTCATACATTGATGCTCATAAGGGTGACCCTGTATATGCCTACTGCCCTCAATTCACCCTGGACACTAGCAATCGCAACTTCAGGAGGGTGAATGATGCTTTCACCATGTACATTGTAAGGCTTCTGGAGAGCGACACTGCAAGGAGGTTCTCGGATGAAGCCATGAGCCTAATATCACACTACGGTGCCTACTTCATCTAGTTTAGAAAATTCTCCTATATAAGGCTTGCAGGTTATGAGAGCACTCCTCTCAAGCTTCTTATGTTCTGCAACGATAAAATGGCCTTGATCAAGATATGCAGGAAATGTAACAACCCAAACAATCACATAAGAACAACACGGTGAAGTACAGATAACTTTTTTTTGACTTGTTTGACACATAACATGTCGCAACATGTCGTCACCAAGGATACAACTAACTCTGTGAACAACTCGATACAAGGATGGCCATAAAAGCAGCACGGAAACATCCACACCTATCAAGGACGATATTTTTTTTTTTTGTAGAACAACATAGAAGCCCAACCACATGACACTCTCACAGCTAGGGCAAGCCACAGTAAGAAATGATTGGAGGTTATTTATTTTTTTCAGACACCCTGGATAAAGTTAAAGGAAGAAGGTCAAATGAATTCACCCTTAAGACGACATTAGTTCATTTTGAGGTTTAATAGAAGCTCGAGGTTTTATACGTAGTTAAATAGCGCTCTTACCTAGGCTTCACCGAAAGAGCTTATCAAGAGGAAGCTACTTACTTTTAAATAGGCTGAGAGATAAATTGAGTGGTTTCAAAACTTTCTTCTCTTACTTGTTAAATTTATTAGAATCTAACTATTGTTTTCCATTAAACTTGTCTTTAGCGTTCACCAAAAGAGTAGTGTTTACTAGTTCAGTGAGGGATAACACGTTATAAAAACTCACTGTGCAAGGGTATTCTCACTCTTGATTACTTAAGGCATTGTTGTTTTCAAGGGGATCTAAACCACAACATATTTCTTTGAATAAAACTTCTAGGTAACTTCCGTAAGGAAAACCACCCCATTACAACTTACATATAACACATTAATACAGAGTCTCAGAAAGATTTAAATTAACACTTAATTCTCAAGATCCTAGTTTTACAATGCTTATGCCAGTGAAAAGTTTGAATAACATTTCCCACAAAGATAAGTTACCAGTTTACCTACAGAAGGACAAGATAACATCTTCACGCAATTTCTGAACAACCCAAGGCAAGAGGTCTTCTAAATTCCTTTGCAATCACTATTACAAAATTTACCTCCCATTGGACATTTTTACAAGGAATTTCATAAATTGTATTGATGAAACCTTTACATCTCTTTCCTTTAATCTACTCGCACAATCCATCTGCACAAATACTAGCTATAATCGTTCAGAACCGAGCATGTTAAGGCTACACATTGCAACAATAAAAGCTAACATTGAACAATATCAGAAAGGAAAGTTCTAATTCAAAAATGGATTAAAACACAACCCATAACTCCAAAATTATTCGCATGAGAAAGAAATCTAAACCATCCATCAAGGAGAAAGTCAAAATACGGTAAGAAGAAAAAATCACCTAAATCAAGGCAAGACCTTATGGGTTAGGAACAAGAAGGTCAAGAGTGTTGATATCTCCTTCATGTAATCCTATGGATTACGTGATTGGAATCCAAAACTTACTCCATCCAACTAAAGGGGTCTAAGAGAAGACAAAACATACTAATTATGATCGTAGGCGCGAAACAAAGCGACGTTATCCAAATCTCCCAAGGGGAGGCTTCATAGCAATAATTAGGGTTCGACGCCCTTAAAGGAAAAACAACTATAGTTTTAGTTTTAACCAAGGAGCTTTACCACTACCTTCATGTAGGATTTCTTAAACGTAGGACTAGTTAACAATACAAAACCACTCTTCCAAAGCGTACAAGGGAGATACAAAAAGGGCCATTATTCTACCAACAAACCTTATCCTAAATGTCAACTTCTCTACATAATATAAGGGGAGGCTAAATCCGAAAGTCGATAATAAATTTTTTATATATTTCCGACAATGCCAAAAGTATTTTAAAATAAAATAAAAATTGATTTCCTTAACAAAGCCACAAAATGAGACTTTTAGTAACCAAGTTCGAAGAATACGATATTCGAGTCCGAAAACAAGGGGATTCGATACGCAGAGGGTAAAACACCAATGATGCCCTAGACTCAAAAGACCCTACCACGAGTGCAAGCACAAAAAAATAGGAACCAACACACATATCCATCAGGAAGGTTACGATGCAAATGTCAGCCTAGAAGTTCTATGAGCTCCTGGCCAATGGTATAGAAGATGGAAATTTTACCCGATCCATGTGGGCTTATCAAGGACATGTCTAGCAAATATCAAACAGATGAACATAATAACCACCTATTATATTATCACTGTAATCAGCTGTCATCTAACAGGAAACGAGTTCATGAGTCCAATACCATGGATTCACCTACAACTTTTGTTTCAGTCCAGCTATTAATAACTTGCTTGCGACCCTTAATAAAATTTGTAGAGATTTCATTCAATAAAACTTACAATGTTTCCCCCTTACTTTAATCAAACAAGAGTTTGAACCAGGTAGTAGGTATAGTAATTTTCTCAACACGTAGAGGCCAAAATAGATGTCGGGTTATTCATCCTCTAGAACTGGGTACAAAAGTCAACCATGTACAGTTCTAAAGCAAAACCCTAATGTCATTTTCTAATCAAACAAAAAGTAAGGAATGCCCACAGGCTTAAACAAGTTTTAGAACACAACGTCACTATTAATGTACCATTTAGCAAAACAGAGAGCCCTAGACAGGAAATACGTATATATTCAACCCAAATAGAGATATGAAGGCTTAACCTTCCATATAGTAAGCCTTCAATTATAATTACCATCACAGAGTTCTTTAAAAGAGAGTCATATAAGCAACGAAACCCTATAATGTTTCCTTCCCTACGAACTAGACTGCATTACTCAAAATTGCAGTAACCCTTTTAGACAAGTATGAAATAGAGTAAGCTATAAGAGAGGAAAGAACATTCCAAGCAAAATCAGTGAAATTGGATCGAGATTTAAAGGGACAACCAACACAATCAAGCAGCGATATAAACAACCACGAAAACATTTGTCTAGGCGCCATTCAAGAGGAAAGAAAATTCATTTCAAGATACTGAAAGAAGGTAGAAAACTATTACAAGGAGTAGATTTAACATGCCTGTTTTAAACGCTATATCTCATGGCCACGCACGTGCGTGCAGACCCTTCTCCCCGCAGTCCCAAAATTATTTCTCCACCAAACTCACGCTTCTCACCCACACGGTGTCCCAAATACCACGCAAAAGAAACAATAACCATTCCGGTAAACTGCATAGACACAGGCAGAAGGAGAAAATTCATTCTAGAGCAGTTAACCCCAATTCCCAGTATGTAAATCCACGAAACAACAACAGAAATTTGGAATAATTAACAGGGTTTTTTTTTTAAAGCCATTAGGACGCACCTATTACATTAGTTTACCCATCAATTTGTGCGCAAAGAAAACATTCCAGAAACTAAAATCAAAGTTGATTCATGCTTACCATTGGAAGTCTCACACATTAGCTTGCTTCAATTAACATCACTTTTATCCTCCACGCTAAGCAAAATTTCTTTGAAGCATTTTGTCAAACAGTTTGCGCGTAATCTACTCCAACGACGTGAAGCAACATTGCCCAACATTGGAAAGGATATTTGTCAGACGATGAAGTAGTTGCAAGAGCTCTTGATATTAAATACCCGCAGCCTACCTGCCGCTCAAGCCCTAATCCTCCTCAAATTGAGCTGATACTATCTCAATAGAAAAGCTTGCTCCACACAGGTGTAGAATTAGAACTAGAATCATATATAGCCAAGTTTCCCATCTGGCTGAAGGCGCAGAAAACACAGCTGGTCTACATCTCCTGTAGTATTACCGTGCCACAACATTCGGTTACACTGTATCAGCCAATACAAGATTACAACCTCTTTCCATTTCCAGCCTTATTCTCTGGTCCGGAGATGTGAGATACTCACCTGGTGCAAGACCATTCCAAACACCATTGTCATGACTGAGCAGAAGAAATGGCCACAGAGGCAATCCACAAACCCAGTTTTCTCCATTGGGGTTTCAAAATTAGAATGAGAACACCGCTTCCTGGTCTCAATCAGTCCACGATCCGAAGCCATCACATCAAGAAAAGCATAGGCGTTGGATACAGAAGCTCATGAATAGCCCTGCAGAGCATATGGTCTGAGATAGGGGATTGTGGCTTTGAAATCACGGGGCAGCCATTGTCCTGGCACAGATTCATATGTTCCCACTGTGCAATACTCTGTCCAGCGGACATATCTGGTGATGACCACATTGGGTGTGGTTAATTTGTGAACTTCTGCAAATGCAAGGCCGCTGTAATAGCGTTTGGAGGTGCTGATTTTGTTAGGTGTCATCAGATTTGAGGACAACATCAAACTCTCGGTGCAAACATTACAGCTGTAGCTTGTAAGGTGTGAAAAATCCAACAGAAACCCTTATGCCTACCAGCTTAGTGACTCGCTGGAGAAGCTCATAAAATTGCAAAGCAAAATGTGCTTCATGAATATTCTGATATAGTACAGACCCACGCCTATGAGATTCTCTCCCATGAGTTACATCGTAAAACAAGTAAGGTCTCAATAGAGAATCTCTGTAATAAATTTCATCGGGTCTCCTGGTAACACTCACACTGTCACTTAATCGATTTTGAAAAAATATCTTGAAGGAGAATCCCGAATTTGAAGATGCAGTCGACACTGAACCGAACGCAACATAGTTGGACAGCCTGCCTGTTGGAAGCGCTCAAAAACGCCTCTACTACTCTGCAACATGCCTGCTGCCTGGCTAATCACAGTTGCAGGACAGTGTTGTGGATCCCCGACAAGAACATGCCTCGCAGCACCCAAGGGAAAAGGAGGTAACACGCCTGTTACACTAGCTTGCAGCTGTACGCGGCCAACAGAAGAAGACAACGCTCCTTTCTCCCCCAAACGCATCCAGAAACAACAACAAACCACGTCTACCCGAGCTTAGGAGCAGCACGTACAGGTGAAGACCATTTTCTTTAGATTGTAGCTTCATCTAACCATCATATCGAACCCACGCGGCCCGCAGGGAGAAAGGAAGGCGTCCAGGAGGAGCCAGAAGGAAAACGCCTTGGCAGGAAGGATTTCAATGGCCTCTCTGCCCACGCAACAGGAAGAACACGTCTCTCAACCACTCCACGCGCAGAATATCCAAAGGAGATCTCACGTGGTTCGAGAGGAGGAAAAATAGGCAGTCAGACAAGAAACAAGTAAGATTTGCAAATCAGAAATAAATGAGTGCGGCCAGCAGGGAGAATTTCAACATGCCAAACTTAATACTCCACCCTCCACGCCAAGAAAGAGACAAGGCTGACCGTGACCAAGTAGGTTGGGGGGCATTAAGTGCCTACTTCATCTAGTTTAGAAAATTCTCCTATATAAGGCTTGCAGTTATGAGAGCACTCCTCTCAAGCTTCTTATGTTTTGCAACGATAAAATGGCCTTGATCGAGATATGCAGCAATTGGACAAGTTACAGTAACCTGCAGGGACAAGAAAATTACTAGCCTGCACTTCCCCATATCTTTGGTAAATTACACTGCAAGACGGCTTTAGATGCACAAAACATAGAAAGAGCCCTAGCTCCCATCACTATCCATTTCTTCAAAGCAAGAACTTGTTTTGATTTGAAGAAATTTATTCAACAAAACATCAAGATCAATTACTACCATGTAGGGTAGACATCGAAGACTATTGGGTGACCGTGTTGATGATCTGAGGCAAGCGCAAAGGCGACATTATGGCGGGTTTTCTCTCCAACTAATTCAAGAGCTTAACTTGTATCAAGTTCGGAAGGGTTGCAGGATGATAATTCCGACTGCTCATATGAATACGACACCTGATCAAGCACACTCCCTGGAATATTTGGATTGGTTCAAAAAAAGAAAAGGATGATCTGGCTGAAATCTTAGCCCCTGTCCTAGTAAGAACCAAAATTTGGTTTGATAGGAGAGTCCGTGAACTTAGAAGGCATTCAAGAGAGTCCTCCTCCAAGGACACTTCAACACCAAGGAAGGAGGCATTGACACCTAGTTCGGAAGCACCTGTGAAAACTCCTCCTGCCTCATCAACTAAAGGTCCTACATCCTCCATTCCTTCCTCATCCACTCAAGTATATCAGAAGAAAATCAAGGAGGTCAAAAAGGAGCCTGTTGAAGAAGATCCTATGATGAAGCATTCGGAATTGCCATCAGGGCCAGAGAACATTATTGTTCTCAATGAAAGCGAAGAGAGTGAGGTGTCAGCCTCCATAAGTGCTCTAGAAGCCCTTATGGATAAAGACAAAGAAGTCCAAAGCACTGAGCTTCCAAGCGCCTTTGACTCCTCTCTCTGCACTGAAGCCCGAGCATCCCACTCATATCCCAACTAGAAGCAACAACAGTACACACTCTGAGTGCCATGAGTTCTCTTTCTCTTGGTCCTCTTGCCCCACTTTCTTCTTCCTCCTCTTTTGCATGGGTGCAACCTTTTGTTGATAGTAGGAAGAGAAAGTCTTCCTCCTGAATCTCAGGGCCCAATTTTGATGCTGTGGCAGCCTTATTAGGCACTACTCCTCCTACTCCCGCCAAGAAGGCCAGGACTACCTCTAGAATAGTATCTGATGCTCAGGGCCAACAATTCCTGGAGATAGCCAAGCCCAAAGTAGACAAGCTAGAGCATGATTTGCAAGCATCTGATCTCGAGCTCTCAAGGATCCCTATGGGAGAGTCCACCCCTGAAGGTGAGATTCACAATCTTTAGGAAACAGTCACCAGGGTCATTGGGAGAGTTGAAAAAGGGCAACAAACTATAGAGCAGCTGGAAGAGCAGGCTCAGGTTCTTGCAGGTTTCATCAAGTCACTGTTGTCCAAGGATAAAGTTTTAGACCCCACCCCACTGACTACTCTTCCACCACCTGTAATCCTCAGCCAAGATGAAGTCCAGAGTATCAAAGACATACACAGATATTCTATCTATGGAAGGGCTATGGAGGCCATGGTGGATGACATGCTCATTGCAGGGTTGAATTTCATTGGTGAAGCCTTCAAACTCAATGAGAAGGTGAATAATCCGCAACTGAAGCTCTCCTCCACTATTGGAAATATAGATAAAGAGCTCAAACTCTGGAGTAGCTGTATAGTAGACCTTCACCTCATGGGACAGATTGATGAGAATATTTTAATGGCAAGCAAAGTCTTCGACGATGCAAAAGATAACTTGTCAAAATCATGGGTATACAGCGTGGAATGGAAAATCAAGGTGCTAGAAGAAGCTTTGGGAGAACTGAAAAATAGTTGGCAGAAGGGTGAGGCCTTCAAGACTTTGGTGGTATTCGCTTTCAAAGATATACATTGCCACCTCCATGATGAGACCTCTGGTGTACCGCTCTCCTTGCAAGAAATCAAAGCTCAATTCAAAGCTTTTGTCAAAGATAATTTGTTCAAGGAGGATTCCATTTCCAAGGAAAAGATGAAGGAGATATGCTCTCTCCAGTATGCTATTAAAGAAGCAAATAAAGATTATCATACACATGTCGAATTCGACAAAGAGATGGAGAAGTGCCTTGGATTTTGGACCCACCCACTGCCAATACATCGGTACCACATGGCAGAGACATAGCAAAGGCATTGAAAAGATTTAGACAACGGATCCTAAAATCAGTGGGCCCCTCTCAATCATGAACGCCTGTCTTCTTTTCCTAATTCTTCTCCTTTCTTCCTTTTTTCATCGAATTTATTGTAATTAGTTGGGGTATTGCGATTAGCAGCCCTTTAACTAAGCATTAGTTAAAAGAAGTAGTTACCAAGAGTAACTGATTTGTAAACTATATAATAGCTTCTCCTCGCCATTTTTGAGGGGGAACTTGGCTTATCTCTGAAAGTGTAAGAAATAATACGGCAATCAATACAAAAGGATCTTCTTTCTTTGTTCATCTGATTCCTTTATTTCGCAGCTATCTGTTAAACATTATTAGATCATTTGTCTGCATTATACCAAGAAGCTTTGTATTCTTGTGGATGTTATTTATGGAACTGTGTGTCCTTCTAAATTGCATCTCAGTAATTCAAATACAAATGGTTCAATTCTAATTCCTTGTATCCTGGCACGCATAAAGAATTATTTTTTTATCTATAATTCTGGAGAATGCTTTTCTGCTTATTCCCGCATCTTCATTCCTCTATGCCTTTGTGATTGATAATCTATTCTTCACAATGCTTTCATGATATCCAAGTTCCACATCAAAGTTATGCACTGTACATTTGTAAATAAGTCTCGCTTTAAATAAGGGAACCTCTCCCATCAAAGAGGAGGGACTTCTTGTCCCCTGACTGTTGCTCTCATTAGGATCTTCTTTTGATGACCAACACTAAGGCAAGACGACGGAAATTTTTGGGTTGCGGGCCCGCCAGGAAAATTTTCCCAAATTTTCCCGCCAAGGCACAAAAACTTCAAAGTGCCATAACTTGAGCTAGAAATCTCATTTTTGGGCAAACGAGGACTTTTTGGAAAGCTCTCGATGCCCTCTTTGCACAGAAGCATAAATTTTACTTTTTGATGAAATTTAAAGGGTCAATTTTGTAAAAACGGTCTACAGGATTTTAATTGTCAAACTGGCAATTTCAACTTTTCAATTTGATAAAATTTGGTTTCCTCCTTCACTCAACATGTCAAACAGACATGGAGAATTGATCTAGGGAGGGTTTAGAGTGTTTTCAGAAAGTTGATTTGTCCAATTGATTCAAGTTTGTATTTTTTTGTCAAATGACAGAAAACGACTGTTAGAGGGATTGTATTCGAATTTGCTATGGTGAAGTTGTTTTCTTAAGTTTTCTTTGTCAAATTGAATTCCTTAGTGTCTTAGCATGCTATTCCATAACATTTTTAAGTTGATTATTAAGTGCAGGTCTAAATTGTGCATTTTGTTTAGATTTACCAGTTTTAGAATTTACAATGCCAGTGATCAAATTTTTAAAGGATCTATTTATCAATTCCATCATTTAAATGTAACAACTTATTTCTAATATAGTCTAATACATTCTGTTGATTCTAACAATTCATTCCCAAGTCAAAATTACAAATTCTGATTTCAATTTTAATATAGTTCCAAGGATGCAAAAACAATATACTTCCTTCCTACGCATTCTTCTTTTCAACAAATATTTTATCCTTTAACAACAATCAAATCTAATACACAATACAATCTTGAGAACTAATGCAATCCTTTATTCATTTCTAATACAACTTTATAATTTTCTCTTTTCCATTTGATTTCTAAATACAGAATGCACTACATATAACATCTTTTCACATTTCCTTTCAAAACAGAGAGTAGAATATAACTTCTTTACATTTCACATTACAATTCAATCTTCCATTTTCAATACAAATATCTTCACATTACAAATGGCTATATAATTCATCCACTCCAAAGTGGGAAGGATTACAATAACTTGTTCAAAAGAAAGGATTGTCAAACTGTATATTCCTCTTGCTCCAAAACAATAGCATGCTAGTTTCTTCATCTTTTCATCTTGATCACAACAAGGAAGGGGGAAAGGCAACGCTCTCCACCCAACCAAGACATCCAATGAGAAGGGAGAAGTCATCCTTCCTCATTGGCCCTCGAGCCCCAACCATATTGAAATAAGAGATGTAATACAACACATGGCAACAAAGGCTTCCACAACAAACATGCAACATTTTCACATTCAAAACACATTTCAAGAAGAATGTAGTTTACAACTACATTAAACAAGTGAAAACAAAACCGAGGCTTCATCAAACAAGCCAAAAAGAGAAAGGATTTATGGGGGAAGCTACTTATGCCTTCCAATTGGGAATTGGGCATCCACCAATAATCATACCGCCAATATAACATATCATATCCCATAAACCTTATGCCTCCCAACCCCTCCTTATGCCCTCCAAAGTTTATCCCTTATGCCCCCAAGAGTAAGAAATGCAAGCTATTTCTTTTCCATGGTGGATCCCAATCCCAAACTCCCTCCACAATAAAACTGATGCCATTAGCATTCCCTTATGCCCCCATTTGAAATCCCCATAGCCTTCTCCTACACCATGTCCTAAGAAAGCTACCCAACCAGCCAATACACGTATAACATCAATCACCATTTCATACATGCATGCAAGAGAAAGAAAGCATTTAAAAAAGGCTCAAGTTCCTACCTCTCCATAATGGAGTTTGTTCCAAGATCAACAAGCTTCCCAATGCCACAATAATAGTCCATAAATCAGCAACACACAAGCATGCAATGGTCTCCAATCTCCTTCCACAAGCAAGACTCCAAAACAACAAGAAATTCACCCCAAGGAAAGTATGCAAAGTTTCAACAACCCTCAAACAAGCAAGGAGTTCGAATTTTAAAGGAGAGGGAAGAGAAGGGGATGATGTGGATCCATGTGGGATGCCACATCACTCTTCCTCAACCCCAAAAACAAAATCAATATCATTCACCTAAACATAATAAATAAAATGACAATTTAACTTACACACTCCAAAATAACCCATACCCCAAAAGGACTGAATTTAAAACATGTAAGAGAAGTGTAATTAAAACTTACAATTAGTCATTTCAAAATGTATTAAAAAGGCCTAAATTTAACCTCCAAACCATAGGTATGGTTGGTGAATAATTTTAAGAGGTGTGGGACAAGTTTAACTTGTCCCACAAGCCTCCAAATATAGCCCCTAAGGACAAATTCGAATTTCCCAAGAGGATGAAGTGTTTCACACTCCAAATCTATCTTACATATTTCTTACACATTCTTACAACCTTTCTTACACACTCTTACAATATTATGTTTAAGAGAAACAACTTTATTTATTACATTCCTATGACATATTAATTTATTTATTTTAACACATGATTATTCACAACATTAACACAACATATATAACTAATGAAAAGGGTAACACATCACAAAATAAACACATGCAAACATTAATAAAGAAACCACATTAATAAATACACAACCCCATGGTCACATATAATGGAAATCCCCCATGGGAATCCCTAACAAAAAAACACACACACACACACAAAACATATTGCCATGGTGACCTTGTTGAATTCACCTAGAATTCCAATATGGTTAGTCTCCAGGTCCCGACATTGTTGTGATATTTTAACCTGTAAAACACAAATACCTCCTTCGGCCTCGTGGCCATATCAGAACATCCAAAATGATATAAATATACTAACAAAACCATCTATTCATATGAATCACAACAACATCAAGAAATCAACATTATCATTTTTAGTTTAATTAATCAACTATATCATCATCAATTAATTCTCATGCTAGTTCTATTCACATTATCCAATATCACATGTCTGAACAATTATCCATCACATATCCATGTCAAACAAGTATACCATCGTCCACATATAAAAATGTCTCTAATAATCATCATGCATAATAACCGATTCCGGATCAATAATAATCCATGATCTAACATCTATCCATCATATTAAAACAAAACATATTAGTGTCCATGATAAGATCAATAGTATCAAGATCAGTATCTAAAAGTGTTAAAGGGAAGTGGGCACTACACATCTTTTCCCATGCCACCTCCGTTGTATCCTACAACCCATTGTCAAAGAGGACTCCTACCTCGCTCTTTTCATCCCCAACCCTAATTATTGGTACACCTTCCTCTTCAGTTCCAGATTCTATCGTAGTTAGTGACCACAAGGACATTATGGATAATTCTCTATTAAAAAACAAATCTACTCATTTTATTATGAAATTGAGTTTTAATAAATTTTGAAGGAGAGTTTCATTGTGAAATGAAAGATAATGTCGTGTGAAAACTAAAAACAATTCAAGGGCATACCACTAGGTTTGGGAAATGACATTTTATTGTTAATGATCCAACTAAGCATATGGGAGGCTTGATAGGCACAAATATGACAAGCACCCTATCATTGGTAACATTTCAATGTTTCATATAATTGTAGGAAATTCGAGGATGCACAAACAATCATTGATAATTGAGCCCCGTTAATGGTTGCTCAAATGAGAAAAAGGAGGAATCTATCTTCCAATTAGAAGTTTTAGACTAAGAATCCATACAATTTCTCACCGACAAAAAAATGCATTTGAAGCACAAACAACACTGACAAACCATTTTTCCTTTGAACCCATTTGTCTCTTTTGTTGATTTATTCCCACTTTTGGCTTTGAGGATAGGCTTGATGACAATGATGTGATCTATGTTCTCTACGTACAACACAACATATTTTATATTTTTCTCTCTAATTTTCTATTTTCCTTGTACTTTGTCAGGATTTAATTTATGTTCATTACTTTGGAGAAAGAATGTGCAAAATGAGCTAGACAAGTATTAGGCTAGGGTTCCAAGCTTCCCTATCTACAAGGGCCACTGAATAAGTCTCTACGTATGCATCCACTTGGTCTCGTCTTACATTGTGGAATCATGTATCGTTAAGTGTGATGTGCACGGGCATATGTAAGATTCCTCAAAATTCCCACATTTTTCGTGCTAACCACCATGCCAAAATAGTCGGGGATGTCAATGTCTAGGTTATCGAAGTTGTGCTTCCACATATCTTCTATGTAGACCACATCCTCTACTACAAGTATGCCTCACATAACATTGATGTTGATACTAAGAGTCCATGCTTTGTCCCTCTCGCATTAACAAGAAAACATCGACATGGAATTTTCCATTGCGAACTCGTGCAACAACACACACCTTCTCATTTCTAATTTCTCAAGAAAATTAATTGTTTCTTCTATTTTAAAATAAAGCCACATTATAACTTATTTAATTATAGATCAAGAAAATTTACAAGGTTAAAAAGGACATTTGCAAGCTTCCCTCTATGCAAGCTTCCTATCTCATTTTATGGTTCCATCTATTTGTTCCTCCGCTTCACCTTCTCCTTTATCAAATGACACTAACAAATTTATTGCCTTTAATTTCAACCCTTCACACCTCCTCCACCCTTCACTCCTCTACCTGATCCCTTTCGGCGTTCACATTGCACTACTTGCGTGGGATTGCTAGTCTAGTAGACTAAATGTCGTAGCTAACCCTCCCATAGGAATATCTAGTTGAAAAAGAAAAAGACATAAAAAGTAAGAAAAAAACACGATAAGTCTGCGCCTTTTCTACATAACCTCGATTTTTATAGCTTCCTTCGCAACGAAGTAAGAGAACTGTTCAAACCCTTATTGCGCATCAATCTCCTTCCATTCCTCTCAGCCACACAATTAACCAAATACTTAGGTTTCAGGGCCAGATCATCGACACGTGTCCCGCAGATCCCGAAGCGAAGCTCTACGGTCCTTGCGTAGGGACAGCGACATTGACAAAGAACGACAGGAAATTGTGATGAGGAAGGCAAAGAAGGGTTTTTAAGGCGAGAGGCGCGCAAGAGAGAATGACGCTGTTAACGTGGGCGCACTTTCGAATCTTCACTGGTTGCTTGCTTGGAGGGGCTTTGGATTCTATGTGAGGCATCGCCTCGAAATTCATTACAAGGTAAGATTAAACTGAATTAGGATTCAGATTTTCTTTCTGTAGAGGGTTTTAACGTCTTTTGTCCGGATGATCGATTCCTCAACGGATTGGATCGCTTTGCTTTGGTCGATTAATGTTTTGCGCTTCCGCCGTAGATGAATCGGATGATATTAGAGCATATTCTTCTGGATAAAACGTTGCGAGTGATTTTTTAGATGTATTGGATAAAGTTTGATTTAATCCAAATCTTGTTATATTGCGAACTTAAACCAGGTTCAAACTAATTTATCGGGTTGTGGTCTAGTTCTTGAGATGGGCACAATGCTGACGACCCGGGTTTAGACTAAAACCCCAGATTTATTTGTGCTTTAAGGAGTTTATTTGTGCTTCTTGGAGTTCTCCATCAACAAAAGCAATTCATCAACGTAATTACATTTCAAGACTTTAGTTTTTGATTATAATTCATCAATTTAATATCAGTTAAATTTAGGGATTATTATTTAGGCGGTGGTGTATGAATACTCAAGTCATCACTTCGATGACTATTTTTCCTGTAGTCGTTTATATTGATAAATAATCAGCACCTTTAAAGATTCATTCTACTTTTAATTCTGCGAAACAAGGATTTAGCAGAATTCATTCCGCTCGCTGGTTTTGCCACTCTTCACTCACTGTGCGCCACTTGTCTGTATTTGTCAGTGTGGGAAAGGAACAATAATTATCTATAATCTGCGGTTTGCCACTCTTTACTCACTAGTCACTCTGCTCCATTTGCCAGTATGTGAGAGGAACAATGTTTATTTAGAAAATTCGGGACTTAAAAATGAAGCTGGAATTTAAATAATTACTTAAAAATCAGGTATAAATTCAAATAATATATACGTAACCTTGTATAGTAACCTAAAAAATTGAGGAGGTTTATCTATAGACGGAATACCTATCTTTTCGGCCTATGTGCCATAATGTAAATTACACAGGCTTGCTGGCTAAACAGTGAGTTTTGTTTTATTTATCGGCAGACTACTGTTCTTTTGGGCATATGTGCCATAGTGCATATTACACATAGTTACTCAAGTCTCGGGGCAGGGGGATGGGTTTCTGGGATGGCAAAATAATGGCCAGAATTTGAGGATGGCAGTGGCATTGTTATTAAAGCAACATATAGAAGTTAATATTAGATATTTTATTTTATTTAATGGAATTTAGGGGCTTGAACTTATTTAATGTTTTTAGGTTGCTCTTGGGAGTAGGGTTCAATGTTTCATTGAAATTGACAACTTTCTTGTTGGGGGCATATCTGTTACAAATTTAAAGCCTCGGAAAAACTCAAAAAAATTCAAAGAAAATGGGGACATTGCTTCCAAGTCCCTCCTCACCTGTTGTCAAAATGTTCTGGATGTCACCAAAATCTAGGGATGCATCCCAGCGTAATACTGAATTGTCAGACTCATGTTCAAATGGTAATTTTTAAGTGATGTTTTGAGCTCCAAGTTAGGACCCCTTCTGGTGATCTCAAGGTAATTTTGTATGGTTAAAACTTAATTTGTGCAGTTGATAAATTTATTTAATATGTTTTAAATTAGTTCTGGCAATGGGTAAATTTTAGAATGAAAAACAGCCTAAAGTTCATAAAGTTTTTATATATGAAATGGATAAAAAGAATACCATTAGTAGATTGTGCTATCCAATGTTGCTGGCATTCATTGCCATGATAAATACTCGTGGTCTCGTCAGTTAGTGCTGTCTTGGTTTTATCTACAATTAGCTTTGGTAATTGGTAAAATTCTTATAAAGTTTTAAAAATTTAGTTTTACCAATGACTAAAGTTTTCAATATAAAATAGTCAACTTTGTAGACAAGCTTTTATCTGAAATGCATTTAAGATAAACTTATTAGTAGATTTGCCAATTTTTTTTTTTAAATGAGATGTTAATCTGCTCCCTTTTCGGCCACATTGTGGGCATGGGTTTGGCGTAGATGCCATGAAGGAGTGACATCTATTTCTTTATATTAACCCTGAATGTGCACCTCGGTTTGTCTGTTGGTGATTACTGCTATCTAAGATAAATTTTATGGTGTGTCTGCAATTGTTTATTTTTTTCACTAAGCTACGAAAGCCTGGGTCTCTGCTTTGAAAGCTAAATTAATTTACCACTCGAGATCATCCATTCCATACCAAATATTACATTTCTAAATACTAAATTCTATGTTTTTTAAACATTAGCTTGTGATACATATATTTCTTATTTTTTAAACACAGATTTTCAAAAACTTTGCATCTTTAATATTTTAAAAATAAACTATTACATTCATTTAGTTGCTATTGTAAAATTTTCCGGAAAATAGGAATTATAAACTAGTATGGAGAGTTCCTCAATTGCGCATATTCTCTTGTTGTGAAACCTCTGAGTTATTCAAGTATATATTTTCTGTAGTTTAGCTTTTAATATGTTTATATGGCAAATTAGGATAAAAACAGATCTGACAGAATTTATCTGAGATTTTGCTAATTACTGGATTCAATGAGTTGCTCTTAAGATCTTCATTTTATGCATTAATGAAACTTTGTCTCATCTTAGTATGTTAATTTAAACTATGTTTTTGGTATAGGTAGTTGATGAATTACGATCTGTTACAAAAGTTTGCATTTTTTACTAAATAAGGGTCTGGATGACCTGCTTTAAAGATCTTAGCAAAAGTTGGTTCGCTGATTTTTCTTGGTAAACCTAGGGCAAGGTTGGAGATTTTAAACCTGGATCACACTCGAATGATCCCCTGTCTTCAGTATTTAGGCTTATTTTAAATCTATCCATGGAATTTAGTAGGAAGTAGCCCAAGTTAAGGGTGAACAATTTCCATATCCATAACCAGTCACAGATAAACAGTTCTGTTGATGTTAACATGATTCTAGTTCTTTCCACTTACTCTGAAACGTAGCCCTTGCATTTGACCTCCATGAAGTCAGTGAATGAGTTTATACAGACTAGTACCAACGAATGAATAAACCACTATGATTTCTACTGTTGTGTTTTATTCTTGACATTCCACAGAATTTTCATCAAACAATTGTCAAGAATATCTTGGATGATATTTCAACAAGGGGTGTTTCTCACTGTTGGAAAAATCAAGGTGAATTCAGTAGAGTGTGAAGAGATCTAATTGCAACTTTGCCTTTAATTTCTTATCCGAGTTCGGTATATAGAAGCATAGTTACCAAATCCGGCCGGATCTGCACAAATTTTGCCGGATCCTGATTTTTCAGCCGACCCGGATAAATTTGGTCTGGGACTGCACTAATTTAGGGAATAAATATACATTTTATTTTTTAAAATTTTCTATAGTTTTCTGGAAAAAACAGTCAACTATCAACCTTATATATTAAAAATATAACATTTTACATTACATTATTAAAGTTTTTCATTGTATTTGTCAAATTTTCATATTTGTAAAATTCAACTCATATATATTTTAGACCAGATTTTTTCGAACCTTTTCAAGGATTCCGGATGTTTTTGCCCTCCCGAACGGATCCAGATTTCCAGACCTGGTAACTATGCGTAGAAGTACTGTCGTTGTAACACGTTTGAAGGTGTGTATCTGAGTAGATTTAATACGATGTAAAGCAAAGGTATAACTTTGATGTGGAGCTTCTACAATTGAACTGTTGGATATTGACTTAATATATTTAAACTTGCAGCGTTCTTTACCTTATAAAAGACATGAGGATGCACTTCTATACTGGTGTTGGAAGGCATTTTTTAAATCTATATCAGAGAGAGTGGATTGTGAAACTCTCCTTGGAGGAACTAAAAATATTTAAAAAAACTGCATTAAATGGCTGTCTGTAGCTACCCTATCTGACATTATATAAAGAAAAAAAGATTTGAATTATAGTTGTGATTATGATGTGGCCCTAGTTTAAGCTACAATAAAATATTTTTCTGTTAGTCTATATTGGCCTTAAATTACACATCTTCCCTTCATAATACACATTCTTATCTCAATTGACAATTATCATATACACCAACAATTTAAAGAATTTGATATTTTCCTAATATCTAGTTGAATGGGAAAAATGGTCTAAACTTATTTATTTTTCTACAGCTAACCTTCTGTTTTGTGTAATTGTATAGATGATAGATTGCATTTCATAGGTATATTGTGAATTTTAGTAGGTCATATAGCCTGTTCCAGTGGATGCTTTATTTGAGTGTCTGAGCCTTACAGTGAACTTAGACTTTATAATTTGTTTTATATTTCTGGAGCTACAAAACTTGCATGTCTTTTTTTGCCCTATTGACAAAGTATCACTAATCTAATGGCACTCATAAGGTATGTTTCTAGCGGCTTGCTATGAACAATTGGTGGTTCTGTTTACTATTGACATCTCACTAACTGACAATGAAAAAGTCGCTGTTGAGTTGACTATTAAATTTGGTTATCCACCAATTTCTACTTATCGACAGAGAGTCAAAAATGTCTTTTATCCTGATAAGTTCACCCTTGTCTTAGCTCCACATAATTGTATATGTTTCTTGACAGAAAATTAGCTCAGCCAAAGTATCCCATCCTGTTAAGTTCAACCTTGTGATTTGTCTTAGCTTAATGTAATTGATAACATGCCTTGAGAGAAATTAGTTCAGCGAAATGCTCCCTGACTATCAGTGCCATATCTGTGGTATTTTGCATTAGATATTTTCATATTTATAATTTGTGCATTTATCCCCTGTTATATTTTATGTCATATCATATTATACTGTACAAGATTGGTTGGCTTGAACCTTCCTGTAATTGATTATTTTTTGTAGTCGATGTTTGAGTACTGGTTATTACATCTGGATGCAAGCTTGTTGTCTTTATGTGAATGTTTGTAACAGTTTTCATTTTGCTGATTATTCATATCTTCTGTGTGGCCAGGAAAAAATGAGAGAAGAAATAATCAAACGCAACAATGAGCAACAGCTGAAAAGTGAAAAGGATGCAATTGATACATCTGAAGTTTTATCTGATTCATGAAATAGTTGAAAGGAACGGTACTGCACATGTTCAGTTAACAGTCTTGTGCGGTGTCACAGTGAACTTTTTAAATTCTTGGTAGAGGTTATCTGGTACTCTTTAGGATTTATTCAGTTATATAGTCTAGGAATTGAGGCAGTTTAGATACATGTTAGTTGTGCGAGAGACAGTTTCCATGACGGAAAGATGTTGCTGCATTATCATGACCCTGCGAAGCTGAAAACCAAAAAGGTACATCTCATGTTGCATTATTGTTTAGCATTTTCAAGGTTTCCTCGTGAAACTTTTTTAATGTTGGGATTTTTGAAAAAAAAGTAAAGGAACTCGTTCTGGTACAAAGTTGAAACACAGGCTCTTGGAACTTGGTACTGCTTTATTTGTTTAACCTCTAGAATAGTTTTGAGACTGTTTGTTTAGGAACACCTAAAATTGATGAATCAAACTATTTAGCTCTGAGAAACAAATGGCTTTTTGGTTTGCCAACAAATATGTGAATATTTCAAATATATATATTAAATATTAATCTATGCGTAAAATTATTCATTCCTGGCTATGGTTGCCTTGTTCCTTCTTATATTTACCTAAAAGAATTAGGACAGTTGAACTGTTTAATTAACACTTCAACAGGTTGTGTATGAAGAAACTTACTACGCTCGAGATTCAGGCACCTTAGAACAGTTGAAGGAACTAAGCTCGAGGCGAAGAGCAGTTGAAGAATCAATTAATGGAAGTAGTTTTATTACAGCAGCCATTGCAAGGGAAATGGCAGGTGGAACAACTTCCCGAATTCAGCAGGTGAGTTTTGATTTATGGTGCATATTGCTTATTTGATTTGTTTTGTTCTAGTTCTAGCTGACTATTTGGGTTCAACATTGTTTAGGACCTACAAAAGCTGGAAAGATATTTGCCTTTATTGGAGAATCTAGTTATGAGTGTTGAATCTGTTGGAGACAATAATCGATTTCTTCAGTGGACTGCGGATCTTAAAATACGATGGACCAGTGCTTTAAGTGCATCTTCGGCCTTTAGTCTTGGGGGTCCTAAGTTCTTCCGTATGGATAACTTACGATTTGAATTTGCAATGGCTCTTTTTCTCTATGGTGCTCTCTTGAGGGAAAGGGCTTTAGAATTCCTGTCTTCAGGTTAAGTTATCATTTCGATATCCTTTTTAGTAGATAATTCTACAACTTAGAAGGTTTCAATCAATAAGTTCAGGAAATGTTGAGATGCAATATCTGGTTGCTTACTCTGAATTTAACAGTTCATAATCTTTTTGATGTGCAGATGTAGTTGAATCTGCAACCCTTTTTAGAAAGGCGGCAGGAGTTTATCTGTACCTCGCTCAAGATGTACTTCCTCCTTTAGAGCCCAGTCTTCCTCCAGAGAGGCCTCCTGAAGCAACACCCTCAATGGCTTCCATTATGAGTCTTGTTTGTTTGGCAGAGGCCCAGGTAATTTTTTTCTGTGATAATCTCCGAGCTGAAATTCTTGCCATATATGTATAACATGTGTAAAATTTGTTCTGGTTGAGAATATATTTCTTTCTTGCAAGTTAGAGCTTTTTTATTTATTTTTATTTTTTCTTTTAATCTAGTAAACTACCAATTATCTAAGTATGAGCTTAATGGCATAGACAAATGTTCACAGAGACTGCATCTGGTGCATTCAGGGAACAAGATATTAACCAATAAGTTGATGTTTTTACTTGGGTAAGAGTTCTTTTAGCTGGGAAATTATTGCTCTAACCTACAAAGAGAGTATTTACTATTTACTTATAAACATAGATATTCATGCAGCTTAGCCATATCCTTGTTGCAACTTAGTTGAAATCTGTCAGATTTTAGATAACCAAACCAAGGCTACCCTTTCCCCATGGGAATCAAGAGGAATTGTTTTTGATGGAAAATGTTGTTTACTAATGTGATTATGATTTTGATTGATTACCCAGTCAATTCCTTTCTAAAACTGAATCTCTCAACTGAACCTGGTGTAGAAATTGGAAAGAAGATAGGGGATATTTTTTATAAAATGGGGTTAACATGAGCTTTTTGTATCAAACAAGAAGGGAAAATACAAATGATACCAGCAGAAAAATAAGTCCCCAAATATCGCAGTTCAAGAAAGAAAAATCAGAAGACCGAGGGTAAAAATTAAACCAATATAAAACTATGTACAAGAGAAAAGAGGCACAATATCTCTTACCTCCAATTTTAGTTTTTGCCACATTTAGAGGAAATTCCTGCACCCCTCCCTCACAATTCCAATCCCAGAGTCTCCCCACCTTTTTCTGAAGCTCGACAATCTAAACAAGATAAAAGGTTTCTCCACCTCTCCTAGCCTGATCTGGGACTTGGAATTTGAGTGCATGCAGTTTTATTAGACTGCCCAAATTTTGGCTTTTCACTTCTTCAATCGGGTAGCTTGGATAAAATTTAACCCCCCACGTGAATGTCTTACAAAAACGCAAATAGAGGGATTTCTCAATTCTCACTCATAGTATTAATGGTAGAAACATCGAGACTAAAATAGGGATTTACTTGCTGAAGAAATTCAGTAAAACACCACCGAGGAAAGGGAAACCGGAGAAATCAATTCACAGCATTGAACTCAAGGACAAAAGACAAATACAGTCCATGAGGAACATATATATAATTAAGAGAAAAGATCAAATTTCTATCAATCAGCATGCCTTGGTTTGGGAAATTGAGATTCTTAGTATTATCTGTTGAAATACTTCAAAGTCATCCCATCCAGTGCAAATCTTGAGTGGATTGACATAGTTGGAAATTCAGGTGAAATTTTACCAACTGCTCCTCCGAGTGGCACTTCCAAGGTCAGCAAATTCGCTATGGCCCTGCTGCTATGATTCTATTGAATTATGCGAGTATTGATTGAGTCTCTTATTGTGGTAAGGGATTTTTGTTCCTTATTCTCTGAGAATCGAAGATGATACATATCTCTCTCCACAACATCATAGGTCTTGTTTAACCCACACAAGAGCATCCATGTAAACTGAACCAAACGCATCAAAATGCTATTGACAGTATATATATATAGGTATATCCTAAACATATAAAGTATTATGCAAAAATCAAGTTTTTTAAGTGCCTGCGATATTAGGTTGTGTGCATCAAAGTCATATTGGGCTTGTCATACATTGTCAAATACATGGCCTCAAAATTAGTATATCAGACTGCATTGACATAATACATGGCCTCAAAACTAGTATATCAGACTGCATTGACGTAATACATGGCCTCAAACTTAGTATATCAGACTGCATTGATGTAATACATGGCCTCGATATTAGTACAATAGAGTGCATTGATGTAACATGCGGCCTCCAAATTATTACATTAGAGTCCATTCATGATGTAACCATCTAATCTAAAATATGTTTTTATGCAGAATAATAAAAGGGTTGTACTATCCCTTTGGGCCTTGGTTCATAAGTTGCACTATAAAATGTATGGATAGCTCGTCTCCTCTTCTTTACATCCGCCCAAGTTACTCAACCAGGATTGTATTAGTTCCACTGATCCTTAACTTGGTCCACTTGTCTTTTGCCTAAGTGACAGTGTGTGATGATTGTAGATTTGTGCAAAACTTGATCTGAATGTGCCCTTGTGTATTTTTAAAGTTATTTCAATCTAAAACATATTGTACATCTAATATTTAATGCTGTAAAACAGAAACATAAAACACGCTGCATATCCTGCCTAAGCAAGACAGTAAATGACTAGATGCTTTATTTGATTTCAAAAGGACCTATAAAATGAAGGGATACCTTGGAAGGTCTACCATGCCTCTCAGCCCTGAGATGGGTTTCTATGTGGAACATTTCCTGTAGATTGTTGATGGCACCATCACCCGTCCTGACCATATTTAGTAATTAATGTCACCTTCTTCCATTATCCCTATTAAAGGCACTTGGCTCTTTTTTTGGGAAGCAGTACCCTTTAACTGCCAGGGTTTGTAGGGAACACCAAGGACCATCAGATTAATTACCTCAATCCAGCTGTAGGGTGTGTCAAAGTGTCATGCAAATGGATTTTTTAATTCTTCTACTGATTGTGGATGAGATGCAAAAGTCAAAGAAAAGGGGAAAACCTAGGTATTGTCACTTGCTTTCTGATCCATCTTCATAATTACAGGAAATAATAAGTCTGGGCTAGCAAAAGTCCTGAAGCCACCACCTATTTTCCTAACAGGTCTCGCTAGTGACAACTTATGATCACCTTTTCATCCATATCTTAGTAATCATTTTTCATTATGGAGAGGAATATTATCTATATCAACTATAAAGGAACATTAAACTTTCACATTAAAGTTTAGGGCCTTAAATTGCTGACTACTCATCTATAATTACATCATGTCATTGCCCACCAATGCCTTGTTATTCATCAAATTCTTAAAATAAATAACACCGTGTGAAATGATTATTTAGAAGAAAACAACAATCATCTCAACTATAAAAATGTTTCAGTCTTTACAACCCAGTCGGGGTTTTACATATTAAATTTCTCAGATGAAATATAATTGTCCCATGAGACAGGAGAACCTGGGTATTCTCATTTTCTCTCTGATTGATAACTATGGGCATGAACTGCCTCCATTTCTTATCCTTCATAACATTCTCATAAATGCCAAAGGAAATCATAAATCTAAGCTAGTAAAAGTCCCTAAACCACCACCAATTTCCCTAACAGGTCTAGTTAGTGATATTTTATCATCACCTTTTCACCCATATCTCTGTAATCGTTTTCAACGACTGTAAATAATTATCGAGAGATTATCTATAAATGTTCACATTAAAGTTTAGGGCCTTAAATTGCTGACTGTACAATAAAGTATATGTGTAATTACATCATATCATTTTCTACGGATGTCTAGTCATACATCAAATTCTTAAAATAAATTTTACCATCTAAAACGATTATATGGAAAAAAACAACAATCAGCTCAACTATGAAATATGTTTCAATCTTTACAAACCAGTTAAGGTTTTACATATGAAATTGCTCAGATGAAACATAATTGTCCACAATATTTCCATACACCAAATTTGAAGAAGTAACTCAAATTAAATGTCTAAAGTTGCTTATTAAGTGTAGACAATGGTAAAAAAATAAACAATGATAAAAGGTTATTAGTATAGAGAAGACTAGTGATATGACACTGCTGCATCATGCTGTCTGTTGCAAAAACTTACCCATTTAAAAGTACATCCATACTTATGCAAGCCTAAGTCATCGGAAAAAATTGCTTTTGCACATCACAATTTGCTGCCTAACTCGTACACATTTTAACATGGCATGCTACTTTTACATAGATCGAAAACATGTACTTGGCAATTGCCCATCATCCCAAAATTTTGACTTGGATTTGGTACTAGGATGTATATGCTGTTGAAAGAATTGATGGCTAAGTACTCTTTCAACTTGAATTGAGTTGTTATGGTTCCTTGGAGTTACCTGCACAAATGATCTAAATATAGATATCTTCTCTAGATGTGGAAACATGTTAAATAGCTTCAGAAGGGGAACTCTGATGGTTCCCATTCATTGGGAACCGTACAATACATGACTGGATGCTTCAATGAGTGCAAGTTTCTTGTTGTTGGAAGAATATTTTGACAACTGCCTTGAGCGCAGTGTAAGAGTAATTTGGTCACACTACAATGCTGCATTCTTCCACGATGTGGAAGCATGTTAAATAGCTTCAGAAGGGGAACTCTGATGGTTCCCATTCATTGGGAACCCTACAATACATGACAGGATGCTTCAATGAGTGCAAGTTTCTTGCTGTTGGAAGAATATTTTGACAACTGCCTTGAGTGCTTTGTAAAAGCAATTTGGTCACATTACTAATGTGCTGAATTTCATGTTGGTAGTGTATAGACTTCTAAGGAAAGCCTGTGAAACCTTATTCAATTCACTGGTAAATCCTTCATTCTCTATGCTCTGATAGTTCTCAAGTTAGGCCAATTGATAGTTGCATATTTGATTCTATATGCTGGAAGTTTTTATTTCCACTTGCTCAATTGTGGTGGCAGAAATAATTAATTTCCGCTGCTTGACACATCATTATATCTATAAACTACCTTGTGAAGAAGTGGGCCGTGCAAGATCTGTCAACTGAACTGGTTTCCCTCTACTTATATACCAACGAGATGCAATCTTCTCAGTTTACTGATTGGTATATTTGGAAGGCTATTGTAGTTGCAAGGTATGTGTGATGAGGCAAGTACATGAGAAAAGGGCAGGAGCTGAGGTTACTTTTACACCAGGTCATAAATGTCAACCATTTGTACACTCGTGTAAAGCACCTTGTTGTTTAATAAAGATAATACCAGGTAATTTATGGATGTTGTTGGAGCAATGGGAGATTTCTAGGTTGGCTGAATGATGAAATAAAATGGTGGAAATTATACCCCACTTTTGTATTTAGAGTTGATTAGGTGGATTTTATTTAAAGAGGAGTAGAATTAAAACTAGGAGGGGCTGTGCATAGAGAAATCTCCAACTTTTGGGGAGAACAAAACACATAGATTTGTGTGTAGATAAATCTCCACCTTTTGGGGGATTAAAACATCTAGCTGCGTCATTTATTGGTACCGTATAAAGGATAATATGGCATTGTGGAGGTGATTTAATCTAAATTGATTTAAACCTTAATTTCAGAGTAACTACTGTAATGTGTAATATTTTAATTAATTAAGTACAGTAAGACACAAGCAAATAAGCATTCAACAATGTAAAACCCTAAGCAAGTGAGAGAGGAAGATGACTTAGCTGATTCTGTACAATCTAGGAGTGATCAGGATTGAGTATCTGCTGGAATAAGTTGGAGACAAAGATGGAAATGGCTCGATAAATATTCGGAGGTACAAAAATGTGTGGGATAGAAGTGCCCACATGAGGACAAGAGTGTCTCGACGCTAGTGACCGATCAAGGTGCTAGTGTTCGCTTAGATGCTCATGTTTTGAATTTTTATGTGTCGGAAGATCTTTGCTCCAATATTCGCTCTGTCACTCCAACTTTGCTGTTAGGGTTCCAATCGCACATGTAACTTGCAAAATAGATGACTAGCTGCACATGCCCGTAAACCGCATCGAATCTAATAAAGAAGATACATAATGGGGAGTCGGCTGACCCCGACGGTCACCTGAAGAGCAAACTTACGATCGAGGCAATACGCCCTCGAGACTCCATGTAGTTCTTTGTGCTTGCGTGTGTAATGATGCCCTAGGTTGCCCTTGTGCAAGTTGCACGTTGATAGCGGGCTAGATCTAGATTGCTCGAGTATGCAAAATGTGTGAGATAGAATAGAATGAAATCCCCTCCTATGCTGTATATGCAGATTGATGCAGCCCTTGTCCCTTGTATGAGTGTGCTAGATGTATACTTTGTAGTGCTCTTGTGCCTTTGTGCAAGATTAGGTGATGATAGATAATGCTTATATTGCTTGGCCCCTTATTTGAGAGCAATAGCTAAGCATGTATATGATTCCTTTGTTTGAATTTCGTAATTATCAACTAAAAGGCTGACCCAAAATGTTAAAAAATGTCCAAGAGGCAAAAAGGACCCAAAAGGGTAAAAAAGAGGAAAAGTAGGTCAAGAGTGCCCAGAAGGGATAGGAGCGCTTGAGCGCTTCTGTCCTAGCTGGGCGCTAGTGTTCGAGGTAATTGAAAGATAAATCAGTTAAGTGCCTACAAAGTTGTAAGGTGGGCAAGGCTAGTAAAGTGCAAAAGATCAAGCAATCAAAGAACCAAAAGAAGTTTTCAACCACTAGTTTTCTTGCGTAGGAATCATGTATATTTTAGTATGCTTTAGGACCTAGAAATGTACCCAAGTGCATAGATTTTGCGTCTATAGGAGGAAGTCGGGAAGTATTGGCAATATATCTTGCGCAGACATGGTGATTGTAATTACAATGCTTGAAAGTAGATGCATGACAAGGATAGAGGTCGAATTTGGATTCAGAATCAAAAGATTATAGTCCAAGGAGAAGAAAAAGGGTTCCTTTGATGTGCATTTTCCTTTTATCCACTATCCATTGCAAGAGCGGAGTGTATAATTTCCAGCAATTTGCTTTGTAACTCACCCAACTTGAATGCTTTTGTCTTTTCAGTTACACTCGTGTTGTATTTATTGTAAAACCGTATCTGTATACTTAAGGGAGTATATGTTAATGGGTGACATCTGCGGCCTGGTTTAAAAGTAATCCAACCTTGTGCACTTTTTTGCGAACTTATCTTTTTACACTTGGTTTCTGCAATTGTATCCTATTTTGATTGATTCAAGCAACTTATTACTTGTGGCCTCAATGACAGTTAAGTCTAGTGATTTTAGTTCTTGTCAGTCAATTATCTACAAACCGATAGCCAAATGCATTGAACTGAAAAAATTGTAATTTTTTCTCAGCTATTGAGTAAATGGGAAATAAAAATGTCGATAGCATAATTGTTAACTGCTCAACAATTGAAGTGAATATGATAGTGCATGGTACGTTAATATCTCCATTGCATTCTCTGCAAAGTTATCACTGACTTAGTTACACATGACATCAATGTAGCTGCACTATTGTGTTGAGACTATACCACTGACTTAGTTACAAATGACGTCAATGTAGCTGCACTATTGTGTTGGTCTCAGAAAAATCTTCCCAGTACTTAAAATATGGCAAAGATATTACTGTTTTTGACTGACTTCTCCAAGTAAAAAAAGATGGCGGTCAAATTGGCGTCAAATTTAAGATCAAAATTAAAAGTGAACATATTCACTCCATTGCATCCTACTGCTTGCTGCCCTTGTAGAATGTCCATCGTTGTTACAAGGTTTCACAAGCTTTTTTGTAAAAGTCCACCAACATGACATGCAACATGGAAGTGTGAGAAAATTGCAGTTAATATGTATTGAAGGCAGGTTGTTAAGATATTCTGCAAATAGAGGGCAACATGTAGCCATTGCAGCATCTTGTCATGTATTGCGGGAAGCCCAAATTCCAATCAAATGGTGTAAATAGAGTTTCCTCTCTTGATGTTACCTATAGACTATCTCTTTGGCTATTTTATTCTGGTTTAAAAAAAAACCTTAGCAATTATATTTATAGGTGCCTTCCTTGTCTGGTAGCATATACTTTCTAAGAGCTATTTATTTTCTTTTAATTTTGTCCAAGGTACAGTCCAAGTGTAACATCCTTTGCAATGTAGGAGTTGCAAGAGATACTATACTACGATGCCTCATTGCTTTGCATACTGGCCTCAATAAAATGTGTAGTAGTATATGAAATCAATGTAAGGGTATTGTAGTGATGGGTTCCTTGTTTCACAGCACAACTGTTCTTGAGACCATGGCATTGAGTAATGGAAGGTTCTTATGGTACTGAGTATATCAACTCGTTGGAAAAGATTTAGTCAACCTGAACATACTAGTTATCTATGTATATAAAAGGCATCGGGAATTTCTAAATGGCAATTAGGTTTTTGCTTTGTATGTAGTTAATCATCTTCAGTCTACATTAGATGATAATTTCTACAAATTTGAAGAACATGCTGGGAAGCATCTATGAGTGTGTTATTGTACTGCAGTTTCTTATTGTACCAGAATGCATACTGGTATGCCAAGACAAAGTGCATATACGAGGTAGGTTGCAAATCATGATGCATGCAAGAGATATTTTGTGTGTTTGATGGGGCTGCTTTCGAGGGGTTGGAACACGTCCACTAAGTGGGACGGTGGGCATGCTTCGGGACATCTCAAAGTGTCCTTCAGATAGTCTAGCACAGGGGCTCGTCCTCGAACATAAAAAATAGAAAAGCTAAAAACTAAAATCTAAAAAACATTAAAATAAATAAAGTCTTCGATTAAAAAAATAAAATCAGAAAAAGAAAACATAAAACATAAAAAATAGCTCAATATGAAATTTGTAATTATTTACATTTATTTCTATACGGCTGTCTCCTAAACGGGACTGTGGAGAATAAAGGATATTTTGCAGTGAGAGAAATTTGTCCTGGGTGCATGGTGAGGCATTTTAATACTGTTTGTCCTCACTTTGCTGTTAACTTTTGCAGTATAACAATATTACTGTCTTTATGTTATGTGGCACCGCGCTTTGCATGTTCCGTTGCTTTCTTTGCAATAATAATTGATAAAATATAAGCATTACCTATATTAGAATTTAGTATACTGTTGACAATTTGGGCTCTCTTGACCTCTTTATAGCTTGGGATATTTCGTTTACTTTTGTTTTAATTGTTTGGGAGACATCCAGCTAGACATTTCCCACTTGCTGGAAACATCTTTTACAGAAGGAAAACATCTCCAGGATGTTTACCTGTCACTAAAACATGCATCATATCCCAGGGTACATGTGTCTGTGTTTCAGTAGTTTAATCTTTAGCAATATAAGACCCAACATCATGATGTAAATGTTAAATGTTATTTTATGGTTGATATGATTCATGATTTCAATTTCCCATCTTAATACTAGGTTTTGAAACATATCACTAGTATATGGGTGAAAAGGTGATCATAAGGATACAATAAATAGCTCTGTTAGGGTTTTCGGTGGCAGCTGTTGGCTGGTCTATAGAACTGTTTTTTTCCAATCCAACCTTGTAGCTCATTTATTTGTTCTGTTGTCCGGAAATTTATATGTTCCTCCAGTGATTAAAATGAAGGGGAGGGGATGGAGTGGAGGGAATGAGATGAGGTTGTGGCTTTCCTTTGGGTCTGTAACTCTTCCTTCCTCGAATCTTATTCATGCCAAGAACTATGTTACCTGGAAACGCCAAGCAGGGCAGCGTACCCACGTATTGATGTACCGGGTACTGGTACTGGTTCTAGTACTTGCCTGAAACGTTTCTGAAACTCCAAAACAGTCTCTGGTACAGATCTGCTGTACTCAGGCTGTACCAGGGACGTTTCTATACCATATCAGGCTGTACCTGGGGTGTTTTCTGTACTGTCTGAGCAGTGCTGCTATTTTTGAAATGCCTAAAAACAAAAACAAAAACTACATGCTTCTGTTTCAGCAGTACTTCATAAAAATCTAGATGATATATTCTAGAATCTAGATTAAAATTATGTGCATATGAAGATTTAAGCATATTGAATGTTTTGAATTTTCATGAATATAAATTATTTTGTGTTTCATCTTTTATGGACAAAAAAGAGTATTATGTTTTTTTTTGTATATTTATATTTTATTATTTTGTAATAATATATTGCACGGATGTTTCTGTGCTGTTTCATACCCAAGGTGTTTTTGAAATTGGCATTTCCATGTTTCGAACCCACATCTGTACCTGTTTCCTGGCAACCTAGCCCATCACAAGGATATAGACGGACGAGAATCGGATCCTTTTAGCAATCAATTATGGAAAACTGTTGGCCCTATTATGATACCAAAAGGGTGTTCCTCCTAGGACTAAGATACTAGGAATATAATGAGACCTTTATTACATGATTATTTGTAATAATCATGGTATACTAGGTTCTATGGCGGTTATTCCCTGACCCCTCAGTGTCCTTAAACCTTCCATTTTGGGCAGAGAGGTCCATTGAGCCCTTGGCACCATCTGATACAATGTACTTATTATTGCATATCAATAAATAACTTTCCACCATATTTCTTAATAGACTTTGTTTTTTCAAGTATTATTTAAATATTTTTATTTGCATAAAATTAGTACATTGAATAGCTTGAACTGTATACAAGTCTTTTTAATCTTTGTTGTATAAAAATTTCTGTTTATGACATGGATTTATATATGTCTTGAATCTGATTCGGTTAGCTCTTCCATTGCAACTTGACTATTGCTTTGCATGTTTGAAGTTTTATCTGTACTATTGTGCAAGTTTTAATGTTAGCTTTCCACCCATATATGACATGTGGAGTTTCGACTCCCTATCGTTTTCTCTGTGAGTGAGAAGAAAACAGTTCTGATTACCATATGCGGAAAATGGTGGAAGTTGTTGCACATTCGAAATGACCTTATGGGTAAGAAAATAGCATCAAGGGTGCTGAAAGAGTGGAGTTGCAAGTCCATATTTTGCATGTGCCATTGTGCATGCTGTAATATTAGCTTCCACTCATAAATAACTTGCAGAATGGTTTCCTTTGATAGCAGGAAGAAAACAGTTCTGATCACCGTATGTGGAGAATGGCAGTTGTTGCTCATTCAAAATGACTTTATGACTTTAAAAAATAGCATTGAGGGTGCTGAAAGAGTACAATTGCAAGATCCTCAGATTGTGCACTAATTCCTGCATTCTTGATTTGTAGCTCAGAATTTAGGGTAGCCATATAGTCCCATTTTCTTCTGATTGACTTATCATTTATATCACTTTCATGATCTTCCCACAGTACCATCACCTACGTGTCATAAACTGCCAAAAATTCTTTCATTGTTCATGTTGAACAATGTAATCCTGGGGGAACATTCCTTGGTAGTATGCGGAATACGGAATATATTTCTAGTAAAGCAGTTACTTTCTCATCATAATTCCAGCTGAAGTAGGTTCTCCTGCAAACCTTTAACCAACACTAAGTATGTGGGTTGTAGTATATTATGATGTCTTACTGCAATCAATGCTTAAGGAACAATTATGCCCCAGACCAATATACCCATCACTGAAATGTGCCCCAAATTGGAAACTGAAGATATGTTGGAGATCCTGGCTACAACAACAGAGGCATAGTTGAGGAGCAAGTATTCCATTGCCAGGTCGTAACAAATTTGTTGAAACTTTAGTATTCTAGACTTCTAGTTGCCTCTGGCATTTCTTTTTTAAAACTACAAAACATATGTTTATGGAATTACAATTAAAAATCTCTTGGTTAGTAGTAAACATCGGCTTAGATTTTATGAGGGTCAGGTGGTTTTCACCTCTAAGAAAAAAATTACAGTCAAGGACCAGGTAGAGGGGATACTCAACTATCTGCATAGATGATATTCACAACAGACGGCCCTAAAGTGCCCAAATTATCACTGTAATTGAAATATCAAACCTGAGTTTATATGGGCCTGTGCTAATAATAAATATTGGAGACCAGAAAATTAGAATTTGAACCGTTGTAAAGCTATCTTCATTTTGTGATGGGTTTAACTGAGATTTTTTTCCCAAATAAAATGCTTGCAGTTTATATTTTCCAAAAGTCATAATTAGCCAGTAACATTATCTTAGATGTTCCTATGATGTTCGAAGTCTCAAAACCTGCCTCCTGCATCTTTATATGTGAATTGAGTATTCAACATCAAGCTTGTAGACTGCGGGACATTGATCTCTATTTTAACTCTTGCTTGAATTTTGATGTCAAGCATAGTCATAAAAGACGATTTACTTTTTGGCTGATGTAGAATAGCTAGCTTCTGAGTAATTTTAATTTTCAAAGTCAGTGATCCTAATTGTCCCATTGATGATTTGAATTATGCAAGCTCATGCTGACTAAACTTCTTTCACGAATTGGTCAGGCTGTTACAGTTCAAAAAGCTGAAGCCAAAGCAACTAGTGGAGGGCTCCTTGCAAAGCTGCACTATGGTGTAGTACAATTTCTTGAAGAGGCAGGCAATTTACTCCAGTCCAGTGTTGGTGATTGGAATGATGTTTCAGATAGGTTCAGGGTAGGTATGCTTTGTTTCTGATTTTATTTTTCATTTGATTGCTTTATAGAAAAAGTATGTATATTTTTCTGTTATGAAGGTTTATATTTTATTATTTCTTGTCGGTTGTGTTTTATCTCGGTGTTTTAATTAAAATAATTATACTGTAAGTAGCACTTCTGCCTTGTTTTCCCAAAGAAATAAACCAAAAATTTGGACATATAAAGGGCTTTAAAACTAACCCACTCAAGTTCTGACAGCATTTAAAGAAATGAAAATTCAAGTTGCCAACACAGGCGTAATATCTAAACAGGCTTATTATGATTATAATATTTCCAAATGCATCTCTTTTGCTTTGTGTTATAAATTGCATGACAGCTCGTCAAGAATACTCATCAAGAATACAGCTACAAAGAGCTTGGTATTTACATGGCTGAAAATAAAATTTTAGCCATTGTGGAAAGTACTTCATTTTGTCCCATGCAATTTTTGGTTACTGTTAAATGCCATACATTTGCTGCTTTTCTTTGTTTCTGTATTGGAGATTTATGAGGCATATTAGGCAATATCTGCATTTCTTCAAGATTGCTGGGGGATGTAATGTAATATTGTCTACATTCTTGCATATAGCTGCATTTTGGAAAGCACATATGGTGATGATATACTCCTGTTTGCAGAGGTTTATTTCTGGATGCAGTATTCTTCATGAGGCTCGAAGTAGAAGATATATTGCTGGTGACTTAAAAGCATCAGAACAGTTGGGCCTTGCTGTTGGAGTGCTGCGTATTGCGATGAGTAGCTTCCAGGGCAAGTTACCTGGTAAATATACCCTTTTTCAATTGTTAAATTAGTTGTAAATTAGTTGTAAATATGTTACCAATGCATGTCTTGCAGTGACATCAAGGTATATGCATATGCATGTATGTGAATCTATTCACCGTTTTTCAGGTGAGGATTCTTGGAGGCAGACTTTTAGGCAGGAGATGGACGATCTTGGTCATATGCTCAGAAAGTGCGAGCATGAAAATGACTTCATTTGGCATGATAGATTGCCTTATTTGGATGAACTACCCCATTTAGAAGGAAAGAAAATTGTAGCACCAATAGCATATAAATCATTTGGATTAGACAGAGAATTTGTTTTTGTATTGTGATCAAGGGTATTTTGAAATCATTCTTTGTTATCCTGGTTAAAATGCAATAAATTGTCCTGGTGCCAATCTTCTGTAGGTCTGTATTGACAAAGCATTGCTTTGTAGTGTGTTGGGCAATTGTATAGAGTGATATGATGTCTCTCATTTGAATAGATGCAGAACAAAATGGAAAATTGCCTGCCCTATAGTCCATGAAAAATGGTTGAGGACAGCTATAGGGGAAGTGTTGACCAAGGCTACGAGTATTCTTTTGTGGGCAGAAAGTTGTTTTCTTTTGTAAGCTGGCGAACTATTTATCCATTATTCTTGCAATCATGGTAATATCAATCAATTGTTTTTGTAAAAGCATGCCAATCCATGTAATAAAACAACTGTTGAAAGCAATTAGCACTTTCCACACAAAATTTAACAATTATTAACAATTTAAAGCAAGTAACAGCACAGAATGGCAAGAGCAAAATTTGTTCATACAAACAATGCTAACCGAAGAATGGGATAATGGAACACAGCATTTCTGTCGAAGGTTTGTAGCTTTGATGCACTTGAGATGTTCAAATATAGAAGGAATTGGTGATTACGAGTCTCATTCTGGAAGTCATTCTTGCTACTAAAATTGTTGTTTCCTTTTTTAACACCGCCATTTAATAAAAGTTTTTAATGTAAGTGAATTGTAAAAGCTCTAAGCTGTGTTCACCAATTATGAAACTATTTAAAAAGTTTCATATTTGAAGCGTAAACTATAATTTGATTTTATGGAGAGGATCAAACACAGCAGGAATTCAAACATTTCCACTCTATATATATTTATATAGTTTTAACAATTGATTGGCCTGTAAAATGGATCTGATCTTCTGGTTCCATCTAAGTAAATATAAGATCAATAAGGGTTGGCCAACGTGAGAGGAGAACTCTTGCTTCAATATAAGACTTATAATAATACTTAGGTTTGGCTATCGTCAAAAGTCATATAATGTATTTATGATTTTATATATGCCATTGGTACATTTTATAATTCATTATTTTGAACCAACAATTGAAGTAGATTGGAGAAATCTTTTTTAGGAAGTTAACAAAATCAAAGAAAATCTATGTGATTGCTCTCAACTACATCTTACTGGAATTGTTTATTTTGGATGGTAAAATATTGTTGTTATATTGAGACAGATGACACATATTGTGAATATAATGATAGAAATGATCCACTATGTTTTATTGATTTCAAGGAATATGTTTTATCAGTTTGTAGAGAAGTGCACAAATACACTTAAACAAAGCATTAATTATGCCGAAGATGTTTCAAATAAGAGCCTTAGTGGTTGTAGGCTTGCAGCTCACATGCCAATGCAATCCAGGTGGTGATTTTGTTTTGCATCATCTTGTTGCGTCAGGGCCGTCCGCATCATCCTCCACATTGGACAGTTTGCTGACCATACATACGCTGTAACGTTGGGCAACGGTAAGCCATTTTAAATGGCCATCCCACTATAATTTAATATTTATTTTAACTTTGATTTTTTAAGTTGAACACAAATTTTGGATTGCTGCAGGTTTATTTTGAATAAAATATCTATTATTACGCCGAAGGCGTTCCCCCTATGGTAGAGGACCTCCGGACGTTTCTGCAGCGATACTAAATTTGACGGCCTTTTAGACGTTTTTTAAGGGATTAAATTTGACAGTCGTTTTCCTGTTTTTCCTTACTTTAGCATATTTGGTGTTTTTAAGCTTTTCCACCTTTCGCGGGCTGCGCTTCCTCTCTCTTCTCATGCATCGTGGTCACGAATTGCCTATTGTTGCTTCCATAGACCATCTGGCAATTATGGGCTGCATCAACTCTCACCCTGCACCTGTAAATGCGCCATGTCCTTCTCCGACACCAACTAATTTCAGCGCAAATCCCCACATTTCCCGATCTTGGGTTTATTTCAAGATTATCGAGGGCAATGCACATCAAATCTTCTATGCCTACAATCTGCACGTCTAGAAGTGTCTGCATTTTCCTGATTTGCCACAAGGGCTTTTGAACTCTGCCACGATAGTATTGAACAAGAGACTTTATGTCGTCGGTGGCTCTGATCTTGACGGAAAGCCTTCCAAGAATGTATACATGTGTGATCCAGTGGCCTTCACATGGTCTCAACTACCCTCCACAGGAACACCCAGGTAGAATGCTGTGGCGGTTGCAGCGAAAGAAAGGATTTTTGTTTTCGGAGGGTGCCGCCAATGCCATGACGCCGATGTGCCATGGGCGGAAGTATACGATCCTTCCTCAATGGACTGCAATTCCAAATCCACCGCAACCTTTTTCTTCCAGTCTTTCTCGACACCCATTGCAGGCTGTTGCATTCAGGGATCGAATTTTCATAAGAAATGATTGCAGGGCAATTACATATGGTGTGAATTCTTCCAGGTGGGAAAGATTGCCAGGCGTAATTTCAAATTTCTGGTTCAAGTGGAGTTCAGCGGTTGAGGTGTCCGGATTGTTGGTTGCGTATCACCAAGAAAGAATCGGTACAGTGACCGAATGTTATACAAGAAAAAAAGGAGGAATAGGAAACACATAGCACCGCTAGGTACTATTTGTTTTCTGATTTTATTTGTAGTCTTAAAACTTGTATTTAGTGTTTTATTTGCTATTTTCTACGCTATGATGGTGCAATCATGCTTGTTTAGTGAAAAATTGATATTTCAAATTTCTTGGAATTTGTAAGAAGTGATTTCACTTAAAGAGAGATGAGTTTTTTGAAGGTGGAGAAATTAAATTGGAAAATAGATCCTTTCTTCCTGCCATGTTTCACGCGGCTCTTGAGTAAACATACTAGATAGAGTTTTGTGAGGATGATTCTTTCTCGGATTGTGCAGCATAAGTAAGATCCTTATTAGGGAAATATTCCTCACGATCAAAAAAATTTCCACAGTGCTTCTATTTAGTCTTCAAATTTTCCCCTGTTCTTGATACAAAATCAGAGAAGAATGAATAATTATCTAATGCAACTAATTCTTCTTTGATTTTTGTATCATTGGTATCAGATAAGTTGTAGACGTTGGACCGGCATGGAAGAATCAAATTATCTATTTTTTGTTGCGTGTGAAGCTTTGATGTGTGTGGATTCCTTAGCCAGTGACATGTACTTTCTTTTAAAAGAAACGTCTTCTACCTACCCTCGTGCATGGACTTTGACCTACTTTAGATTTGACCTGTTTTAGCTTTGACCTCCTAAGACGTGGAAACAAACCTGTGCGACAAGTGAACTACAAACGGTTCCTCCTTTGACTTGTTTCGAACCTATGTGGCGAAGGAACCTACGTGGAACAACACCAATGCATAGGGAACATGTAAGGTAGATGATAAACAATGTTGAACCTCCCCTAAAATTGCTATTTCTCCTTCAATGTGTGATAACTTTACATCCACGTGTTTGCAATAAAGTCTAGGGATGAATAGTGATAAAAATAATAATAGGTTTTTACAGTCCACAATGCCGTGGGGTGACCTATTTTGGGTCTACAAGTGGCTTATAGCATATGGGACTACCTCGTACTCACAAGCGGGAGGAAACTAACTTTGCTACAAATGAGGCGTACATACCCTACCCCCTGTAGGATTTGAACTTGTGACCTCTATTTCAAGAGCACATGTTCTTCACCATTAGGCCAACTCAAGTGTACTTAAACAAAATTTACCTTGTAAACACGAGGCCAAGAGTCCCTGAAAATTAAGCAGCGCTTGGTTTTTCGTTTTGCAAGAATAAAACACAATGATAATCAAAATATTTTTGGAGAGAGGTGGTTGCATGTTGGAGGATCTGTGTTGTTTAGTTTAGAAAGATGAAGAATACAAGTGCACTGCAGAGGCTGTATGAGCTCTGCATGAAGATGTTCTCATATGAAGGAGAAATACCTCCACCACCAGTAATTACCAGATTAAAGGTTGTTCTTGGTATGTTATTAATTTATTATTCTTCAACATAAATCCATCTGCAACACATTATTTGTAAGTAAATTTGGAACGATCTACCTAAACATCACGCAGGTTCGTAGGTCAAAGATAGAACTAACGGTTTGAAAAATCCATCGCTAAACGTTGGCTGTGGCGCAGTGGTAGGAGGCAAAAATAGAACCTGAAGGTAACAGGTTCAATTTTGGTACCCTCCATCACGAACGTACGTGATGCAATTTGGAACAGTGTGGTATTTGTTATAAATTTTTCATTTTATGTGCTGTTAATGAAATTGCATATGGAATGAAGCCTCCCGACGTTGGGCTTGACGAGAATGAAGAAAATGAAGAAGAGAGAGAGACCAATACTTATTTGGGTCCATCCAAGAGGCGAAAACTGACCAGAAATACAGCAGCAACATTGGTTCCACCACAACCTTTTCGTTATCCTCCTGACATCACATACGTGCACATTCATGAATGTGATAGTTTCTCGGTAAATATAAATTTCCCAAACATTTTCTGCAATGCTTTAAGAATTCAAGGGTCTGAACATATTTGTTTAGTTTAAATGCAGATGGGAATATTTTGTCTGCCCAAATCAGCTGTAATTCCACTGCACAACCACTTTGGAATGACAGTGTTGAGCAAGGTCTTGTATGGCTCAATGCACGTTTCAGCTTATGATTGGTATGACCAACATCAATGGGACCCTACACATTGTAAGGAGAATGCATTACTTATAATTTCCCGTAACTATTTTTCTTAATGTAAAGTTAAGATCGATTAGTTAAAGGGAAATGGATGTATTTGTTTGCAGTTGGTGGAATGAGGCTGGCCAAGTTGAAGGTGGACAGTGTTTATATTGCATCAAGTGGGAGCTCAGTGTTATACCCAACAAAGGGTGGAAATATACATAGTTTCACAGCACTAACATCATGTGCAGTATTGGATGTACTCTCTCCACCTTACGCAGATGGGGAACCCTCTTATTATTCCATCAATCCTTATTATGGGCCACATTGCAAATGTATGTGATCTATGTTGGTATTGACTAGTTGTAACACTCTTTTCATATTTTTTAGTGTTAAAACTTGTATGTTCAGGTCATTCAACGTGAACTTGGCCTATTTAAGTGAGGCCGCCACATAGATAAACCATTGTCTTAAAATTATAAGCTGGTTTTGTTGCATTGATATAATGTGTGTTTTTTCTTTGATAGGGAAAGAGTACAAAGATGATAATGAGTATGAGGATTGTGTGTGGTTGGAAGAGATAGAAAAGCCCCATTATTTCAATGTTAATCGTCGAGCATACAAGGCCCGAAAATTGAAGTTATTTGGTATTTGTAAATCAAAATCTAATTTTCTAAAGAAATTTACATGGTTTTAATTATGCCGAAGGTGTCCCCCCTATGGTAGAGGACCTCCGGACGTTTCTGCAGCGATGCTAAATTTGACGGCCTTTTAGACGTTTTTTAAGGGATTAAATTTGACAATCGTTTTCTTTTTTTTCTGGCTTTAGCATATTTGGTGTTTTTAGCTTTTCCACCTTTCGCGGGCTGTACTTCCTCTCTCTTCTCATGCATCGTGGTCACGAATTGCCTATTACTGCTTCCATAGACCATTCCTGTTTAATAGTTTTATTGGTGAATTAGAACATGTAGAATCTATTCTAATTGAAGCTATAACCTTCCGAGTGGGTTTGTTGAGTTATTGGAGACCATTCTAATTTAAGGTACAAAAACATATAGGCCAAACATTGCACTGAGACCAGTGGCCGAGCTCCTGTTATTGCCGCCATTAAAGAAGATCCTTCTTCAGGTTTATCTCGATGAGTAATGATTTCCATGCTACTGGTATAACCCTACAAGGCGTTCAAAACCCTAATCGACGAAATTTGTGAAAAACTCCTTTAAGTCGGTTGAATTGTGTGACTTGTGGCACAAGTCATGGAGTGTGCTACGAGACCATGCACATCCGCCTTGGAATCTCCGGATAAACACAATAATAATACACTTGTTCGCTAATAATACATTGCATCAAGTACACAACAATCCGCCAAGCCTTCCTTCGTTAACAGGGAGAACCAGCAGCTCCAACGATACTCTCAGCACTAACTGTAAACACCTTGTCTATCTTTGGAAATATTCAGTAGCAGAACCATCAAATCGTTTACGATTTAAAGAGGAATACACTCTCCTTTGCTCCTGCTATCTATGATAATTAATTAATAAGGATTTGTCTCCTCTAGGAAATGGTAATTAATTAATGAGGATTTGTCTCCTCTAGGAAATTTCTTTTCCTCCACAAACTATGTTGTTATATTTATATTGAATGTATTTTTTTGGACTTCGAACACTTTAATATTATAATAAATGTATTGTTATTCCTTTCGTGTTCCCCTTAAACATTAGGGATGTTTCCACCCAAAAACATTCATTTCATTTATGATAACACTTTCAATTAGGCTTAAGTTTTTTTTGCTTCAGTTTTCTTTATAACTCATTTTGACACTTTCCATAAAGCTTGAGTTTGAAGCTCTTTTTCAAAGTGTAGTACATTAAGCTTAATTTGAAGCTCTTCAAAGTGTAGTACAATAGATATGATATAAGAGAAACACACGTGCACATAACCTTAAAAATCAATAACAATATTACTCATACCTAACCCTTACAATATCCTCATATATGGTCCTCAGCTGATCTACATAGATTCTCTTGTTAAATATCTTAAACAGACGAAAATTGCAAAGAAACCCTTCATATCCATTATATTCATTAAAGAATAAAAATATTACATCAATTTGAATACAAGTGTGATTCATATCATATAATGTAATTTAACCATAAAAAATAATTATGTGGTGGGCGGAGTCCTTGTTTAAATTTAGGTTAGGGTTAGAAACAAGATGTATATTGGGATTATTAAATATGTATTAACATTTAAATCTGAAACATACATTTAAATTATTGAGAGATTTAAAGAAATTAGAACACATGCTAAATTTACAAGTAACTTATTTCTCTAAATTAGAACAAATATCTTAGAAACTAACATGCAATTAGATCTAATATGACAGTAAAACATAAGAAGATGAGTGCACTCAATTTTTTGATTAGTTATAGGTGTGACAGGGGGATGAACAGTACTATGTTTAGGGATAGAACCATTATGCACATCATTGAACTATTTAATAGGTTTCCTCCTATTGATATGGTTGATATGGCTTATATCTTGAGCTCTATACCTTCCAAGACCTAATTTAATATTTGGGTTGAAGAATAATTTGTACACCACCTACATTTTTTTTTTGATTGGTAAACGCTTTTGACCGGAGCTATGAACCGGAGGGGTTGGGGCCCCCACCCTACAACCAGAAGAAGTGAAGAAAAGAGGAAAAGAGAGGTGAGGAGAAACAAACAAATAGAAAGAAAGAAGAAGGAGAGGAAGCGCTGTAAACAATACGGAACGCCGAAGAAGGACAGAACTAAGACCGAAGCACCGAAGGCGCATGAACGAAAGTCAAGGAGGACCATACCACGCAAAGACCCGAACACCGAGAGCGCCAAAACAACGAACACTGAAGCAACGACAAAGGATGCTGCAAGGTAGAAGAGAATAGAGACAGAGCGAAAAACGAGGTTGGGCACGCAATCCAACCCGCAAAGCCACCCACCGGAGAGAAAGCACCAAAGACGAAAAACCACCGACACACGGCCTCGGAAGCAGAGACCACAGCCCAAAGCCGCACGCAAACAGAACATGAGGGCGACCAACGCACAGCAAGAAGAGCAGACGCCCAAAAACCAACGACCACCACAGCCCAGGACCGATAAAGGACGAGCCACCTGCAGCAGCCAAGAAGAAGAAAACAGATGGAACAAGAGCCATCGCAGGAAGAAGGCGCGAGCAGGAGAGTAGAAAGACCAATACACTTCAATCACGACCAGACACCTAAAAGCGGAGAAACCAAGGCAACCCGAAACAGACCGAGCAGGCGACCCAAACACTGGCCGAAAATGCATACAAACTAAACAAGCTCCTCGAAAAACATCCATTTCTTCCTAAAGCGCCGCTTAGGAAACCAGGACATGCGGTCCCTTAACAGGAAGACCAACGGATTCAGATCCGCCCCAGACCAAAATGAAACCAACACAAACCCACAGCCCCGCAACCTGACCACGGACAACCACAACCGCCAAACCGAACCAGCATGGACAAAGACAGAAAAAGGGGAGGAAAACCTCCACCGCAGTCGCACCTGCACGAAAGAAGGACCATCAGACAAAAACGAATCCCCAACGTTGATTTGTGCCATGTGACCCTCAACGGGAACAGAAACCGAAGAGAGCGGGGCAGGTGCAGGAGCTGGGGTTTGAAACGGATCTAACACCACAACCGGGGCTAACACCTCCATAGAAGCCCCAGAAACCTGCGAAACGTTAATGGGCTGGGACTCGACAAGCAGCCCATCCGGCAGACGATGGAAACGAGAATGAAGCTTGACAAAAGTAGACACCAGACCTTCGACAGGAAAATAAGCAAAAGAAACAGGGCCGATGTCACTACTAATAAACGCCAGAAAAGCCTTCACGTCCCGACTGAGGAGGAAACCAGCAAACCGAACGGCTTCATCCAACAACTCTTCAGCCAAACACTCCTCGAGTGGACCAGAGCACAACTCCAACCCTTCCATGCAGCGCTCGGCAAGGGACAGACTGAGGGAGTCCAGCTGAACCACCACGCTAAGCGCCTTAACCCTCTCCCACCGCTCAACTCCAATGCTACCACAGGCTCTCGAGGCATGTTCTATCCATAGCCCGAGCGCCTTCCGCTCCTCAGACCTCATCTCCCCAACTTCAAAAAGAGTACACCACCTACATTAACACTACTCTAGTCATGAATTAGACTTGTAGGCTCTTTATTTGGGAAGATTAATTCTTGGAACTGGTTTAGAGTGCTTCAAATATTTGTAAGTGTCATCTTAATTTTTGATCTTGCTTTAGGGAAGAGTGAGAGATATTTTCTTTCCTTTTGATTGATTAGTACTCACGAATACAAAGAGAGTTCTAAGTGAGTAAATGAATGTCTTATACTTTCTTATATATGGTTTCATAGATGTAATTCTCATAGAGCCTAACCTATAGTGGAGATGTCAACCCATAAAATATATTGAATTGGAAAGTTGGTTATTTACTAACCGAGGACATGACTCCTTTACCCATGACTTGATTGCTTAAAATTTTGGTCCAACAAATAGGGACGATAATCAATTTATAATCAATTTCTTATCATTGATATCAAATTGTTTATGAGTAGTAGAGTAGTTTAACAAGGAGAGAAATTCTTGTAATAGACTAAGGATGGACTAGGGTATAGTATTCAAGCTCAAAGGATGTCCACAAGTCATGAAAAATTGGATTAAATCAATACTAACATTATTTGCTAATTTACCAAATTTAAGTGTCTACATTATCCCCATTTAAAGCTTGGAAATAAAATTTTATTTCTGAAGGGAAATATATACACGAGTTTCTGAACATAAATATTCTTTTCTTGAATTGTTGTATGATCCTCAAAGTAATTCCTATGGAGACAACCTTTGGAAGGGATTCAATTCTTCCATTACATTGCAAACAATATTTCAACAAGGAACAACCAATGCATAGGTTTCATTTCAAAATTTACTGCTCCACATGCGAGATTCAACCCCTCTTATTGAGGATTGGGAACTCCTAATGTCTCGCACAGAAACACACCTAACTCGGCAGGAGCTCAACATTTTTAAAGACGCACCACATTTGTTTGCAAAAAATGATCTTGTGGACTCCCACAAACTTCAGATGTTGAAGACATTGAACGTTCCGATAGCCCAATCCATTGCTCAAAGTAACAGGTAGGATGGACCAAGACATCCTAATGATGATCAGTTGGAACAAAATTTCCTACTGTGCAAACAACAAAAAATCATGCATATTGCAAATTTATGGGTTGACGTAGGCCTTGTAAATGGTGCTACAAGAAAAATCACCGACATTGTCTACGACACATCAATGCCACCACCAACATTACCTTTATTTGTTTTTGTCAAATTTTATAGATACAACGGCCCATGTTGGGATCCCTCCAATCCATTACATATTCCCATACCCCCTATTTCAAGAGGGAATCGAAGACAATTACCGATTAAAATTGCTTGGGGATTAACTATCCATAAGTCCCAGGGACTTACTTTGCATAGAGCAACTATCAACATTGGAACCACTGAAAGACAAGGTCTGACATGCACAACTTTCTCCAGAGCTCCCTCACTTATAAAACTGCACATTTCACCTACTTTTTCATTCAAAAGGTACTCAAATATGGCGCACGTACCAACACTTGGAGCAAGAAGAAAGGAGGATTCAAGACTACTATCCCTCAACCTGTTGTAAATACAACCCTCTACTTTGATAACACCTCCACTATTACTTTACTCAACACTTCTTGTATCCAAAGAGGCATTGTTGTTCAAGGGGTATAAAATGTAATCATGTTTACTGAAAATAAAATTTCCCACAAAAGGCTACCATTCATGATATAAATATTGCAAATGTATACATGTCTCGTTATGTGTATGGAGGTCTTCATGTATCTGATGTTTTGATATATGATTTGCAACTTAAAATGTACGAATATGTAACAAAATTAAATGTACACATACAACCTTTTAATATAATGGTTCATCTATATTCCTAAACTACCACTATCAATCACACACCTTATTGAGTGTACAATAAAGGTTTTTTCAACAAAAGACCCAACAAAAAACCGACGCAACACTAACACAATTAACCCTGAAATAAATACAAACCACATCAGCTATAAAAGTAATTCACTATTGAAAATAGTATCAAATGTATTCATGTACAAATTTGTAACAAGTTTGAAATGTAGAGAGAACCTTTAAATTAAGTGGTTCATCTATATTTATACACTTACAAAATCAATCACACCCCTTATCAACATCAACTACAAAAGTAATAACTATCCCTCTAAATCAAATAACATAAACCATTCGGCGTTCACATTGCATTGTATACATGCGATTGCTAGTTTAATATATTTGTTCAAGAATATAATCATTCTTAATGCCGCTGCTATTTTTGTATTGTTGAATACAAATTTACTGATAATATTGACGGTTTCTGGAAAACACATTCATGCCACTCAAGACAGGTAATTGATTTTAAAAACTGTAAAATACATTATAAATGCCAAAAATGTCCAGAATCATGTGGATAATGATAAGCGGAACCTTATAAATAGGTACATAATGCTACCATTGTGCACCGAGCAAGATTTGACCCTGCAACCTCTTACCTTATCAGTGCAGAGTGATACCAAGCTGCTGTTTTCGGCATGCAGTAATGGTTTCTATAATTTTCATCATGCCCCTGTGCAGGGCCTTGAGATTTGGTCGCAGCGTAAATATACGAAGATTGATGGCCATTTATTGATTTTTCATGTTATTACGTGCCTATATAGGTTTTTTAATTTGTAAAGTAACAGTTATGTTTTACATTTTTTCAGTCCTACAATGCTGTCTAAAATAATGAATATTTATGGTATTTATTCCGAATCTTTGAGCAATACAGGGGATTATTTTTTGTCCATATTATTTTGATATTTTTTCGAGTTTTCAGTTTTATATCAAAGTATTTTGTGATTGGTTGTGTCACAAGTTAATGTCCCCTATTTTTTTACATATGAGACCTATATTTTATTGGCGGATAAGCCTTTACTAAAATGCACTTTCTTGGTAACCTTGTCGTGGTTGTAAAATGCATTTGAAGCGCCAACCAAAAGAACACCTGTAGGTTAGAAGACGAAAAGGTGGAAGTGGAATAGTCAAAAGATTTGTTTCTCAAGCTTATAATATTACTTATTAATGAATCAAGTTTTAATATAAATGTCATGCAATATGATCTTGTGATGTAAATTTTTAAATTTGATTCCAAAGCCTCCCTTCATTTCTTTTTTGTATTATTTTTTATTTCTTGTTTCAGGATTATATTCGAGGGTTAAAAGATGTCTGAGATATTGCGAGCTTCTTCAGTTTTTGGAGAACATGCTATTGTGGGATTCTTCACTTCTTTGGTTCATTGCAGTAACCTAAATCTTCATTATCTGTAAGATTAGGAAATATTAACTTTACAAAAACTTTGTAAGCAATGGATAAGGTTCTTCATCTGTGTCTATTGTGTTTATTTCCATTGGGGTTATTCTCACAATTGATTGAAAAATTATCTCTAAACGTAGAGAACTTGATCTCCTAATTATGCTGGATGGATCAATAAGTGGTATGAGTTGGCAAGATGCCCCTCAAAATTTTTAAATACAGGGCAAAGGTTTTGAAATAGTAAGCGACATAAAAGGTGTCTGAGCAATTCCTAAAGTTTAGCCATATCCTATATAGATATTGCTACTCTAGTAGCCCTTGACCCCTTTACAAGGGTAAGTTCAGTAAACGAGAGCTATTTTTTAATTTCCTAATTAATACTCTTCATCGTCATTCCTGTACAGGCATGGAAAATCCTAGATGTTACGCTACCTTTATATTTTCAATGTTTTCCCTATTTCCTTCGTTGTATAAATTTATGGATTACATTATTGCGGGTATAACATTCACCTTTTATCTGTAGATAAAATCTGATTTGGTAATGCATATTTATACATTTTGTAAATGCTTACAATTTCTTTTAAAATAATAAGAAATCCCATTACATCAAAACTAACGAGTATCCCTGTTATAACTTGCAAAATATTAAAAAAATAACCGTAGATTTTAACAATATCAATGAAGATCTTTGTACTTAATGTAGCACAGATTGTTTAATGGAAGAATGTGTACATAAACATTGTGTTGGGATTTAATAGATTATGGTAAAAGAAGAGTCTAAAAAATCAGAATTAGTATTTTGTATACATATAAAATCAACCATGTCAAAATAAAACAACTATTTTCTTAATCATAAATGCAAACAAAATGATAATTATTTCTGATTTTCTATGCAACTTAGAGATTCAAACTTTGAAAAATAAGAATGAAATACATTTATAATATTAGTTACTTGGAAAAGTAAATTATGATTCTCTATGTAGTTGAATAGGGTATTGAGATTCAACTTTAAAAACAGAATACAAAATTAAATTCATATTTTTGGGGAATTTGAAATTTTGAAAAATAATTGAGGTTAAATCTCATTCGGGTTGCTTTCAAGTATTATGGGTTATTATATAGTGTATCTTGCGAATTATATTTTGATATCTAGGATTATGTACGGAAATCTAAATTGTTGTCATTAGATTTTATGACGTTCAATTGCTAGATTTTCCAAAACATGTGATAGCCTTGTTTTCTCATGTGAAATAATCTTAATACTATTTGAGGATATCATATGATTAGATATGGAAAAAAACTATGGTAAGGGAGTTTACAACTTTTATACGAGATATGCCTATGTAATAAATGCCTATTGGCCTTCCACAAGCACCTATGGATGATGTTGCTAGTCAATAATATTTAAAGTTATTTAATTTGGTAAGATGTTTACAATGCGTGTTGAAATTTATTCTTATTATTCTATACTTTTTTTTGGTTTGAAGTATTTTTCATTTTCATTACATTTACAATTTATTTTACAAAGCTATTAAACGCAGATTTTCTAAGTTGGTTGCAATTAAAACATATTTAATTATGTCGATTAGGCATTCTGTAACAATAGCAAGGGGTGGCACTTAATGGTTTGGACGTGTGAGCTTTTATTCTTTGCATTAAATTTGTTGTTCATTTGATCACCATTTATGAGGTTTTTTTGTAACTTTGAGAACTCAATAAAAAATAGTAAAATCTTGACTATATGATTTGTGGCCTTCCTTTTTTAGAATTTTTCTTTTATTACCAAAGCAAATAGGAAATCTTAATAGAATGTAATGAAACTACTAACCAATGTGATGCACGTAAAATCTAAGATAAGAGCCTTACAATAATGTAATTGTAGTACAAAAAGTTTGAAAGCCATTAAAAAAGCACATTTTCTAGATTGATGACAATTTAGAAATATTGAATACTCAACAAACATTGCATTAAATAGGACAATTATTTGTATTAATTATTAATATATAAGTTTATAACGACTCATTTGTGAATGAATTATACTCTAATTATTAATGCACTCATGAGGCCAAGTTTTGCCAATTGAAATGGAAATGTTTTTATTTATTTATTAACAATTTCCTATTTCATGGGATTGATGATGACAAAAATGGGGGTGAGAGAGGTAGAGGAGAGGCTCTCATAGTTGTGCCATCTGCTATGCACACGAATCTCCCACTCGTGTTGTATGTAACACTTTGCATTGACATCACTACATACTCCCTCCTTTTAGAGATAGTTAGAACGTTTGCATTTTCATTTTGATTTGGTGATGGATATGCTGACATAACATCTCCCCCTCCTAAATTCATGACCCACACCACCACGGCCAAACTAATAAGTCTCAAACAAGTATAAAGTGCCACGATGAATAAATTTAATCATAATCTTCAAACCGATCGACCCGATCATAATATTCAAATCAAGCGTTCCCTATTTATAACCTTCGATGAACTTCGATGAACCGAGCATCGAAGGAGGACCAAGAGCACACTTTTTCCTCTATTGCCAATTCCTCAAACATTTATGATGCAAATGCAATGAGAGTAACACTTATGTCAAATCTTGGATGAGCATTGATTGTTGTAAAGATAATATTTGGATATATGCATGACACTTTTACTATGTAATTTGCTACAAAAGAAGGCCTTAAGAAAATAAAACTTCGATTTTATAAGGATTAGTGTACTGTTTGGGCGGGATAGAGATATTTATCATCATAGATCAACAAGTTTGTACATGTTTGACTTATTTGGTGAAACAATCAATTAGATGAGTAAGAGAAAGATCATAGTTGCGATATCCATTACAACATATGAGTATGTGGCAACTAATTTGCATTTGGGTATATTCAATTTTTTTATCAAACGCTTTTGTGGAGCTATGAAGCCGGGGTTGGCGGGACCCCACACAATAAAAAAGATAGAGACGATGAAAGACCAAATACAAAGCAAACCGAAAATAAACGAAACACCAACGACAAAGGACGAAACACACATATGAAGTATAGCTCGAATGGGAAACACAATGACGAAAGCCACCACACCCCTCACATATTACCACCTCGAACAGGATCGTGCATCAGGGGCGAAAGAGGAAAGCGGAAACCAACAAACACACGAACCCAAAGGGTGAGTGAAAGCGCTCCCGACCGAGAAGGAAACCACACACGAACCCAATAAAACAACAGAGCGAGACAGAGCCAACATCCTGGAGCCAACCAAACGCTGCAAGTTGCAATAGATGAGGCCCAAAGAGGCCAAGGACAAACCCTAACCTCACCATGCCGAGAGACCACGGAACTGCTCCAGCTAAACCGAACAACCCAGAACCCACACAACCACCCTCAACAATGTGGCACCAAAGTGAAACCCAATAAAAAACCAAAGCATGCGAAAGCCACGAGCCACATGAAAACGAAATGAGTCAAAACTACATACCTAGAACCGCTGGTAGAAATCAGATCAAACACGAGAGGACAGAAACCTGGGACGCTTTCTTATACGACGCTTGGGGAACCAAGTCTGTCGCGCCCTGAAAAGGTAGGAGAAAACAAAACCGACTAACCCCAAAAAAATCCAAGGATCTAGATCTCGACCACTATTAGGCACCCCGTCATTCTCCATTCCAGACCTTGAGGAAAAATGAAAACCAGAAGACAAGGAAAGAGAAGAAGGCAAACCCCACAACTGGCTCTCCATAGCCTGAAAAAATCCACTCTCCTTGGATGAAACACGAGGCAGAACTCGACTAGGAGGCTCAGGATGTCCCTCCAAGAGTGCTAAATCCGAAAATACTTGCTCAATGATGGATCGGAAACCAAAGCACCTCTGTCTCCTTCTCGGGATCAGCCACGAAAGGAAGAACAGGAGAAATTGGGGTTGTCTCTGCAAGCAAGGGCTCTATATTTGGCTCAACCAGGGAACAATGGAAACACGAGTAGAACCGAACAAAGGTTGACTCTAGTTCCTCCACCGGAAAAGGTTTGAGTGAAACAGGACCAGGAATCCTCTTGAGGGCCAAGAAGGCCTTCACATCTTGGCTGAGGAGGAACCCAACGAACCGACCTGGCTTCCTCAAAAATCCATTTAACCAAGCTGTCATCAAGCGAGTCCTGAACAAAGCAACAAACTCTCCATACACCGTTTTTCTAGACAAAGGCTGAGGAAATCTAGTTGGACCACCTCATTATGCTCCTTTACCAGCTCCCACTACTCAGCTCCATTGACATCGCTTGCTTTCACCGCCTGCTCAATCCAAAACCCTAGCTCTCCCATTGTTTTCCCTTATGAATTGCTATGTTACCTAAACAATTCATAAGTTAAGGGTATCTGCTTCCTTAGGTATATTTAGAAATTTGTTAAGGATATATATTGTGACAAAGTAAAAACATAATTTGTTTGGGAAAATCCCGCATATCATTCTAGGTGAATCACATTGACGTGCAATACCATTTTGTAACACAAATGGTGAAAGAAAATAATATATAACTAGAGAATTTTTATTCAATAAAAACATTGTAGATTCATTAATGAAGTCTGTGAGTAATAGGAATTTTTCTTGTTGTAGAAAATCAATGGCCTTGTTTGCTCACAGATGTTGAAGGTATGTATTCACGTCCATTATGCAAAGTGATCAAAAAGTGGGAGATTGTTGGAATTTTCACACACTTTGCATTAAAATTTGGTACTATATAGGTTGTTTGTGCAATACCATTGCGAAGGAATAACAAAATGTATGTTTTCATATTGGTGCATAGGATACGTGCACACTTGTTGTTGTTGTGTTATGAAAGTTGTACAAGGTTTTCACAATGGTGTGATATAATTTTGCATAGTGATACACCATGTTTCAAAGTATGGTGATATGAGGAATTACACTACCAAAATTATTCATTGCAAGAACATATTGAGCCGTTGTATGTGTGTATGAATACATATATCTATTTGAAGTGTCGATAAAATTTTATTGATGCCATGAAAGTGAGTTGATAAGGTGAATTATATGATGGCAATATTTCAAGATAGTTTTTGGGACTCTTCAAATTCCCTATTCTACATGAACATTACTTAGTGATGTGTCTATATATAGATGCATAAATTATTTTGGGAATCATGACAAGGTGTCTAATGTAATATTTGTAGATCTGATGAAGTGATGTATATTAAAATTTGTAGAACCTTGAAGTATGTTATTGTTGTGTAAACAATTAAGATAACAAAATAGAAAAAAGTTATTTTCTAGATTTTTAACCCAAAATGGGTTTTTTCGAGGTAAAATATTGTGTATTCTCTATACATTCCATTTTATTTATATGTTTAAGATTATTTTAATGAAGCTCATCTCTATTTAAGTTTATTGAGAACAAATATCTTTTGAACCAATAAAGACAATATATATAGAAACGAAACACATACTAATAACATGCCCCAATAAATGCATGGTAAATACCATGGAGACATAAACACCAATCATAATGCACAATATAGTGTGTACGATATGGATCTTGGCACCAAACATAGTAGTAACATATAATATAATTAAATAATGTAATCACACATAAGTATGTAACCACATACGGGACAAGTGAAAACATCAAACACATTGAAGCGGCCAAAACCACATAAGTAATCAATCACATATAAATGACACATAATTGATTACTAGAGGATCCTATATGGATACAAAAATACATGGCAAAAAATTACATGTAGAAGCACACACAAGCATAAGAAAACATTTTTAGCAATCATAGGGAATGCAAAAGAACAAAACCGATCTATTATATGAAGCAAGGTATAACATGTAAAACATAAGCTAGATAAATATATGTAATAAACAATTTAGAGTTCGATATGATCATGGACAATATGAAATATATAACCCAATTAGCACACTAAAATATTTCCTAGTGTAGGCATGCCCCCAAGTTGAAGGTTGCCTCCTAGCTAGGAATGGTGAAGCTAAAAGAATATGTAAATCCATGATCATATGTAACATGTATGTCCTAGATATAAATTAAATAATATAATAAAAATTATATGCATAAAAACATATATTTGATCTTATGTAGACAAGCATGATATGCAACACTACATTATCGAAAAAGGCATTTTTGTCTTTGTGTTTTTATTATTTTTAGATTTTTTTTTTTTTTTTTTTCAAGGGCTACAAAAGCAATGAACCAAGAACCTATCCAATAGATGAGGATAAGATAAAATAAGAAAATAATGGCCAATCAATGAAACACAAGCCAAAGTGGCGAAAGAAAGAAGAACTCAAGTGAAATACAAACCGGGAGGATAAAAGAATGACATAGAAATCGGAACATGATAGAAGAAGGTATTTTTAAGATTTGAAAAATGGAAGAATTGAGAAAAATAATAAAATCAAGGGAGGATGAAATATAAAATTTAATATCACCTACATACATACAAGCCCCTCACTCTATTGATATGAATAATGAGTACAATTACGAGAACCACTATGTTCTAACCTACGACTATTGGATTTGTATGCACAAAAAATGAAAATTAAAATGTTAACTGAGATACAAGAATATTATAAACAAATGCACATGTACATATGTATTTAAATTCAATATATTAAATGAGTTATTTATGCATCGTACGCTAGGAATATACCATTACAAAGCCTTTGTTACTATATGAGTTGGAAAAAATCTTCCACACAATCACTTCTACATTACATTGCCACAACTAACTAATCTATAACAAATAAATGAATGAACTCAAGGATCATGTACACAATTTTGTATTTTTTTCTTATTCATGTGGTTAATGATGTACAATAGGGATCTTGTATAAAAAATAGGGAAATATTTTTTCACAACAACAAACTAGTTGTTATAAACAAACTATTATTTGGCGTGACTAAAAATGGACTCACCAAACTTTTTGCACACATATATTAGAAACAAATAAACAACCTCCTAATTTATGCGTAACCTTAACTTAATGCCAATAAAGAAAAAATGAGGATAGTTAGGGAAAGACCACTAATAGTTGTGAGCACACCAACAACAACCCTTAAGCACAAGATTAGGGAGATAGAAAAAAATCCAGGAGACATATACTTATATATGGGTTTGAGAAACTACACCATATAAGGTACACATGGAAAAATATATAGTGTAATACTTTCTTATGGACACCAATCCACATTCCTAAAATATAAGGATGTTGAGTCACTATAAATGCCAAGTCAAAATCGGAATTGATTATTTATACGTGGATCAATAAGAAGAAATACTAATAAAAAATTGGGAAAAAGAGTCACCACAAGTTTTCTCAAAAACTAGTAAAAAAGCGAAGTGGAAGAGATAACATATGCTACATGACATCCCAAGAAGCAAAATGGATAAATAATCGAACACATTTTTGAAGGAAGTGTTTGGTGGAAGGAAATTCACTAAGGAACTCAATCCTACATGAGTAGTTTGGATCCATTGCTTGATCATCGAAAAGGAAAAACTTATATTGTACTCACCAACATAGCTCCGTATAAGGAGAATCGAGAAGTGTCAAAAATGCAACTTTTTACCAAATTGAACTCAATGAACTTCCGATGTAAATGTGTCCTAAGGGGTTAAAAAGGAACTCAACACATATAGAAGAAGGATATTACCCCCTCTCATAATGTGGATTGAGTGATGTGATATATTTTTTCATGAGTGGACAAAGCACACTATTTGAGCATAAAAGAATAAAATATGAACATGTATGCACCATAATAGTTTCTTATGAAAATAATACTATAATTCCATCAAAAATACATACAAAAATATCTCAAGAAGATGGTCTTGGTGGCGATGGAACAAAAAAAACTGTATATAAAAAAATAATCATAACAAAGCACACAAGCATAAAGGTAGACTAAGACGAAGTAGAAAACCATTGAGAGCTCTAATACCATATAAAAGTTAGGAAAACTCGTCCACCGAATCACTTATGCGCTCCATGAATGCATTTAACTAAGCCACAATAAACATATGATTGAACTTAGGGAGCATTCACACAAATTTGAATTTGTCTCTCATTCATGCGATTAATAGTGTACAATACGGAACTTCTATAAATAATAAGGAAATTTTATTTTACAATCACCATATAGTTGTCTTGAACACACTATTATTTAAATTGCCTAAATATGCACTCAAAAAATGGTTTGTGCACATATCTCTCAAACATCTAAACAACCTCTCTAATTTAAGCTTAAACTTGTCTTAATGTGAATCAAGAAAAAAACTAAGCTAGTTAGGAAAATAACACTATTAGCTTAGTGTGTACACAAAAACATTTAAGAGGATCATGTTGCTATGCATATCTATGATATGTTAGATCAAATATTTGAATTAAATCGTAAAAAATATCATCAACTCTCACCTAGGTCACATGTTTAAATAATATAAAATGTCTAGTCAAACCTGGGGACACAATATATAAAGTGTCACACATCATTGTCATGTATGCTCCTTACGAATATCATGAGAGTGGAGCCAATTCTGTGTAAGAATATGAATAAAAGTGAAATGCAAAGGATTTTTGGAATGTTGATAAGGAATATAGGAGGAATAAAATTAATAGGATGAAATTAACATTAAAAAAGTGATTGAAATTTGATAAAAAATTATACATACTTCATGTTACATGTAAACATATATTAAAATAAATTAAATTTAAATTGTATATCACATAATAACGGACCACATAAACGATGTTCATGCCGTCATCAAAGTTTGTTCTAGGCATGGAGTCTGGAGTATTGAAAGCACCCATTATTGACAAATGTTGTTGATGATCGAAGTGTGTGAATACCACTCCCATGAAGGTCTTTAGTACCATTCATTAACTTGTCACGCATCCCATCAAACCATGATTTTGATAAATGTGAATCAATTGCAACATTAGCTCCTGTAGTCTCTCCACATATTTACAAATAATTAAAAAGGGATGTCATGGTTTGAGCCAATATTTTTGTACAATAAAAGAAAATTTGATCCAAGTAACTGCATGACCTTGCATAATTGGCAAGGGGGAATTAAGCCCCGGGAATACTAGGTAATTGCGCCAATAGTCAAGGGGTGTCTAAATCTAAAGATTTTCATTATTTTTGGCTATTATTAAAACTTAACATTAATTTTTACCTGAAGTCAATATTAATCGATCTTTTTATTGATATTATTATAAAGTAACATAAATTTTATGCATGCACATAAAAATGTACTATAATATTTTTACAAGTAAAAATACATATGCATATTTTTAAGCTCATACAATATTGTTAGTATTGTTACCCATTCTCTAATGTAGCTCTAAATAATTTAGGTGTGTAACTTTTTCTTAGAAAAGGTTCATGTATATTTTATAATGTCACTAGTGTAGCTAGTAGAGGAAATATAATTGAAGGAAATAATTATTTAATTCTCTATTCCTAATGTATTGGGGAAATATTTTTTTAATGGAGGAATTAGTAAGCTTGGTCCAAATACCACTCTTCACAAAACCATGGGAGCAACCTAAGAACTTTTATTGCTTTACAAAAAAATTGTGCTTTGTTTAGTTTGTGTTCCATTACCTACTTAATATTGGTAAATAAGACGAGTAACCAACATTGTATAAAAAATTACATTTATTACATTTTGAACACCTCATGCAATTAATTCTCCTCATTGTCCTTATTAAATAAATTTATAAGATATTTTTATTCTTTTTGTATACCATTTTTTCTAAATTAATTATTTATTATGATCATTATGGAAATTTTAAAATACGATAATGTACATAACTTTTATTTATTTATTTGATGGATTTTAATTAAGAGACATTCAAGGGTGTTATGGATGAGTTATTTACTTATTAAAAATATTTCATTCCACTTGTATTTAATTCATGGTCAACCAATATTTGTTAGTCCTAAGGAAATAAATCGCTATAAATCAGCCCATACAAATGCTATTTTTAAAATTTGTTTGCCTGTGAGATTATTATAATAATGTGTAATTATGGTGGTCTATGCCAATAATTACACATTAAATGCCGATCTTCCACCTTTGATATTCGTAGTGTATAGTTCAATTCATTCACATTGAGCTCATTTGGACTTACAACTACCGAGCTCATATTTGAGTATTCCGCGGGTTGTCCTATGCCGAGCCCCACACCTAGCATCAATGCTATGAGCTCCAATTTAGGTATTTTTCCTAACTCGAAGATTTCCTGTACTGTGTTGAGCACGATCCCTTTTAAAAATAATTTATCATTTTTATTATTTAACCAAGAGGTGAGCCCATTAGGGCTGATTTTCCCGTTCCAAGACCAACTCGAACCTTCAAGACATGGAAAGAAGGAACAATCCCAGAAGATCCCGAAACAACATACAAGGCTCTCAAGGCTTGTAACCTCATTGTCCATTTTTGCTTAAGGGGGCAAAAATTGACAACATTTTTGGTGACCTCTCGGGGATGCTTGCCTACTAAGCATGATTCTAGTAGCCTTGTATATCCGTTGGGCATGGAGTCTATATTGGAATCCTGAAGCAATTTGATCCTCTGTGATACATCCTGAAATCCCCTTAAGCATTGCTGATCTTGGACCTCCCTAGAATGCTAAGCATGAAGTATACCGAATTTGATTAAAACGTGGCATCTATGGAACACTGCATAATTTTGACTGAAGTGGATCATGAAAATCTAATGAAGCTTTGAAATTTCCTTCTCCTTGACACCTTCCAATGATGCAACAGTGTGCATAACAACACAAGAGTGAAAATGGAAAACAAAAACACACGAAACAACTGAAAACCATACATGCCCCAAGTGGAACCTGGGGTGTGCATTGCACTTATTCTGCTGAAAGCAAACCTATACTACCCTATACTAACCGGGAGCATAGGTGAGCTAAAAACCCCTACAATTTGGTTGTAAAAATAGCTCCCCGCCTCACAATGGATTGCCATGCAAATGATGTGACAATGGACATAGCTGAGAATGTGAGTAAAAAACTAAAATAGGCCCAATTCTCCACTTGGTCTATTGAGACATCAACTGGAAAGAGAAATAATTCCTCTTTTAGTTGCTCTGCATTTGTCTTGTAGAGATACTCAACTACCTACACCGTTCAAACATTAAGCATGATTTTCACAGTGGTCCTTAACTAATCCATACACCGTCCAATCATCTAAATATACCTGTAAGAAGTTGTGAATAAATTCCTTGAACGCTTGGACAACTATGCACGAAAATACAGCAGGCACATTTTTTAGACCAAAGGGCATTACAGTATAGGCGAAGCTACCCCATTCAGTAGTAAATGTAGTCTTCTCTTGATCCTCCTGGGAAATCCTAACTTGATGATACCCAGAGAACCCATCTGTAAACGAATAGATTTCGCGCCCTGCAACTCCTTCTAGTATTTCCTTAGTAAATGGCGTAGGGAATGGATTTGTTACACATGCAACATTCAGCTCCCTATAGTCCATGCATATTCTAATCCGTCCATCCTTATTGATACTAATCACCATTGGACTAACCCATTTTGACTCATCAAGGGGCTTGATAATTCCAGACTTTAACATGTTATCAATCTCTTCTTTGACCTTTTTGCGCAAATTGGGGTTCATTATGTAAGGCCTCTTTCTAAATGGGTGTGCATCCTCTTGATGCTTTATTTCATATCCCCTAACGATTCATGCACCACTTTAAGTTCATGGTACCCCCTAGGAAATAGGTCCTTGTATTCCCTTACTAACTCTATGATTTTTGCCACTTCAGAGTCTAACCAATAGTCTCCAATTATGGCTTCCTTAGGCTTAGTATCTGTTCCAATATTCACCCACTTTTTCTTCATAGGTTCATGATAGGCACACGTGGTCCTATCTGCACTGTCCAATACCTCAAGCCTTCCTGTTAAATGGTTTACATCCAAATTATCTACTTCTTTGTCATCCACTAGGTAGACCATTTTTCCTTTCTCTTTCTCAAGGAAAAATAGTTAAGCGCTTGATAACTTTCAATGTTTCTTCTACGGAGGTTTTGTAGAGAAGAATTCAAATGTCCTGGGTCATTCTTGCAATTAAAGTATGCCAATTTCCAATTTCTCTATGGAGTTACGCATATACATATCAAGCACGTGCACTGACCTTGTAAAGTGAAATAAAACCGATGCACCCATAGTGAATGTGGTAAAGCTTCCTGCCCTTTTGTCTAGATTCTCTCACATTTCTTAACGTGGTGCTAAACATGTTGATTACTGTGACAAATACAGATTTGAGTAGGTGCATTTCTCCTAAAGAACCTATTAGTAAGAGCAATCCCAATTTCATTCCAGCCGACAAGATTATCCTCACAACCACCCACCGAGCGTGTTTTTAGTCCCACATATTGTATATGCTAGCATATTTCTCCTCTCCAGTGGGTCTATCCATTTTTCTTCCATGGCACGCAGGAATACCATGGGATCCCCTTCTCCTGTGTAACAAGGTACCGAGTTTTTACCTATCCTCCTAACATAACGTGGTTTTGTGCCTCGAGGGAATATGCTCTTTACTTTGTGCCCTACCAACTCATAAGGGCTGTAAGCCCAATTATCACAAGCAACACTTGTAGTATCGCTAATAGATTGTGCATCCTCCCACTGAATTAGTTCTTCTTTGGTTGGTTAAATAGTCTCTCGGATCTTGGATGGAACGATACATAAATCCTATTCACATCTTCTTCACTTAAAAGCTCAACATAGGGCGTAGACTTTCCATCTGTTAAAGGGATAATGGCCCTTTCCTCTTTATTTTCAAAGCTGATAGAGCCCTTGTTGAACCAACGATCAACATTATTTGCATAACACCAAGGACACCCTAATAGAGAGTGGGAAGCTATCCGATTTCTGCCAAAGACTAAAACTTCAAAGTCTCTAGTGAACTTGGCTCCTTGTATGGTAATGGATGCATCTTTTAAAACTCCTATGGGAGTGGCCTTAGTTCAATTAGCCATGAATAATACATTAGATGATGGCTTCAATGGGGGTCTCCCCATTTGTACCCATGCATCCAAGGTAAAAACATTGACTTCCGTGCATATATCAATCAGTATATTACTCAATAGCCACCCATCCACAACAACATTTAGAGTGATTTCCTTTTCATAATCTAGGCTATGAGGAGGAGATTTACATATAGGATCTGTTGTGCGGTCTCGGTACTTACGCACGGAGTGTTCCCTTTTAACTAACTCCTTAACAAAGTGGAATGATATTCTCCTAGCGCAACATTTTGTACACTTCTCTCGAGTCATCTTCCATGCCAAGTAATTATGGTGGTCTGTCTCAACACAATTTGTCGAGTCCACTTGTACATGTCCTCCGAGAATTTGCTTTTTTTGACGAAGAAAATCCTTCCAACGGTGATGCTATTGGCCATGAAACCTATGAAAAAATGGGCTTTAGCTCTCCTCATGATGTGTAGATTGTAGCCATATGGGTAGTATGTGTCCCGATAGATGTATGATATGGATAATGTCGGTGTGCTTGATATCGATCATGGCACCAAACATATGATAACACATTAAATACTCCATAAAATCATATCCACATAGTGAATAAATATATTTTACCTTAGAGGATGCTTATTTTTTTGCACCTCATTTAGTTCCTTTCTTTCATGCTTCTCATGCAAACTATCTTGCGTCCTTCTCGTCGATTACAACTACTATGGGTCTTGCACACTTAATATTGCACAACTCCTTCAAGATTCCATACTTACATAAACTATTCCTTACCTTATTCGTTTTTCATTAGTGTCCTTAATTTGCACATTTCTTGCACATCCTTTATAGTTCATGGGCTTATGCATAGCCTCAACTTCATTCACACCCCTCTCCTTAGCTTCTTTTACAAGTCTTTCTCCCCTTTCATCCTCTGTAAAATTCTTCACCTCTAAGCCCATTATAATGAGACAATTTGTTAGTACCAAAGTCTAGCTAATTTCGAACCTCAACGTTAGGATAACCCCCTTGTGCAATGTTGGACTAACGTTCCAAAATATACAAGTTAATATCATTTGTCAAAGTCAACCCGACATCCCTACCAAAGTCATTTTAATATCCCATAATTATTAGTTGCACCATAACATCACCCTATAATTTTTTTGATTATAAAACATTACTAAAACACCCTAATTTGACTCAAAAACCTTCTTTATAGATATAAGGTGATTATATGATGTGTTACTCACCAATCCAAATTTTGTAGTGATTCCACATTTTCGCTTCCTATAATAATGAGTGCAGGGTTTTGGGATGATCCATTCTCACCCTTATTTTGGGTCTCATTTAGATTATGGTTCCTTCCTTGTTGACATTCTTACTGTTGTGTGTCAATTTTCATTCTAAGATGGTCCTTATTTGTGTTTGAGAGGTGTATAATAAATACATAAATGCTTTATTACATTTAGAAAAATGAGGAGCCTTATTGTGAATATATAAGAGAATATAATTAGAGCACTTAGAAATGATATTAAAGAGTCTAAGAAGATTTGAAGCATTATTTACTCTATCAATCATTTATTCTAGCATGAAAATTCATATAGAGTAGACCTCACATCATATTTGGACAAACTATTTGAATCATTACATTATAATTAGTGTGATTTTTAAAATATTATATATTATTGAGAGCATTGATAAATATCAAGGAATCTTAGGTTTTCTTTAGTGTGCCGCAAGTCCCCAAAAAATCCATTTCCTTATCATTTTTAGATCCAACTTCCTTGATTTTCCAAAACTATCTCAGTATTTTTGTAAAGAGAGCCAAGTTTTTAGAGCTCTAGAATTGATTAATGGGATTTTCAAATTGGTTTTCACATATCTTCCATTTAGCAAGCTCATTCTCACATTTCTACGAATAGAACTATTCTAAACATATCTTGATGGTTCTAGGAGCAATATCTATTTACTCATGTTATTTTGGGTTTTTCTTGCCTCATGTTCTTAATATATCCAACACTATTTACTTCAACCATTATCTCTAGATGTGCGGAGATTAAATATTCTTTTTAAATCCTTGTCACAATTACCATTATAGGAAAATATATTATAACACTAGAAATAATTTAATAGTTATGTTTGCTTTTACTGTTTGACATATTGCATTTCAATTAAAAAATCACTTTTCCATAAAACGACATGCTTTTATCTACTAAAGAATTGAAATTTTATTTTAACGAAGATTCATTTCTTTGAACGAGAACTTAAGTACAAAAATTTGCAATACAATTATCTTTAAAATGTTTGAGAGATATTAATATTAAGGCTTGTGTTAGATTTCTTCTTTACCATATTGATTAATAACTTCAATATACTTTAATTTGGGTTGTTACATAATTTTCAACCCACTGTGAGAGATGACACCATTCTAGATCTACTACTCCGTTGGGTTGAAGACATATTTATGGGTTGAAAAAAGAGCTCCGATCTTCACTTTACATTCAAGATATTAAAAATTTTTGTATGAATTCTCCAAACAAACAAACAAAAAACTTTTAAATGAAAATCAAATTAACGTCAAATTTAAAATAAAAAATACCTTATAAAAATCAAATGATCATTAATTATTAACATGTAAAAACAATAGAGACTACCACCTCTAACGGACTACCACCTCCAATGGACTACCAATAGATAACATCTCTCAACATAACAATTTAGTAAACAAAATCTAAAATGTATGGCAAAATTCAACATAGTATTTTGGACGAGCATAAAATGACCGAGTCCATTCTCTTTCCCAATCACAAAATCTATATTAAAAAAATGTTAAGTAAGAAAAATTTAATTGGTAGAGAGGACATGCTTTGCTACTTTATGGATCCCCGCAGGCTAGAATTTCAAAATAATTTGGTTTGTCAATTCAAAGGTTTACATCTTTTGAATGGTTGTAAAATTATTATTCCCCTTATGGGAAAGGCCCTTCCGGTCGTTTTGGCGAGTATGTTAAATTTGATGGCCTTTTGAACGCTTTTTTAAGATGATTACTTTTGATGGGCGAATGAGCGTTTATGACGTCTTTGTTGGACGTTCTCGCTTTTCCCATCTATTTTCAGCGATTTTGCTTTAAAACATTACTTTAAACCTCCACTTATCTTTCTGTCATTGGTGCTGGATTTTTTCTTAAAGGTTTATGTGATCTATGTGTGAAAAATCTATTACGATTCTTGATTATTAACCTCCTATCTTGTAAGATTATTTGATCAACAAATATTGGAAAATAACACAAATCAGTAACTTCACAAATACAAGCACATAAGAAATACCCAACAAGGTGAACACAATATTTTCGGACAATTGTCCCTGGAAAAACCCCGTAGGTAAAACCCGATTACTACGGATGAGAAATATATTAAACTTCAGCAAATCAAGAGATACAAATATTGCTTGCCTCTTACTGGCAGAGCTCCGACAATCTCCTAATCCTCCTGCTGATATTCCTCCACTGCTATCTCCAACGCTATCACTGCGCCCTTGCTAACACTGCAAGACTACTTGCTAACACTGCAAGTTTCTCTCAAAACTTCCTTGTTACAAATGACCCCAATGACCCCCTTATATACTACTCTCGTTGAAAATCAACGGCCGAGATTAATACAAATGAACGGCTGAGATTAAGACAACTCAATAACCATAACAACCTTGGTTATGAGGTGTCACCTAAAAGGAGTCAATATTAGATAACAATTGTTCTTATCCTAACAATATTTGTTTGACAAAAACAACTATTTCTCTAAATTCTAGGCTGTCCAAATAACAATTGGATGAGGACAAACAGCTGTCCAAGCTACAAACTACTAAGATTAACACTCCCTCTTAGCGAGGAAGCTGTTCTGCATGACACCCAACATCTCTCTGAAGAAGATAAATTTTGCCTTCCCCAATGCCTTTGTCAGAATGTCTGCTACCTGCTGATCTGTAGGTACAAACTGTAGCTTAACAACACCGCATGCTGTACACAATCTCTGATGAAGTGATACTTGATGTCTATATGTTTTGACCTATCATGAAACACCGGATTCTCAGTCAACTTGATGCAACTCTGATTGTCATCAGTGTATCACCGTAGTCTCAACCTTCTGACCAAACAAGGCTACTAGCAACTTCCGAAGCCATATAGCTTCACATGTTGCCATGCTAGCTGCTATGTACTCTGACTCTGCTTGAACTCGAGCCACGGACTTACGCTTCATGCTTGAACCAAGATACAACTCCTGATCCCATGAAACAACACCCTGAAGTGCTCCTCTTGTCCGTTGTACTACCTGCCCAATCTGCGTCAGTATAGCCCATCAACCTGATTCCTTCACCTCGAGCATATATAATTCCATACTCGATTGTACCTCGCAAATAACGCAGCACATGCTTTGCCGTGATCAATGCACTCTCTTTGGCTCAACCATGAACCGACTAAGAGAGTTAAGCAAAAGCTATATCTCGGCACGGTATTGACCAAATACATGAGAGAACCAATCAACTGCCTATATAAGGTGGGGTCTACATCCTTCTCCCTGGATGTGTCTACCTTCCTCCAATTCATGATCATGGGTGTAGACATGGCTTTGCAATCTTCCATCCTGAACCTTTTCAAGATTTCCATGCAATATTTCCCTTGTCCAAGGAAAATATCTCCATCTTCTCGCCATACCTCCATGCCTAGAAAGTAGTGCATAAGTCCCAAATCCTTCATCTCGAACTCCATTTGCAATATCCCTCTTACATTCTTCTATGAGCCCCGGTGAACTGTAAGAAACAAGTCATCTACATATAGAACAAGAATGAGAATCTCACCTCCAGCTACCAAGTAGTAGAGATTAGCATTTGCCTCACTCTTCACAAAGCCCATTTCTGTAAGTAACTATCAATGCACTCATACCATGCTCGGGAGCCTGCTTGAGTCCGTCATAACGCTCTCTTCAATCTACACAAGTGGGTCTCTTTCTTTGTGTGCTACAAAGCCTCTCGGTTGTTCTATGTATACCTCCTCTTTCAACTCACCATTAAGAAATGCTGTCTTGACATCCATTTGATGGATCTGCCATCCCATCTGTGCTGAAATTGAGATTACAGCTCGTATAGAAGTATACTGGAAACTGGAGCAAATGTCTCCTCGTAGTCTATTCCCTTTCGAGAGAACCCCTTTGCCACGAACCTTGCCTTATATTTCTCGATGCTACCATCTGCACCATGCTTGATCTTATAGATCCAACGTGATCCAACCACTGCCCTATCTGTTGGTCTAGGCACTACCTCCCACACATCATTCTGCATAATTGAAGTATACTCCTCAACCATTGCTTCTTGCCACACTTGATGTTGTGCAGCCTCCTGATAGCTAGAAGGTTCACTATCTACCAACATACTAACTAATGCAACATAGTCATCATACCTGGCTGGTGGTTTCCGTTGTCTATCACTCCTCCTAGGAGTACCCACTAACTCCTGAGTATTCTTCTGTGTCTGTTGAACCTCACGGTTCTTGTTGCCAACTGTAGAGGATGAAATATCAAGCTCCATGTCTTCTTGATGCATCTCTTCTTGCACCTATTGCTCCATACTTTGAAAACTCTCTCCCCGAGTCTATGCTTGTACTTAGTGCAAGTGTACTCGAGCTTCTTTGCCCTTGACTCGATTAAGTGATCCTTGGAGCTTCTATTGGCTGCTCACTCTGATCATCTACTGGCAAATCTCTAGACCTTCTAAATGCCTTGTCCTCCATGAACTTGACATCACGTCGAACAATAATCCTCCTGGTCCCTGGAATGAATATCTGATATGCCTTAGAGGTTTCATTGTACCCCACAAAGTACCCTCTCTCTGTGATCTGATCTAACTTGTACGTGTATCCTTAGGAATGTGACAATATGCCAAACTCCCAAAGATCCTAAAGTGACTGACATCTGGCTTCTTCCCAGTGAATGCTTCCTCTAGTGTCATCCTCCCTAGTACCTTATGTGGAACTCTATTATGTATGTATCTGCTTTGTATTGCATGCCTCGCCCACGAGATAAGCGGGGCAAATCCTGGTCATGCAACATAGCCCTTGATGCCTCCGTTATAGACCGATTCTTCCTTTCAGCAACTCCATTCTATTGCGGATTGTAAGGAACAATCCACTCTCTCTTGATTCCTTCTCTGGTACAGAACTCCTGGAACTCATTGCTTTTGTACTCACCTCCATTGTCTGACTGAAGAAATTTTATCTTCCTTCCTGTCGAATTCTCCACAAGAGCTTTGAACTCTTGGAAGCGACTGAAAACCTCATCCTTGGTCTTCAAGAAGTATATCCATGTCTTCCTGGAGAAATCATCAATAAAAGTAACAAAGTACTCATACCCTCTGAGAGACTTCGTCGACATTGGTCCACATACATCTGAATGTACTAGATCAAGAACGCCCTTGGATCTGGTGTCACTCCTTGGAAAAGATGCTTTAGCAAACTTCCCCAACACGCATCCCTTACATACATCATCGTGCTCTGTGCTCACCTCGGGAACACTGTCACTTTGTCTCATGGAGTAATTTAAGGGCTCCATGATGGATATGGCCCATCCTTCTATGCCATAGCTCTCCCGATCTCTAAGATTTCTTGTTGCTCATGAGTGCCTTAGGAATATCAAAGCGCAGCCTATAAAGTCAACCGCTCCTAACTCCAATAGGCTGTGGGTGATTTCCAATCCTTGTGCTTGATCAACACATGTGCCCCTCTAAAGAGTACATTGTACCATTTGTCTGAAGGACAGAGATACGAAACCAAATTCATCCCCTAAGCCTGGAACATGCTGAACACATTATGAAGGGGAATAATCTTACCACTCTCCCTCTGGCAAAGGCAGTTCCTTTCCCAAGTGAGTTGAGTTTGGACATGTTCCCCATAGAGATCTGGATTCTGGTGCTCTCTTCCTTATAATTGGAGAAGTATTCTCTAACTCCTGTCATATGATATGATGCCCCACTATCTATGTACCAAACACTCTGTGAGGTTGAGCTAACCATACATGCTATGAGTGTGCAAACTCATCTTCCATTCTACTAGAGAGCTCATCTACACTTCTTTGAAGCCATGACTTGCTTCTTGCCTTTCTTTTCATTCTTCTTCCTTTCTGGGCAATCGCTGACATAGTGGCCAAACTCGTGACAGCCATAGCACTTGATCTTCGAAAAATCTTTCTTCTTCTTTTCACCTTGTGAATTTGATGCTTTACTAGACCCCTTCTTTGCTTTCCCTTTACCCGCTAGGGCAACATTTTCCTATTCCACCTCACTTTTCTGACTCTTATTGTTGGCTCCATTGACAAGACTTAGTCTAAGCTCCTCCTGAGTGAAATCACTCCATAGTCGATCCCAACTCGGTAAGGTGTCTCGTCCATTGATGACTTGAACAAAGACATCCCATTGCTTAGTAAACCCATTTAGGGCTATTCTCACTAGCTCGTCATCACTTGGCTTGTCTCCAACAGCTGCCAATTCATCCTTGACAAGTCTAAGTCTAGTGAGGTAACTTGTGACGTCTTCTCCCTTATTCATCTGGGTATTCCTCAACTTTTCTCGAGAATCGGCTTAGGTTAGTGGTAGCATTCAGTGCATGATTCATAATGGCATCCCACATCGTCTTCGCTGTATCTAACTCTGCAATATGCGGAACAATATGATCCTTGACACCGTCAAGAATCAGCCTCCTCGCCTTGGCATCTTCCTTCTTATATGCTAAGAGTTGTGTTGCATCTGTAGGTACAGGTACAATAGTGGTCACATATTCCTTGATACCATTCTCTTCCAGCAATAGAGAAATTTTGGCTTTCTAGACACCAAAATTTGAGGCTCCATCCAATCTGTCCTGATCTCTTAAACCTATTGAGGCCATCTTAAAAGAAAATAATAACAATAATTTTGAAGAGGTTAAACTGGGTTTTATAAACCCTCACTTTCTTTCACCTAGGGTAAATCTCTTCTACCCGAACAAAGCTCTGATACCATGTGAAAAATCTATTACAGTTACTGATTATTAACCTCCTATCTTGTAAGATTATTTGATCAACAAATATTGGAAAATAACACAACTGTAACTTCACAAATACAAACACATAAGAAATACCCAACAAGGTGAACACAATATTTTCGGACAATTGTCCCTGGAAAAACCCCAGTAGGGAAAACCAGTACTACAGATGAGAAATATATTAAACTTCAGCAAATCAAGAGATACAAATACTGCTTGCCTCTTACTGGCAGAGCTCCGACAATCTCCTAATCCTCCTGTTGATATTCCTCCACTGCTATCTCCAACGCTATCACTGCGCCCTTGCTAACACTGCAAGACTACTTGCTAACACTGCAAGTTTCTCTCAAAACTTCCTTGTTACAAATGACCCCAATGACCCCCTTATATACTACTCTCGTTGAAAATCAACGGCCGAGATTAATACAAATGAACGGCTGAGATTAAGACAACTCAATAACCATAACAACCTTGGTTATGAGGTGTCACCTAAAAGGAGTCAATATTAGATAACAATTGTTCTTATCCTAACAATATTTGTTTGACAAAAACAACTATTTCTCTAAATTCTAGGCTGTCCAAATAACAATTAGATGAGGACAAACAACTGTCCAAGCTACAAACTACTAAGATTAACACTATGGTATTGGATCTGGTATTTTTTTCCTGTGGTCCTGTATTTTCTTCGAATGGTAGTGTTGTTTCTAACGTATGTCCGAGCGGTTCCGTTACTTTTGTTATAATTGAACCAGTAACTCATTATTGCTGATATCATTTTTTGTTTGTTAGCTGATATTTATCAAAGCTTCACGTCTTTGCAAATGTGACACATTTATTTAACTAGATGTCTGATCAATTCCTTAACATGTACATAATGTGTGCAAAGTTAGAATTAGGACTGTACAATTTTAACCAGCTAACACAGAAATAGAAATCCATCTTAATATCAGTTTTTCTGTATTGGTAGAATTAGGACTGCACAATTACTGCCTCTACCAGTTAACACAAAAATAGAAATTCATCATCATTGTATAGTCCAGTAGATACTTCTGCCCAAGTGACTTTTTCTATGTTGAGATTCTGGATTATCTTAATTCGATGGATATCTATTTATCCCACATTATATGAAGTGTTGTCACAAATAATTAAAAAACACATTAGTGTTGTTGATTCTTTGGACTTGGAGTAACTATAATCAAAGGCCATCCTGTTATTTAAGTAAGTTTAGTTAATTGTTAGTGGTATTTGTCAAAACTCGGAATCGCATTTATATATTTAATTAATATTTTTATTATTAATCAATTTTTTTTTATTATTAATTAATATTTTTAATTTTGTTTTATATATTTATAAATTAGAAATCACATGTGTCTAATATAATGTGGATGTGAATACTATATGTTATTTGTTTTAAAGCGATAGTTATTATTTTTGTAGTTGATGTTGAAATATAGATTAATTATTTTATTTAAGGGTTCTATCTCTACATTTCACTTGTTACAAATTCGTATATATACATTTGCAAATCTTATATCATGAGTACTAGTATTTTGCGGAGTAGTTTATTTGAACTAAACATGAATATATGAAGACTTCTGTACATTTGCAGATTTTATAGCGTGAGTAGTAGGTTTTTAGGCCATTTTTTTGACACTAAACATGAATACGTTTGCAAGTCAGCAAGGAAAGATGCATTGTTTGATGACATAAAAGGAAATTTTTTGAGAATAAAGAAACTGCATATGTTGCTAAAGGAAAAGAATATCAGTTATACGGAAAAATATAATAGGTTCACATAGTCTACAAGGATGCAAATATGTACATAACAAAAGTGCAAGTAATATTCATTTATTTTCTTAGTAGTACTTTCAATCCACATAGTAGTAGGAGGTAATAATATGTCAATGTAAAAGAAATAGAACATACATTTAATTCACTAAATGTAGTGGTTCATCTGTATTCCTATACTTACAAAATCAATCATACCCCTTATCAATAACAATAATAACTATCCTTCTAAATCAAATAACATATACCATCTGACATTCATATTACATTGTAAACATGCAATTGCTAGTTTAAAACTATCTATATAATATAAATGCAGTACTTGTTTAAGCGTGCGTGAAACTCTTATATATATTTATATATACAATAAAGACATATATATTAACAAGATTGACGGTCTATTATTTTTCTAACGGCTAAACATTTACGGTCTATATAAATTTTTACCTGTACTTTGAAACGAAAAAAACAAGCTACAGCATGTCAATTTCAGGCCAATTTCCCACGCCTTTTTAATTTGCTCCATTAGCTCCACCCCTTCAATAAGAGCTTTCCTTTTTAATTAATTATTAATTAACATACATTGAAGGGTGTTATGGCTGAATTATTTATTAATTATTAAATGGATTCCATTGTGCTAAAATTTGATCTACCATCCACTCTAAAACCTCCACGTCATTAAACTTTGTTAAATTTATTAATATTTAAAGATCGTAGTTGACAACCCTCAACGGATTCTATTAATAGAGAACTTCCCAAAATAAAGCAAACTTTGGAATTTTTAAATTTGATGATCTATTTATATGAATGAAACATTCTATTAATAGATTATTAGAATGAATAGGTGTGAATAAATAGAGGAATTATTTCAGAACACGGCCATTCCAGACATGGCGGATCCAGACATGGAGGACAGCTACGAAGAACACATTGAAGGTTTTGTAGTGTGCACATATGATCTCATCGCGTTCATGGGTACCAGATATGAAGAACTACGCCGCATTCTACAAATTCCCGATCTTCAACAACGTCTAATTCATCTTCAACAGATCAATAACCCGCCACTCACTCGTTTTCTTCATGATTTTACTATCCGTCTCGGAGAATTTGATCGTGTAACCGATGGGGATTCTTCAATCGAACCAGTTCGCAGGCAAACTTATGACAGATTTACGAATCTGTATGACGATCTGCAGCAAATAAGTATGGAAGCTGCCATGGAAGAGGAGGAGGAAGAGGAGGAAGTGCAGGCAGAGGCAGATAGAGAGGCGGTGGAGGCGTTACCTTCAGTAACATTTTCAGAGGATGATCAGTCCGAGTGTTCAGTCTGCATTGAAACTTTCAAATTGGGGGAAAATGGATTACAGATGCCCTGTCACGAAAGCCATATTTTCCACCGCCATTGTCTTCTGCCATGGCTGGAAAGACATACTACCTGTCCCATCTGCAGGACAGATTTACCAAAACACAGAAGCGCCGGGGACATTTCAAACGGACGCACAGCTTAGGAAATGGACAAATTCGGGAAGGATGCAAACCAATCTAAAAATAGCAGTTACCTGTAACTTGGTGTCTCAATGACTTGCACTCTGCATCTCCTTTCTCCTTTAAATTATTGTCAAAATATGCATGTGCTTATAGAAAATAAGTTTTGCATTGGTTGCCCACACCGTTTTCCATGTCCTTCACTTCTTCTCCCTCACAATACCCCTTCTTTATTAGTGCTCTTTCCCTCTCGCTTCTTCACTCCCTTCAGTTACACTTCTTCGATCCATCTCCTTCATTGTTTCCATCATACATTTCACGTATGATTGCTAGTTCTTTTAAAACATGGGTTCAAGAAGAAATGAATGTAAACATACAAATGTCTTATGTGAACAAATTCTTATTACATCTAAATATTGTTCAAATATTTTTTTGTCAACCATTACATGTGAATATGTGCACATTTAACAAGACATTACACTTTCTAATAAATGTGTTTTCTTAGTTTAATGTTTTCCCAATTATATCTTAAATTTAATCAATCTAAAGTTTGATGTACATTTGTTCAATCATTTTCAAGACGATTTTTCTTTCATTTACACAATATATTCATATATTTACATTGATATCATTTGAAACAAATCAGAGGTAGACTCACTTTCAAAAATAATGAAATTACTAATCAATAAGGTATATAAAAATTTTGTGATAAAAAGCCTAAAATTAATATTTCTCCACATTTTAAACATTGATGTATTTAGGTCATGGCTATCTATAGGATATCACTTTTATATTATGCATAGTACATGACCATATCATACATATTGTGCTATCAAATGGACCTACTTATACATTTTATTTGTTTGGAAATATCAATACATTTTCTACAAATAATTACTAACAATTCAATGTAAACAAGGTAGTAAAGCATTGCACTCATAAATGAAAGATTATGAGTATTGATTTGTAATATTTTTCGGAAAGGATAAACATATGGTGTTCATCACACTTTACCAAGTATTTAAGATGTACATACTACTTATCATCATTCATTTGCATACTTTTTTCATGATTAGTTCCTATGGAACACGTGTTGTGTGGGATAATATGTTTATGATACAAGGTCCTTAAATGTTATAATCGCATCTATCAGGTCATCATTCACGATGGGTAAGTAAGACGAGTCGTAGTAGATGAAGGCTCTAGAATCAATTTCATTTCTCTGTCTCATAAAAAACACTCGGCTTTTCTACCGATAACCTTAGATAACCTTAATCACACCCAACTTACTTATTGCGGATTTCATAAAACATGTCAAAAGCCACTTAGTTGCATTTGGATTTCCATCACAGTGGGACCTAAGACCATTCACACTAAACTCATGGTTATATACCAACCTCTTTATTACAATCTCTTGCTTGGTCTCCCTTGGACACACTATATGCGCACATTCACATCATCTGGGTACTAATGCATTAAATTCATTCATAATAGTCAATAATATAGACATGTTGTTGATTCAAATACTTAGAACATACATGTTCCCTTTGCTGAATAATCCTTTTAAATTCCTACTACTGCCTCGATGCCTAAGATTCCATACCGTGATTTTTATGACTATATACTAGATATTCAGATCATGTTAGTTGACCCAGATAATGATGAACCTAATGAATTACAAAACACAGTCAATCAAAACTATTTACCAAACACAGTTACACTTCGAATTCCTCCATTTATACAACCTTGGGATTGATTTCCTCTCATTTCATAATATGAGGAACCTCCTTGTAATTCTTCCTTCTCTAGTCATCATCATAACAACCCACTTGAAAATGATGAGCTCAATATTCCACATCTTTTCATGGATCCACCATCCCCACTCTCTTTTAGAAAAATGGGGGTCATGGAATGCGATGATACATTTGACTATGAGAGACTTGATTATGATGAAATTACAACTTATTCTACTTCACCTACCATTAATGAAGACTACATTTTATCTCATGCCGAATCACGCCATTTAGATGTTCTTAATTACCAACACATCATAGAAATAATACATACCTTTTAACCATAAAACCCACATGATTGAAACTTCTTTTGGGGCTTCTCATGATATCACTTCTCTGACCACTCCACATTTTAGGGAACCTCATGATGCCACCCTCCCTTTAATTAGAAATTTAACTGGACAATAAATCTTCAAAGAATAACACCATCTCTTTAACGACATTCCTCAAATTAACTACTTCATCAAACCTACTATTTTACTTTCATTCATCTTGCTTTGGTTTATCATTTCCACTTGGTTTTATACAACCATTTCTTCCTACCTTGGATGCGTTGGTAATCTATCTATCTCTTCAGGCTTGCTTACTCTATGGCATTGCGTCCTAGTTAGCACCTTTTATCACATTTGATCATCCTTATAACATCTACCCATTACGTTTTTGTGCTCTTCAACATTTTTATTTTCCTCTTGGATATCATCCTTCCACATGACCTTCTAGTTAGGTGATTTATGTCTTATTTTACTAATTATCTTCTATTTTTCTTTTCAATCTTCCTTATAAAGGGTTCCAGTAGTTCTTGTGCCCCTTGCGGGAGAGCCGAGTGACACCGATAAAGAAAAAAGGTAGTGTTTTTTTATTAGTAAAATTTGGAAAAGGATCCAAGAACCATAAAAAACAAAAGATATTTGGGAAATAAACTACCAAAACAAAAACAACGAGTCCCAGAGGGTCCAACAGACTTGGCCCACAAATTACAATCAAGTATCAACTATAAGATACTAAGCTCTTTTTAATAGAAAGATACCCAAGATTACATCTAGGAAAAAGCCCTGAAACAACACAACCACCTAACAAAGAAACCAAGAAGAAAGTTTAGCTTTAGCTCAGTAAAAATTCTTCAACTTAATACCTTAACTTTTTTCTAGGCCTCAAGTTTAAATGATGTGGAGGTAGGTATATTTCATTTAACATTTATTAGTTATTTACAAAACCTTATTTTTAGCTTTACTTTTAGCATTTCCTTTCAATTTCATGTTGCATAGATATTTTCTTTAAGACCATATTGTGTTTCACTATTGTGTCACACGATAGTATTCAGTTGTTGCATATGTATACACCATCGTTTTTAGGCATTCTAACTATTTCTTTTGTGCAAGGGTGGTTGTTGCATTCTAATCTTGAGCAGGTGCCTTAAGCCATAAGTATGTACCTGCAACTTTCCCCCCATCTCTAATTTCATGAATTCCTCGGGATTAGGCATGTAATCCGAACAAGAATCCCTTGCAATCAAGAATTGTATCTAGTAGTGCCTTCCAACACAACTAATTCCGTATCTTCCTGATAACAATTCTAGGTTGGATTGATTTCCAGAAACATGTCCACAATTTTTTCAACAAACATCTGGGTTTTTAATTTCTCCATAAACCACCTCATGGAAAAACGACGAGAAAAATCATTTAAAAGAGGTTGTTTCCCTCTGAGACAGTACCTGTGTTTGTCCACATATTCAAAAAAGTGGAAAAACCACCTACTCATTACTTGGTGATCTATTCATTGCATTGCGACCTCTCTTATGAAGATGTGAGCCCTATATTCCTTGTGTCTCATCAAGTTTGATAGCACAACAAATTTGAGATGTTTTTCAAATAATTATTTGTATCTATTATAAAGATCTTTATAGTAATTGTCAGGAATTAGTTTCTTGTAGCATAATATATTGTAAATTCTTGATTGAAGTTTAAAGTAATCATCAGAAGTAAATTGCTCCTTTAGATCATGTAGTGTGAAAATAGCTTCAAATATTTTTTGGAACTTCACAATTCCTTGTTTGATCAGATTCCATCCGTATTCCAGATCGATTAACTCATTCTTGCTCACCATTTCTTATAACCAATTCTAAAAATTAGGTATTGTTGTAGTGAGGTGTAAGTGTCTATGTTCAATATTTGAATTTCTTCAAGAGAAATTAGGTTCTATTTCAAGTTTTTTGATTGTAAATTTCAATCTTTGAATTGAAATTTGAAATGCTCCAGGAGAAATCATATTTTCTTTGAACATTTAAAGAAAAATTAGGTTCTTCTAATTCCCTCTTTCTGCCTTGTGCCAATGAAAACAATAATGATAAGGGGTATTCAAATCACCATATTTATATATTAATAAATTTAATAACCTAAGGTTAAACAGTGCAGGGAAGATCAAAATTTAGCATTTTTTAATTACGACTAAGATGTAATTATGTACCTCCCACATTTTTTATTTCCAATTATCTATTCATGTCTTCCTCTTATCTAATAATTTAAATGTTGTCCAATTAAAATCTTGATGTTGTAAAGTTCAATTGACATATAAAATCTACCTATCGTTTATGTGACCAAATGATGCAGGGGCTCAATTATTGATGATTGTTTGTGCATCAAATTTTCCCTATAATTACTTGTGTGTACAACTCAAAATGGGGCATACAAATTACTACAAGAATTAAACACTACGGCTAGGTTGCAAACCAAGAACCTATTGGAATTCCCCCATTTATTATATTGGACCCTTTAAGTGTAAATTCCACTCATGTGAATAGTGCGAGCAAGATCAAGACTATAACATGGAGCACATATAGCAAATATTATTTGGGTAGGAACAATTTGAGCCACGCATTAGGTGTGTGACATGTAAGTAGGTAATTTCCATTGTCTAATTGAGATCCTTGACGCCTTACATACATACATACATACATACATACATACATACATACATACATACATACATACATACATACATAAGTAGGTAATTTCCATTGTCTAATCGAGATCCTTGACGCCTTACACATACATACATACATACACACATACATACATACATAGAAACTCCTATTTTTGTCAGTCATCATTCATAGACGACACCTTCAAGACTATTGTTAAGGGAAACCCTATTTGATATCTTGATAGCTAGAGAGGAACCCTAAACATAATTGTGCATGAAATCGCTAACTTTGGTATACCATGTCCACTCCACATATCCATGTCTCTAAAGTGTCCCATTAGACACACAAGTGGAATCCCCTTATATATACATGTGTTCTAAATGCCCAAAAAATACAAGAGATGAAATTACAAACAAAAAATATTGACATTGGAATGTCTTGCACACTGCACCTCCTTTCTCCTTCAAACGATAAAAAAAATATACACGTGTTTATAGAAAATAAGTTTCGTATTGTTGAATGCACCATTTTCCCTGCCCTTGCACTTATCCTTCCTCAAACCCCTTCTTCATCGCCCCTCTTCCTCTCCCACTTTTTCACTCCCTCCTAGTTACACTTCTTCAATCCATCTCCTTCATCGTTTCCATTGAACATTTCACGTGTGATTTGTATTTCTATTTAAACCATAAATTCAAGAAGAAATGAATGTAAACATATAATGGTCTTATGTGATTTTTTTTTACTGAATCTAAATATTGTTCAATTTTTTTAAGTGAACCATTATATGTGAATATGCGCACATTCAACAAGACATTACACATTCTCATAAGTGAGTTTTCTTAGAATAATTTTTACTCGATTATATCTTAAATTTAATTAATCTAAAGTTTGATGTCCATTTATTCAATCATTTTGAATACAATTTTTCTTTCGTTTACATAACATATTCATGTATTTAGATTGACATCATTCAAAACAAAAAAGAGGTAAATTTACTTTCAAAGAGAATGAAATTACTAATAAATAAGGTATGCAAGAGTTATATAATAAAAGGCTTGAAATTACTAATAAATAAGGTATATAAGAGTTATATAATAAAAGGCTTGCGATTAAAATCTCTCCACATTTTACAAATTGATGTATTTAGGTCATGACTATTTAATCTTATAGGATATTACTTTTATACTATGATATTACATGCATATTACATGATCATCATATATATTGTGCTATCAAATGGACCTACCTATACATTTTATTTGTTTGGAAATATCAATACATTTTTACAAATAATTACTAACACTTCAATGCAAACAAGTTAATAAAGCATTAATGTTATCCATATTTCGCCCCGGGAAAAATATTGGATCAACCACGACCCCACACGGAAAGAATCAGAGAAAACACATTTAAATCTTGCAAACTGGTTGCAGAGGGACTCTACAATGGAATGACGGGGCCTGCAAAAGTTTAAACGACCATGTGCGAGAAGAAACGACTTTATCGCGTGAATCCGTGTCTTAAATCTATTTGATAGACTCGGGTAGGCTCTAAAATGAAAAAGAAGGGTCGGGGAAGGAGGCCGAGCAGTGTCAGAAGAACCAGAGGCTCGAGGAGAAGAAGCGGCGAAGATTCGAAGTCTTCGGGCTCAAAACAGTTCAAGGAAGAGTCCAAAATTGACTAAGTATGGAAGAGCTAGCAGAGAGAACAACATGTCCTAATGATGCTTCTCCAAAGATGAATCCATAAAGGGAAGATCAAACAAGCGCCACATCTCCATGTGTCCCAGGCCGAAACGAAGGCATGGTCAAATGGTCAATAGAGTCAAAAGGCAGCCAAGGTGGGTCTAAAAATTAGCTAAGTATAAAGTGAAAGCGGAGGTTGCCAAGTGTCAGCTTGGCGCATCTCCAAGAAGTTTTCCCAACGCTGGGACTCAGTCGCGCCGATTCGCCACGAAGCCCCGGGACCGAAAAATTATAAAAGGGACTGTTGAAAATTCCATAGACCTGCGGAGGCTGCCAAGTGTCAACTCAATGCTCCTTCAAAGGAAAATTTTGAATTGGGATTTCAAGCGAGTGTTGTGCCTCCACGTGTCTAGTCTTAAAAGGGGGCAGAGTCGGTTGAATAGTCAATGCATGGGGCAGGTCGGTGGAGTCTGCCAAGTGTCTAAATGGTGATGATTCAAGGATTGAATAGATAGAGGGTTTCAAATGAGCGCCAGAATGCCATGTGTCCCAGGTCAAAGTGGGCCGTTGGGGGAAGTTGGTTTTTTCCCCTTGTTATTCCAAAGGTGTAAAAGTTGCAAAATGGGGCGCAACTCTGCCCAGGAAAAAGTCAGCGTTTGAGCCTGAGTCAAGGAAAGCGGGGAGTCGGAGGAAAAGGTGAAAATTTTCCTTTTGCCAAAAAGGCACAAAGATAAAAATTGAAGCGCATCTCCCCAGCCAACCAAAGGGTGCCACGTGTCAGTGGAGCTTCGGCGCCGCAGGGTCTTCGAGTTTTGTGTTTTGTGAAAAGGGGAAAAAGATAAATTACGGACCCGCAAACCCAAATTTTGCTCTAATCTGACTACCATGTGTCCCATATAAAAAAGGGGACCCATTTTTCAAACTGTTTTCCCGCCTATTTGTACGGACTCAATACAAACTTCAAAGGGGCATATCTTTTGACTCAGGGCTCAAAATATTGCAAATCTGACACCGTTGGAAGCATCTCGACACCCTCTACGCCATGTAAACATAAAAAAACCATTTTTGCAGGCCCTAGTAGGTAAAAAATGAAGAATATTCTTATAAGCCATTAACGCAAAATCCAATCTCTTCAACTACCAGATTTGATTCGATTCGATCTGCTGGGGAACCGGAAGTGACATATTATGGGCAGATTTGCAAAAGGCATTGATATTCAATGGTTGAACTTTCAAAATGGGATTCGATGTGTATCTCATGGTGGTTGGAGCAAGATTCGAATTTTCCCTCTTCTCTCTCTCTTATTCTTTTTATATATTGTAACACTTCTTTTTTGAAAAAAGAGAGACATTTTTCGGGCATAGAGAAACTCTGTCAAATTTGTTTCTTGACGCCATTTTTGAGCAACGAACCTTCTCCTACACCTGAAAAATGCATTTGTGCCTCTATTCCAGAAATGTAATGGTCTGTACACCTTCCAAAGCAATAAAAATGGTGTTTTTGTGGTGTTCTTCAACCCTTTGCATCGTTTTGTTATTTCTCCGTGCCTCTCCCTTCCATATTTGTTTTTCTGTGCATGTATTTCACATTTGCAGGTGCAGGATGTTGTGTTTCATGGAGTTTAATGGCATATTTGAAGATCTAGGCCGTGTCACTTCTGTCTGACCTCCCTCATCTCCATTATATCTGTTTCTTTCTCCCTCAACAGAATATCTCGCTTCCTTTGCTGGTGTATCACCGCTTTAGTGTAGGCTTTGTTTTTTCCCTCTTTCTCTTTCCTTGGTTCCTTGGAATGGTTATATTAGGTTAGGTTTAGTTTGCCTGCACTAGAGTAGCTCGTGGTAGGTAGTTTAGGATCAAGAACCAACTTTCTCTGGAGGATCATCTTAGGTTTGCAAGTCCCACAGCTTGAGAGATGATCCAATGTTATGCAAATCACACCAAATGACTCTGCCTTAGAAAAGCATATCCGACCACTCATTTGGGGGTCTTTGTGATTTTACACCAATAATTATATCATAAATGAAAGATTATGAGTTTTGATTTGTAATATTTTTGAGAAAGGATAAACCTAGTGTGTTCATCACACTTTACCAAATATTCAAGGTGTACATACTGCTTATCATCATTCATTTGCATACTTTTGTTCATGATTAGTTCATATGGAAACCGTGTCGTGTGGGATAATTTACTTTTGATACAAGGTCCTTAAATGTTATAATCACATCTATTAGGTCATCATTTACAATGGGAAAGTAAGATGAGTCCTAGTGGATGAAACCTCGGGAATCAATTTCTCTTCCTTATCTCTCATCAAAAACCTCGGTTTTTCTGCTGATAACCTTAAGCACACCCGACTCACTTGTCACAGATTTGGTAAAAACATGTCAAAATCAACTCGACTACGTTTGGATTCCCATCATAGTGGTACCTAATACCATTCATACAAAATTTATGGTTATAGACTAACCTCTTTATTACAATATCTTGCTTGGTCTCCCTTATACATACCACATGTGCACAGTTACATCGTCAGGTACTCATGCATTAAATTCATTCATATTAGTAATTAATATAGACATGATGCTGATCTAAATCCTTAGAACATTTATATCCATTTTGGTGACAAAACATTTCAAATTCCTAATCCTGCCTTAGTGCACTAGCATTCCATACCACGATATTTATGACTATAGACTAGATATTTAGGCCACTTTAGATGACTCGGATAATGATGAACCTAATGAATTACAAAAATAGTCAAGAAAAACTATTTACCAAATGCAGTTACACTTTGACTTCCTCTATTTTTACTACCTTGGGATAGATTTCCCCTCATTTTAGAATATGAGGAACATTAATTTTTCCTTCTATATTCATTATCATGGCAACCTACTTGAAAATGATGAGCTCAATATTGCACATCTTTTTACAAACCCACCATCCCCACTCTCTTTTAGAAAAATGGGGGTCATAGATTGCGATGATACATTTGACTCTTAGACACCCAATTATGATGAAATTACTACTTATTGTACTTCACCTATCATTGATGAAGAATAAATTTTATCTCATGTTGAATCACACCATTTAGATGTTCTTCATTACCAACACATCATATAAATAATACATAGCTTTAACCATAATACCCTTATGATTGAAACTTCTTTTGGGAAATTTCATGATGCCACTTATCTCACCACTCCACATTTTAGGGAACCTCATTATGCCACCCTCCCTTTAATTAGAAATCTAAATGGAAAATAAATCTTCAAATAATAACACCATATCTTTAACAAAATTCCTCAAATTAACTACTTCATCAAACCTACTATTTTACTTTCGTTCATCCCGATTGGGTTTATCATTTCCACTTAGTTTTATAAAACCATTGCATCCTACCTTGGATACATTGATAATCTATTTATCTCTTTAGGCCCGCTAACTCTATGGTATCATGTCCTGGTTAGGGCCTTTTATCACATTTAATCATCCTTTTAGATATACCTATTAGTTTTTTATGCTCTTAAACATTGTTATCCACCTCTTGGCTATCATTCTTCCCCATGACATCCTAGCTAAGTGATTTATGTCTTATTTTACCAATTATCATTTAGTTTTTGTTTTTAATATTCCTTATACAGGGTTCCAAGTAGTCAATGTGCCCATCATATGCGAGCTAAGTGACATTTTTATTAGATAAGGTAATAAGTTGGATTATGGCTCTAAAGGGCCTTACAAAAGATACATTGTGAGAAGATACTTGTTAGTGAAAAATCACAACAACCCCAAATGGCCTCAGATTTGAGTGGGGCATTCGATGTGATTGCACAACATTGGACCATTTCTCAAGTTGTGGGACTTACAAAACTTGAGATGGACCTCCAGAGAAGGATGGTTCTGCTTCCTAATCTACCTGCCACAAGCTACTCGAGTACAAGTAGAACCTATCTAATCCTAATCTAACCATTCCAAGGGACAGGGAGAGAGAGAGGGTGAAAGAGAGCCTACACTAAGCGGTGATACACCAGAAAAGGAATTGGCTGATCAAAAATCATTGCCTGAAGTGGAGAGAGGTGAGCAGAGGAGGGGGTGGACAAGATGCACCACGGACTAGAGATGAGATTCACACGGAACACCACTTCAAAACCCATTAAACACAACTCCCAGAACCTGCAATAAACATCATAATATGCATAGTATACCCTACAATGATGAGAGGTGAGAAGAGACAAAAAATAAGCAAAGGATGGATAGATGCATCACGAAACATATTCTATTGCTCCAAAAGTCACATGGTACATCATCAGTGGGAAAGAGGCAAGAAAATTCCATTACAGAGCCATGAGAGGAGGCTTAGACTCCACATTCTACCCTAAGGAAGAAAGAGAGAGGGGGAAGGAGAGAAACAATGACCAACCATTTGAATATGCCCCTCCTTTACAATATATAGGAAGAATGAGAGATAAAGAGAGAGGGAAAATTTAAACTATGTTCTAACCACCCCTACAAATGCATTGAATCCACCTACCGTAATGAAGAGTCTCATTTGGAACACCCATGCCTCTGTCATTGTCCCTTATTGGACAACAAAGAGGCCCATTATTCATCATGGCAGCGGCGAGGTGAGAGACTTGAAAGCCTCGAAAATGACGGGTTGAAAACATTAATGGAGGCAGGTGAGAAGCCATCACCAATATCTTTCCAAAAAGTCCTCTCGTGCCCAAATATGAGTTTCAGTCAAAAGATATGGCTGTTTGAAGATTAGGGTTGCGGTGCACAATATTTAAAGGAGTCTGTCCATATAGAGTCCATGTGGTAGACTCGCACATCTTGAAGATTCAACTCCTACCTTTCACTTCGAAAATGTGCCGGATTGACACATGACAGCTTCCACGGGATCCTCTGTGTTCCTTTGTGTTTTCCTGAGTCCCTCCCGTTTGGCGGAGACCACGTGTACGAACCAAGACACTTGGAGGCTTCGCGCTTGTTTGGAAATTCCCCAGATTTTGCTTTTGAAGTTGTGTGGATAAAACACGTGGAGACCTCCGCAGGCTTTTGGAATTTTCAATGAACGACCTTACCTCTTCAGAATTTGGGACACGTGGAGGGTTGTCGCATGTTTGGGGACCTCCTTTGGATTCACCTCTTGAAAGAGCGCCAGAGAGACACGTCGATTCTTCCGCTATCTTTTTCCTTTCTTTGTATTTTTCTTTGAGTCCCTCGGTTCGGCGGAGGCTTTAAGTCTGACCCTGGACACATGGAGGCTCAACGCACATTTGAGAACCCGCTCCGAATTTTACTTTTGAAGTTGCGCCAGGATGACACATGGCACTTTTGCTATCCTACATCTGCTTAGACTTTTCAATGACCGCTTCTTCCTTTTCAGGCTCTGAACATGTGGAAGGCCCACGCTCATTTGAGTCTCCGTTTTGGGCCGCGCCTTTGAATTTGTGCTGATGTGACACGTGGTGCCATCCACTGGCTCTTTATACTTAGCTAATTCTAGCACGCTGCCCATTTGATTTCTGTTGGACCTTGACTACGTGCATTTGCTAGCTTGTGCTCATTTGAGAACTGCTCTTTGGACCCAGCCTTGGTGTTGCGCCGATGAGACACGTGGAGGCTTCCGCTGACACTCTTATACTTAGTCATTTCAAACAGCCGGCTGTGTCCCTTTTTAGACCTAGGACATGTGGAAGCTTGGTGCTCATTTGGAAACTCGCTCCGGATTTTACCTTTGAAGTTACGCTGAGTTGACATGTGGCTCCTTCTGCCGGTCCTTCTATACTTAGTCAATTTAGGCTCGCTCTGTCCCCTTTGTTGACTCTGTCCACTTGGCAAGCCTGTGCTTATTTGGGGAACCACCTTCAGAGTTCATCTTCGAAGTTGTGTCAAGTTAACACACGCCACTTTTCGCTGGCTTTGCCCCATTTTGACTTTTCAACGGTCAACTTTGTCCCCCTTTTGGACTTGGGACACGTGGAAGCTTCATGCTCATTTAAGGACTATCCCTTGGGTCTCACTCCTGAAGTTGTGCCGATTGGATGTGTGGAGGCTCAGCGTACATTTGGAAACTGCCTTTTGATGTGCCTTTTGGAATTGTCATTGAACTAACACATGGCGCCTTCCGCAAGTCTGTTGTTCGGCCCCGAGTTGACTCGTATATGCGACTAAGTCCAAAAACTTCAAGCCTTTCCGTTTTCTTTCTGTCGAGCTTTGGGCTCCTTTAATGTTGTTGGACCCCCTTTTTGAATCTTCTCCTCTATTTTGAGTCTACCTGCTCCTCGATTTGGGATCGATTGTCGAATTTGGAAGTGTGGCTCACACGACACAGTCGACCCTTAGACTTTTCTGTGCAGGGTCGTGTTTGATCAATTTTTCCATGGGGAAAAAATTGAGATAACAATTTGGCGACTCACGGGGACATCTGCTCTGCTAGATTAAGAGACCAGTAGCTGTTATCCCAATTTTTTCCCCTAAAAAAAATTGATCAAACATGACCCTGCACACAGAAAAATCTAAGGATCGTCTCTGTCATGTGAACCACATTTCAAATCTGACAATCAATCCCAAATCTGAGGAGCAGGTAGACTCAAAATGGAGGAGTAGAGTCAACAAAGAGGGGCCAACAGCTTCAAAGGAACTAGAGGATCACAAGAGGAGAATAGGGAAAACTCAAAGTTTTCCGACTTAGCTGCATATGAGTCGATTCAGGGCCGAACAATAGACTTGTGGAAGGCGTCATGTGTCACCGACTCGACACAATTCAAAAAGACACATCAAAAGGTAGGTCCCAAATGTGCGCTAAGCCTCCACGCATCCAAATGACACAACTTCAAAAGTGAGACCCAAGGGATAGTCCCTAAATGAGCGTGAAAGCTTCCACGTGTCTCAAGTCCAAAAAGGAGACAGTTGATAGTTGAAAAGTCTTAAGGGCGGCGGAAGCCCCCACATGTCTCAATGACGTAACTTCAAAGGAAAGATCAAGAGCGAAGGCTCCAACTTGCGCTAGCCCTCCACGTGTCCAAAATTCAAAAGGGGGACAGAGCCGGTCATAGAATTGGCTAAGTATAGAAAGGCCAATGAAAAGAACCATGTGTCGGCTAGGCGTAATTTTGATAGTGAGAGCCCAAGACGGAAAATCAAACACGCACCGGCTCTCCATGTGTCTAGGGTCTGACATAATTCAAATGGTAGTGGGCCCAAATCGGTTAAGTATAAGAGTGTCGGTGGAAGCCCCCACGTGTATCAATGACACAACTTTAAAGGAAAGATCAAGAGCGGAGGCTCCAACTTGCACTAGCCCTCCACGTGTCCAAAATTCAAAAAGGGGACAAAGCCAACCATTCAAATCGGTTAAGTATAAAATAAGCCGGCGGAAGGAGCCACGTGTCGACTCGGCGCAAATTCAAAGGTAGAATCCGGAGGGATAGTCCCAAACAAGCGTTGAGCCTCCACATTTCTCGGGTCAGACATATGGCCCCACCGAACAAAAGGGACTTAGCCAAAATATAAGAAATAGAGCAAAGTGCTGAGACGGTGCCATGTGTCCCTTGGCAGCGCAACTTCAAAAGAAAAATCTAAAAGCGGTCCCCAAACGTGCACCAGCTCTACATGTGCCCATGTTTCAAGTCAAAGCGGGAAGGCGGGTCATCGGAGGGAGTTTGAGTTTTTTGGATTTTGTTTCAAAAAAAGGTATAAAGTATAAAAGTAAGCCGCACCTCTGCCGATGCCCAGAAGTGCCACGTGTCAAGCCTAAATTACATACTGGTTTGGCGGACCCGAGGGAGAACTTTTCACCCAAATGGAAAATGCGGGCTGGTGGCCCCGAAGATGAATTTTGGGAAATATTAAGTTACGGGACGCGGGATTTTTTTGCTTCTTTTGCCACTTTCACAAAAGCCTAGTTTGCAAGTGCGGCCCACAGGCCCACGGGAGATTTCTTGCCAAGAGGAAAAATGTAAGGATGCGGGCTTGCGGGGGATTTTAGGAAAAAGTGAATTTTGGACCTATGGGGCTGCGGGAGGTTTTATGATTTTGTGTCTTTTCACAAAAGGTGTAGTTTCTATTTTTGGGCCCACGGATCCGCTTTGCAAAGGTTACGTTTCACCATTTTGCACAGTCTCAACACAAAATCTTCAGAAGGCCATATCTTTTGACTGGAAGCTCGGATTTGAGCAAGAGAAGACTTTTTGGAAAGGTCTCGAATTCATCTATGCCATGAGAGCCTGAAAATTTAATTTTAATGAGGTTAGGTAGATTCGTAGTGGGAATTGATGGTTGGTGGTTGATATTTAAGAGCAAAGTCGATTTTTTCTTCTTTCCCTCTACGATTTTCATAAATCTATATATTGTAAAAACTTATCATTTGACAAGGGAGAGACATTTGCAGGATGTGGGAAAACTCTGTCAAAGTTTTCCTGACTCCATTTGAGATGTAAGCCTTATCTTACGCCTGACAAGTGTATTTGTGCCTTTGAGCACCCATGTAATAGTTTGTGCACCTTATAGAGCAATAAAATCTTGTTTTGTGGTGTCTTTCAACCCTTGGCATTGTTTTTTTGTTTCTCTGTGCCTCTCTATCTTGTGTTTTCTCCTGTGCATGTATTTCATGTTTGTAGGTACAAGATGTTGTGCTTCGTGGAGTTTGATGGTGGATTTGGATTTGGGTCTGTGTCACTTCTGTCTAACCTCCCTCAGTCCCCCTTTCCCTGTTTCATTCTCCCTCAGAGTATCTCGCCACTTCCTTTTCTAGTGTATCACCACTTAGTGTAGGATCTCTTTCACTCTCTCTCTCTTTGTCTCCTTGGAATGGTTAGATTAGGATTAGATTAGTTTTCCTACACTGGAGTAGCTTGTGGTAGGTAGTTTAGGAAGCAGGAACCAACCATCTCTAGAGGTCCATCTCAGGTTTGCAAGTCCCACAACTTGAGAGATCGTCAATATTGTGCAATCACACCGAATGCCACACTCGGATACCGAGGCCATTTGGGGTGATGTGATTTTACACTAACTTGGTTTTGGCATGCCCGGTGGGACACTAAGGTTAGATTCTCTATCTTTCCAAGGTGTCTCATTATCAACTACAAATCTTAAGCCACCGTGCGGAACTAACAACTTTGGCACGCCTGGTGGGACAAGTTTGAAGCACCTTACCACTTCATCTTAGCAAGTTGGTGTGTTCCTGTTAAGGTTTGGCATTTTTAGGCACATGCAAGCACATCCGGTGACTCAATGCGGTCGACGACCCATTCTCTACGAGTTACGAGACCTTTTCCATCCATTTCCACCCATTTTCATTCATTTTTCTTTCCACATCTTTCATTTTCTACCATTCATGAAGTTTTACAATCATGACTTCATTATCCTCATGGAATTCACACTCTATAGTGCGATCTGCCTCTAATGTACTTCCTAACTCCTCTAGATAAGCATTTTGATCAAATTCAGAACCATTATGCTTACCCATATGAGTAGTGTTAAAGCCAGTTTGGCTATGGAGCTTATCAAGAACAAGAGGATGCATATAATGGTGAAAGTTACATGGAAAGTGCTGATCTATCTGGAGAAGATTCAAGGGATGGAGGCTAGCATGGTGCAGTCTAGGGCTACAACATAGATGAAGGCATTCAGATTGGTTTAGGGCACCTTGTCCATGGGGAGGCCCTTTTCCAAGACATTACAACCTTAGGAGAAGCTTGACTTCATGGTTGAAGTGTTGCCTCAACTTACACAGTGGATTGAGGATATTGAGGCATATGAGAAAAGTGCGAGACAACCTTGTCAATGGGTAAGTCAATCACCAGCTCCTGTCCTTCATTTTCTCTTTCTCAAACTTTATCATTTCAACATGATCAAGAGTCAAGCCCCTCACTTGCTGCCCCAAGTGTTGATTTCCCTTCTCCATCTCCTGATATTCCATCCCACCTCAGTTCCTCTACCCTTTTCCCTCCCAAGCAGTCATCCCCTCTAAACAAACAAGAAGCTCCACTTCCCTCACCACCACAAACAATAGTAAAACTGGTTGAATCACAACCTACCACTCCTCTTTCCCAAGCCCATGTGGGGAAGAGACTCAAGAATCCAGTCAAAGAGAACAACAAAGAGAGGAGGAACCCAATAGAGAAGAAATGATAGAAAATATGAAGATTTGGGCTGCTAGATTTGAGTTTAAAAGATACCCTTGATGGTTAAGCCAACAAGAGGAGGTCAAGGTTGAAGAGCCGGTGGTGGCTAAGGCTGAGTTTGCAGCAAAAGAAGAACAAGAACAAGAAGGAGAAGATCAACAATGTGTTTACTTTGAATGCAGTGTCCATAATGACACTTTTTATGAAGAGGATGCTGATCTAATCTAGGATGCACAATTAGTAAATAAGGAATAAGAACAATCAACTCCAAGTTAGAGGAGCATATGGAGGTGACCAAGATAGATTCAGAGGCACTAAATCATGAGCTGGTTGCACAAGAGATTACAGACCCCTCTCCCATTCAACCTCTCCAAAAGTCTGATTTTTTGGAAGATCTTGAACTCACTAGCTTCATGTTTGAAGATGAAGCTTCATATGGTGAAAATAATGAAGATTTTAAGATCACCATGCAAGAGGGAGAGACCTTGCTACAACAGGACAATAAAGAGTTTGATTTCCTATCAAACTCAAAAGAATGTTTTGATGAGGAGGAGCTAGTTAAAATTACAATCTTTTCTCCCCATCATTCATCCTTCAACCACAAGAACCTGCTGCCATGGAAGAGAACGTGCAAGCATAACCTGCAGTTTGCAACATGCCTCTTGAATCAAAGTTGGAAGATTTTGATCTTCCAAAATCCACACCTATTGCTAGAGGAAGGGAAAGAGTATGAGGCTATCATCCCTCTCACATCATCCATCCAGGAAGATCTGCAAGAAGACTCCATTTTTGGAGTTAAATATAAGATCAAGGGGCACATTTAAAGGATCAAACCTGTGCCCAATCAGGTACTTGGCTTCATTGGAGCCAAGGGAGAAGCCACAACCGGTCATGCTTACTCCTGAGCATGAGGATGAGCTTCAAAGTACCAAGGATCAACTGCAATGCCTCTTCAATCCAAATACAGAGCAATTAAAAGAGGTATTTGTCTTGTTTCTATTTGACACCTTGATGATCTGGGTGGAGGATTGGCCTATTGTCATTTTTTCACTCATCAAGCATCCATATTTAGTGACAAATCATTCACATGGTTTCCCCTTTTGAGAAAGGGAAGCTATTTCTCCCTGCCTGTGGCAGGCTTTGTTTAATATTTTCTTTGTTAGGGTTAGTGTAGGAGTAGGAGTAGATTCACTTTTAGTAGAACAAGTGATTTTACACAATCTGCATGTTCCACTTGGAGCATGTATGATTTTAAGTTTTTGTACATAGTGTGTGTTGTGGCGTTTTTGCTCGTGCACAATACATCCACCGGAATAGACCAATGCGCCGGGCCCTTGAAGATTAGCGAGAAGAGATACCCATAATTGCACCTGTAACAATTACCAATTTCAAATAAAACACAAATACATATCGACTGAAATTGGATTTGAGACAGTCCATTCTCGAGAGCAGAATGTAAAGCCCGGTATAGGGTGAGTTCAGGGTCACAGGATGCAGGAAATCGGGAGAAGTTTCAAAGAAAAGGATCAATATTAGGCTATCATTCTTGACTCCATGCCCAATGGATGCTTCAAGGCCACTGATCTCTTCATCTAGCAGGAAAATGTCCCCTGTGAGTCACAAAATTGTTATCCCAATTTTTCCCCCGGAAAAATTGATCAAACATGACCCCGTACATAGAAAAATCTAAGGGTCATCTCTGTCATGCGAACCACATTTCAAATCCGACAATCGATCCCAAATCTAAGGAGCAGGAAGACTCGAAATGGAGGATCATATTCAAAGAAGAGGGGCTAACAACTTCAAAGGAACCAGAGGCTCACATGAGGAGAACGGGAAGACTTGAAGTTTTGGACTTAACCGCATACGAGTCGACTTGGGGCCAAACAACAGACTCGTGGAAGGTGCCATGTGTCAGCTCAATGGAATTCCAAAAAGACGCATCAAAATCCAGTCCCAAATGTGTGCTAAGACTCCACGTGTCCAAACGATGCAACTTCAAAAGTGATACCAAGGGACAGGCTCCCTAAATGAGTGCGAAAGCTTCCACGTGTCCCAATTCCAAAAAGGAGACAGTCGACAGTTGAAAAGTATCGGGGGCGAAAGCCCCACGTGTCTCAACGACACAATTTCAAAGGAAAGATCAAGAGCAGAGGCTCTAACTTGTGTCGATCCTCCACATTTCCAAAATTCAAAAAGGGAATAGAGTGACCATTCAAATTGGCTAAGTATAAGATAGCAGGCGGAAGGAGCCAGTGTCGACTCGGTCTGCAACTTCAAAGGTAGAATCCGGAGGGATAGTCCTAAATAAGCGCTGAGCCTCCACATGTCTCAGGTCTAACATATTGCCCCATTGAACAAAAGGGACTTAGCCAAAATACAAGAAACAAAGCAAAGCCACGGACGACATCACGTGTCCCTTTGGTGCAACTTCAAAAGAAAAATCCAAAAGCGGTCCCCAAATGCGTGCTAGCTCTACACATGGCCATGTATCAAGTCAAAGCGGGGAAGGCGGGTCGCCGGAGGTAGTTTGAGTTTTTATGATTTTGTTTCAAAAAGGCATAAAGTATAAAAGTAAGCTGCACCTCCGCCGATGCCCATAAGCCCCACATATCGAGGCCTAAATTACATACGGACCGGACAGACCTAGGGAGAAATTTTCACCCAAATGGAAAATGCGGGCCGGCCGGCCTGAAGATGAATTTTGGGAAATATTACATTGCGAGGCCGCGGGAGTTTTTGCATCTTTTTCCACTTTCACAAAAGCCCAGTTTACAAGTGCGGGCCCACGGGCCCGCGAGAGATTTCTTGCCAAGAGGAAAAATGTAAGGATGTAGGCTTGGGGGGATTTTAGGCAAAAGTGAATTTCAGACACAGAGAGTGTGGGAGGTTTTGTGATTTTGCGTCTTTTCATAAAAGGTGCAGTTTCTATTTTTCGGGCCCGTGGATCCACTTTGCAAAGGTTACATTTCACCATTTTGCAGTCTCAACACAAAATCTTCAGATGACCATATCTTTTGACTGGAAGTTTAGATTTGAGCAAGAGAAGACTTTTTGAAAAGGTATTGACCTCGTCTACACCATGGGAGCCTAAAACTTTAATTTTGATGAGGTTAGGTGGGTGAAAAATGGGAAAATGTATTTCAGGCCATTAATGCAGAATCCAATTACTTTAACTACCAGATCATATTTGATTTGATCATGCCGTTCTTCCTTCTTCAACACGCTAAAAAAACATGGGGAATCAGGCTTGAAATATTGTGGGTAGATTCGTAGTGGGCATTGATGGTTGGTGGTTGAGCTTTAAGAGAAAAGTCAAGTTTCTCTTCTTTCCTCTCGATTTTCATCATCTATATATTGTAAACACTTCTCATTTGAGAAGGGAGAGACATTCTAGGATGTGGGGAAACTCTGTCAAAGTTGTTTCCCAACTCCATTTGAGTTGTAAGCCTTCTCTTATGCTTAACAAGTGTATTTGTGCCTCTGAGCACCCATGTAATAGTCTGTGCACCTTATAGAGCAATAAAATCTTGTTTTGTGGCATCTTTCAACCCTTGACATTGTTTTGTTGTTTCTCTGTGCCTCTCTATCTCGTGGTTGGTCCTTGTGCATGTATTTCATGTTTGCAGGTATAGAATGTTGTGCTTCGTGGAGTTTTGATGGTGGATTTGGATCTGGGTCTGTGTCACTTGATCTGACCTCCCTTGGTCCCCTTTTCCCTGTTTCATTCTCCCTCAACAGAGTATCTCGCCACTTCCTTTTCTAGTGTATCACCACTTAGTGTAGGATCTCTTTCACTCTCTCTCTCTCTCTCTGTCTCCTTAGAATGGTTAGATTAGGATTAGATTAGTTTTCCTACATTGGAGTAGCTTGTGGCAGGTAGTTTAGGAAGCAGGAACCAACCTTCTCTGGAGGTCCATCTCAAGTTTGTAATTCCCACACTTGAGAGATGGTCCAATGTTGTGCAATCACACCGAATGCCCCACTCAGATACTAGGCCATTTGGGGCTGCTGTGATTTTTTACTAACAGTATCCTTGAAGCATCCATTGGGTATGGAGTCTTCCTGGTATACACAAATATAATCTTGTCCCTGAAACCGTGAGCTCGAATGCTTGATTGGCGACCCTTAACCTGCTTTAGAAATGGACTACCTTGAAACCCGATTTTAGTTGCTCTGTATTTGTTTCGTTTTGGAACTAACAACTGTTAGAGGTAGTTATGGGTCTCTTTTCCGTGAATACTGAAGGATCTAGCACATGGTACCTCCGAAGCAATGCGATCAAAACTTACGTATAAAGACAAAATCATACATGCCTCAAATGAGACATGCAGAGTGTGCACAAGCACTTCATCTACTGAAAATAAAATCTACTCCTACTCCTATAATAATCCTAACAAAGAGAAGATAAACAAAACCTGCTACAGGTAGGGAGAAATAACTTCCCTTTTTCAAAATAGGCAGCCATGTATCTGATTTGGCACTAAACATGGCTGTTATAATGAGTGAAAAAAATGACAAGAGGTCAATCCTCCACCCATATCATCAAGGTATCAACATTAACAAAAATACCTCCTCAAACTGATTGACACTAGAATCCTGGAGGCATTGATGGTGACCCTTGATGCTTTGAAACTCATCCTCATCTTTTTGAAGTGGGCGTGATTGGTTTTGGCTTCTCCCTTGGTTCCAATGAAGCCAAGTACCTAATTGGGTATGGTCTAATTCGATGGTTGTGCCCCCTGATTTGAATTTCAAATCCAAGAATGGATTCTTCTTGCTAACCTTCCTAGGTGGATGGTGTGTGAGAGATGATATCCTCGTGCTCTTTCCCTTCCTCCTCCTGAAAGGAACATGGAAGATTAATATCTTCCAACCCTAGTTCTAGAGGGTTGTTATGAAGAGTAGGATGTTGTTCTTGAATACTCTACTTCATGGCAACATGCTCATGTTCTTGGAAGGTGGATGATGGAGGAGAAAATGATGTTATCTCCTCGGGATCCTCTCCATCAAAACAATCCTCTAAGTCATACATATAATCTATCTCCTTGTTGTTCTGTTGCATGTGCTCAACCTCCTCCATGGTGTCCTCCTACTCACAATGGTTCCCCTATTCTTAAAACATGAAGTTTGAAAGCTCAAACTCCTCTTCGAGATTAGAGCTTGAAGGGGATAAAGTGGGAGGAAGGGATGAAGGTTCTTATATGGCGTGCTCCGCACTTGGAGCCTCTGAAACTGCATGGTTCTCCTCTACATCCAGAATGCATTTCTCTTCTTTTGGATTTGGAGTAGCTTCTTCTTCCCACGCTTGTGTTGTAGCTGAAGCTTCCACCACTTGTGGCTTGACCCCAGCCTCCTCCATGGGCTTAACCAACAAGGGGATCTTTGTAAATCCAAACTTGGAAGCCCAAATCTTTCAGATTTTCTATCATTTCTTCTTTGTTGGGTTCCTCTTCTTGCTTTGTTCTCCTTGGCTAGTCTTTGAAATCTCTTCCCAACGTAGACTTGGGAAAGAAAGAGGAGTGGTGGGTGGGGTATCCACTAGTTGTTTGTTTATCTTTGGCGAAGGGGAAGGTATTGCCTTCGAATCTTGTGGAGGGACTTGGATCCGGAAGGGAAAAGGGAAGAAGAATTGAGATGAGATGGAGGGCTAGGAGATGGAGAAGGGAAATCAACACTTGCGGCAGAAGATGGGGAGCTCGACTCATGACACTACTTTGTGATGATACTAATTGAGGAAGAGGAAAATAAAATCTAGGAGGTGGTGGACTTACCCATTGACAAGGTTGTCTTGTGTCCAACTCATAAGCCTTAATATCCTCAATCCACTATGCAAGTTGAGACAACATTTCAACCATTAAGTCAATCTTCTCCCAAGGGTTGTAATGTCTTGGCATAGGGCCGGGACATAGACAAGGTGCCCTATAACCAATTCTAAATGCTTTCATCTGTGTTGTAGCCCTGAAATGCACCATGATAGCCTCCATTCTTTGAATCTTCTCTAGCAGATCAACATTTTCCATGTAGCTGTCACCATTGTATGCGTCCCCTTGTTCTTGATAAGCTCCATGGCCAAACTAGTTTTGACCCTGATCATATGGGTAAGCATAATGGTTGTGGATCTGATCATAATGCTGATCTGGAGGAGTTGGGAAATACATTAGAGCTGGATTGCATTGCTTTCGATGCAAGTGTGAGTTCCAAGAAGGAAATGAAGTCATGATTACACAACTTCATGAATGGTAGAATATGAAAGATGTGGAAAGAAAGATGAATGAAGATGGGTGAAAATGGATGGAAAAGGTATGTAACTCAGAGAATGGGTCATTGACTAGATGGATTTGCCAGATGTGCTTTGCATGTGACTCAAAAGGTTGAACCCTAACAGAACACACAAAATTGTTAAGATGAAGAGGTAAGGTGCTTTGGACTGTCCCCTTTGGCGTGCATAAAACTATTAGTGCAAAATCACAACACCCCGAATGGCTTCGGATCTTAAGTGGGGCATTCAGTGTGATTGCACATCATTGGACCATATCTCAAGCTGTGGGGCTTGCAAAAATTGAGATGGACCTCCATAGAAGGTTGGTTCCTACTTCCCAATCTACCTACCACAAACTACTTGAGTACGGGAAGAACCTATCTAATCCTAATCTAACCGTTCCAAGGGGACATGGAAAGAGATAGAGGTTGAAAGAGAGCCTACATTGAGTGATGATACACCATAAAAGGAAGTGGCTGATCACAGATATGACTGCTTGAAGTGGAGAGAGGTGAGAAGAGGAAGGGGTGGACAAGATACACCACAAACCAAAGATGAGATTCACATAGAACACCACTTCAAAACCCATTAAACAGAGCTCTTAGAACCTACAATAAACATGAGATTATGTACAATATACCTTGCAATGATGAGAGGCGAGAAGAGACAACAAAATAAGCAAAGGATGGATAGATGCATCACGAAACATATTCTATTGCTCCAAAAGTCACATGGTACATCATCAGTGGGAAAGGGGCAAGAAAATTCCATTACAGAGCCATGAGAGGAGGCTTAGAATCCGCATTCTACCCTAGGGAAGAGAGAGAGAGAGAGTGGGGCAAGAGAGAAACAATAACATACCGTTTGAATATGCCCCTCCTTTACAATATATATGAAGAATGAGAGAGAAGAGAGAGGGAAAATTCAAACTCATTTCGAACCACCCTTGCCATTAAATCCACCTACCGTAATGAAGAGTCTCGATGAGACACCCATGCCTCCATCGTTGTCCCTTCATTGGATAAGAAAGAGGCCCATTCTTCATCATGACGGTAGGTGAGAGACTTGAAAACCTCAAAATGATGGGCTGAAAACATTAATGGAGGCAGGTGAGAACCCGATCTTTGAGATATTTCGAAAAAGTCCTCTTGCACCCAAATCTGAGTTTCCAATCGAAAGATATGGATTTTACGAAGATCGGGGTTGCAGTAGCGCATAATATTTAAAGGAGTTTATCCATATAGGGTCCATGTGGCAGCCTCGCGCATCTTGAAGATTCATCCCCTACCTTTCACTTCCAAACCGCACTGCATTGACATGTGGCGGCTTCCGCAGGCTCCTCTATGTTCCTTTGTATTTTCCTGAGTCCCTCCTATTTGGCGGAGATGTTGTGTCTGACTTGAGACACGTGGAGGCTTCGTGCTTGTTTGGAAATTACCCCTAGATTTTTCTTTTGAAGTTATGTGGATAAAACACGTGGAGGCCCTCGTAGGCTTTTGTACTATTCAACGGATGACCTTACCTCTTCGGACTCTAGGACACATGGAGGGTTGGCACATGTTTGGGGAACACCTTTGGATTCAAATCTTGAAAGTGCGTCAAAGAGACATGTGGATCCTTCCACTAGCTTGTTCCTTTCTTTGTATTTTGGCTAAGTCCCTACGGTTCGGTGAGGCTTTAAGTCTAACCATGGACATGTGGAGGCTCGGTGCACATTTGAGAACCCGCTCGAATTTTACTTTTGAAGCTGCGCTTAGGGATGAAATGTGGCACTTTTACTCGCCTGCCTCTACTTAGATTTTCAATGGTGCTTCTACCTTTTCGGGCTCTGGACACGTGGAAGGTTCGCGCTCGTCCGAGTCTCCGTTTTGGGCTGCACCTTTGAATTTATGTTGATGCGATAGGTGGCGCCATCCACCGGCTCTTTATGCTTATTTAATTCTAGTCTGCTGCCTATTTGATTTTTGTTAGACCACGACTACGTGGCGAGCCTACGCTCATTTGAGAACCCACTCTTTGGACCAGCCTTGGTGTTGCGTCAATGAGACATGTGGAGGCGTCTGTTGACACTCTTATACTTAGTTGTTTCAAATGGGGTGAGTCCCTTTTCGGACCTAGGACATTTGGAAGCTTGGCACTCATTTGGTAACTCGCTTTGGATTTTACCTTTGAAGTTGTGCCGAGTTGACACGTGGCTCCTTCCTTGGTCCTTCCATACTTAGTCGATTTAGGTCCGCTCTATCCCTTTGTTGACTCTGTCCATGTCGCGAGCTGCGCTGTTTGGGGAACCGCCTTCGAAGTTGATCTTCAAATTTGCACCGAGTCGACATGTGGCACTTTCCACTGGCTTTGCCCCATTTTGAATTTTCAACTATCGACTCTATCCCCTTTGTGGACTTGGGACACGTGGAAGCTTCAGTCTCATTTAAGGCATCGTCCTTGGGACTCACTCTTGAAGTTGCATTGATTAGACATGTGGAGGCTCAAAGCACATTTGGGACCTACCTTTTGGAATTGCGCCAAGCTAACACATGGAAAATTCTCGAGTCTGTTGGTTGGCCCCGAGTCGACTCATATGTGGCTAAGTCTGAAAACTTTGAGCCTTTCCTATTTTATTTCATGTCGAGCTCTAGGCTCCTTTGACGTTGTTGGCCCCCCTTTTCTAACCTTGCTCCTCCATTTCAGTCTGCCTTCTCCTCGATTTGGGATCGATCGTCGAATTTGGAAGTGTGGCTCGCATGATCAGATCTGACCCTTATATTTTTCTGTGCAAGGTCGTGTTTGATCAATTTTGCCGAGGCAAAATTTAGATAACAATAATAGGAAGAACAAAATAGAAATAGAGGAAACATTAGGTTAAAAAAAATTAACCTAACACCCGACCCCAATCAAAGAGATGGCCATAACCAACAAACTAAACCAAAACTGGTAGATGCCCCCCAAAATAGAGAGAAACCTCCCATCCCCATAAAAAAAGGCCGCCAACAATCATCCCACATTTCATAAGTCTTTATATTTCCCTAGATTAAGCTTACCCTTCATATGCCTAGGCCAACCAATGTCCAGGTTATCATGAATATTTATCTTTTCTCCCTGATTGGCAAAGGGAAATTCTCTAGCCTTCATCGGCTCCTCTTCATCAGAACTACTAAGGCACAACTTAAGCCTATGTCTCTTTCATACCTGCTCCAACTACTCTAGTATTTCTTGTGAAGTCACCACCACTTGCTTTAAAGGATTGAAATCATATCGAGGGTGTAGGAGGTAGATATTTTTTATTTAACATTTATTACTTATGTACAACACCTTATTTATAGCTTTACTTTTATATTTTCCTTTCAATTTTAGGTTACATATATATTTTCCTAAAGACCATCTGGTGTTTCATTATTATGACACACGATGATATTTGGTTGGAGAATATGTATATGCCATCTTTTTGACATTTTCTAACCATTTATTTTGTGCAAGGGTTGTTGAGCCATTCTACTCCTAAGAAGGTACCTAAGGGGCCTCTCGGGATTGGGGTATGATCAGACTTAGTCATGTTGGCTAGAACATAACATTTGAGAGATGGTGTTATTAGACATACTCACCCTATACTTGCCTCATTTATTCCCTTTGTTCACAATTAAACCTATTATGTCTAATTATTCCATTATGTTCACTTGCTTCCTCTTGTTACATGCTATTATCTCTTCTTTTAGTTACTTTGGATCTTCTTCATTCATCATCATTCACATTCTAGCTCCCATTCCTCATGTTTTTGAGACTCTTACCTTAGTGTTTCCCCAAGGATGACACCAATGTCCATGAGAGATGGAACCTTTTTTATTTTACCATAACTGATTTTATTCCCCATGGGTGATGGTGTCAAATATATATACACTTATGCCTTCTTGTTATTTTCACCACTTATACTACAAAAACTACTTTTGCTATCACTTTCATGCTTTCTCTTACTTTCACTATTTCTCACTTATTGTATGACTTTGGAGTCTTGGAGATTTATTCTTTTGCATTTGGGTCATCATAATGAGTTTTCCCATTATCCACCCATAGTGATTCTCTCACAGCAATGTTGTCTTTGGGGAGGATTATGCATCAATGGTCACACATAAGCTATAGGTAAGTATCTCTAACCCTCTTTAGTCTCTTATTTTTCATGTGCTTATTGTATATTGGTCAATCATTGCTATAGATTAGAGTAGATGTAGGTTTTATTTGATATATTGATTTGTCTTATTATTACTACGCCCCTTGGATTTATCCACCCCATGGTTATATCCATCTCAATTTCAGAATCCTAATAGGATACCTATATTTATTTTAGTTGTAGGCATTAGAAACCTATATCTATCCTAGGGCTAAGGACACAATCCTCTAGATTTACGAATTTAACACTCCTTGAGCATTTTTGTATCTACATGGTGTGGCCAATCTTAGGTTGGATCCCTAAATTTGAGAACCCAATTAGGAACCTCTCTTTTACCTTTCATACAACCACTACCATTATTTCTTCATTGAATTGAGGTTAATGGCAAAATGTAGGTTGATCCTATAATATCTAGTCTCTAGGAAGCAAGGGATTTCTGCTTTATTATGTAGTTTGCTTCAATTAAGGCTAATTTTGAATTTATTCTATTGTTAAGGTTGAGACTTCTTGTGAATATGAATAAAGGTCATGGCTATTTTTGGTGAGAAAATTTTTCAAGTGGAAAAAATTGTGGGTTTCTTGCCAATGCTCTCGAGAATCTAAGTCCCTCTACTTAACCGATGCATCAATGATCACAAAGTATCAAGAAATCCTTAGTCAAAGAAAGCTAGAAACTCCTTCTTGTATTGATTGCTCAAAAAAAGTTGTACATAGTGGAGAAATGGAGAAATTTGAGAATGAGGGAATGGAAGAATTTGGCTATCTCCTTTGTTCTCTCAATGCACTCTTGAGTATACAAAATCAATCACCAACCCTTTGAAATGGGAATGGATTTACAATTTATAGGAAGAGAAATGACTCTTCACATACTCCCCAATGACTCTTCATATGTCTTGACATGACTTAAGACTCTTCACCTTCCTAGGAAAACATTAAGTCCCTTTTTATAACATAAAGGTGACTTATTACATTAGAAACATTAAGACATATGAAAAAGTGCAACCCCAATGCAAGATTAGAATATTGAGGAGAGAGAAATTTGGGGGGAGAGAGAGAGAGAGAGAGAGAGAGAGAGAGAGAGAGAGAAAGAAGAAGAAGAAGAATGATGTTGATGATGATAGATTCCACCTCGATAAATCCCGTTGATCCTTCCTAGATGACTCGATGAAATGCTCCAATGTGATGAACTCTGAATCTCTCAAACTCTTGCACACACTGAGAAACTTCCTTTGGATGACATGTGAACACCATGAACTAAGTGTTTAAAAACACTATCGAATGACTCATTCGGTGGCCATGAGTATCACTCATGAAGATCCTCCTCTGAAGGGATTGAGCCTTGGAAAATCTTTCCTGACTCCCTACAACACTGCTGCATTGCTCGGCTGATTTGGACATGATCCTGATGAAGCATCTTATGAATGATCTGATGGTGTCGAAATGTGAATTCCACCTCCCACATACCAATTGAAGCATGAAATGAGTGTCAAAAGACATTATTGACATCCTCACTGTCACCTACTCTGCATAGTATGATGATAGAGACTGCACTTTTTTCTATCTCTTACTTAGAAGTGAAAGGTTGTGCGTTGGCTTCTAGCCCTATCCATTTATGCTTCATGATTTCTTTAAAAAAAATCAACTTACTATTTTTAGTAAAGAAAAAAAATCAGTTGCCTCGAACCTCAATTGGATGTTGCAACTCAGATTTCCCTTTCTCCTGCATTCCTCTCACCTTTTGGATCAATTTTCTATTTTTGGTAGGTGCTTGTGAGACCACTTACTATTTTTAGTAAGTTTAAAATTTGGACCAAGATTCCCATTTTGATGAATTTTCTCCTGCATACATCCTTGTGTGTTTTATGCATCTCCTTCACATGTTCTTTTATTGATGACTTTCCCAAAATAGTAGTCCTCTATGTAGAAGACCTACTATTTTTAGAAAGTGAGCTTCTGGTGGTTGGATTGACATGGAATGAATTTTTTTGATATGGTTTTTTTCCCAATATCACCCCTTTGAAATTTTGGACTTACCCGATCAATAGTTTAGGAGATTTTAAACTTTTAAATTTTTTTGACCTAGCAGTGCTTCTGAACACGAAACCATTAATGGACCTCAAAAATTGCAGGTCTGGTTTTCTCCTCTATTCATGATGAAAATTATGTTTTTGATATGGGTTTTTTTCTTCTTATCTCATTGGTGAAATTTCTCTTTGATCCGGTTTTTCGGTTTGATGGGAAATCAAGCTTTTTTCTTCGTTGGGTGAAAAGAGAATTTCTTTCATGTGAGTGTTTTTTTATGGAAGGAGGGTTTGAAGGTGATTTTTTAATGGTTTTTGAGAGAGGAATGAACAACAAAAAAATGGTTTTTTTTTTGTGTGCACTTTGGTTTGCAAGATCTCTTCAAATTTTGTTATTTCATGGCAATGGAGATTTTCATTTTCTTCTTCTTCTTTGTTCTTCATTTCTTCTTCTTCTTCATTTGATCAATATTTCTTCTGAGACCTGTATATTATCATGGAGTGGAGGAGGATATTTTTTTTGGTGGATGATTTTTTTGAATTTTCAATAATGGTGGAGGGTGTGAGGAAGTTTGAGAGAAGAGTTGTGAGTGAAGTTGTGGAGAGAGTAAGAAAGTTAGAAGTTAGAAGGGGAAACAGGAAGGATTTTAAAATTTCAAAAATTTTCAAAGCAGGGAGTGAGGAAATTTTCATGTCCTCATGTCCCTTAAGAATTAAGGGATGATAGGGACATCAAATTTCATCATGGTGCCTCATGATGACATGTGGTGGAGATCCAATGGTGGGGATTTGAGCAAAAAAACAACTTTAAAGCACTTGGGGGATGAGAAGCTAGTCACATGAGGAACCATGAGGCTTCTTGGGGGGTTAGGCACATTTTTTGTTCCCCTTTGATGTTCCTCAACACAAAGGGATGAGAGGGACATCAATTTCATGTGTTGAGTGATGACATGGGCATGAGATCGACGGTTGAGGGGATGAAGGCTCCACTAGCTCTCTGGGGGCTGGAAAACTGCTCTTGAAGGGGTCACATGGGTGACCAAGAGTCTCCTTGGGGGATGGGAGAATTTTTTGTCCCTTGATGTCCCCTCAACACAAAGGGACATGAGGGACATCAAATTTCATGGTGCACCCAGAAGTGATGACACTTGTCACGATCTGTGATGAGATGAGCGAGGAATGAGGCTTTCAGCAAAGCACTTGGGAGCTGAACTAGTGGTCCGAGAGGTCACATGAGGATCTAGAGGGATTATAGGGGCTGGGAAATTTTTTATGTCCCTCATGTCCCTTTCTTGAGGGATGTAAGGGACATGAAATTGTGCCTAGGCTCTGGAGCTGACACGTGTCCTGTTCAAAATTTGGCTAACTCCCGAACTCGCTCTAGAGGGCAACTTGAAATGATGATAACTTGAGCTCCATGGATTTTTTTGATGAAATTTTATATGATATTGACTGAAAATGGCCTTTTTGAATCCAATGGTGGGGGTATAAGTCTTTATTCCTCCATTTTATCCCTAAAAAAATGTATTTTTGATTTGGCTCTACTTGTGCATGGAAAAAACTAGTTATAAACCTATTGTGCCAAAGTGTTGTGAAAAATATGATTTCACCATTGTAGGGATTGGAATTACATTTTTGATGATGTTTTTTTCTCCTAACTCCATCTAGAGCTCCAGAATCACCTCTTGAAGCTCAACAACTCTTTTTGATCACTGCATGCTTGCTTTGCCTAGGCTTATGAACCCTAATTTTGGTGAAACTGCCCCAACTTCTTGAATCCTTCTGAATCTTCCTAAATCACTTCCATGATGTTCTAGGCCTTTTATTCACTTCCATTTGTCTAGTTTGGATTTTTTTTCCACTCCATGGGGTTTCTCTAGTCCTAGGAAGGCTAGTGATAGCCCCTTCCCACAACTTCCCAAAGTTTGCATTTTCAATGAACTCCTAAAATCACCTAGGGGTTTTGAATTGACTTTCCTAAATCACCTAGGGGACTGAGTTAACATCAATTGGGAGGTCATTGGACTGATTGGGTAGACCGGGGTGTCTTGGAAGGGTAAAACTTGAAATTTTTGACATAGGGGTATAGTTGTCATGCTTGGAAATTGTCAATTTCCTTGTTGCACATTTGCATGACAACAATTGGCTCTAGCTTGGGGACATGACATGGACTGAGCATAGTGAAGACATGACATGGAGAATCTAGAATCTCAACTTTAGACCATATAATCCATTGACTAGTGCCTTATCCATTGGGCCTGTGGAGTCATGTACAACTTGACAGAGAGAGAGAGAGAGAGAGAAGAAGAACACACACACACACACAAAAAAAATGAAAGGAAACACACAACACACATGGAAAGGAAAAAAAAAAAACACACACACAACAGAAAGGGAAACACACCTAATCAATCACCTATGGTACAAGGCGGGGGACAACCCACTTTCACTGAAGCACTTTTCATTCCTCAAAAGTTACCCCTGAGTGGGAAACATTGAGTGATGTTGTTTTGTGAAGCCATTGAATTGGTTCCAGAAAGTAGCCTCCTTTCCTTAATTGTTTATGAAATCCTAGGTGCTTCCATGATTGTTCTGTGTACTTGGTAGGAGTGAGTCTACATGAGCTTCTTGATGCTCAGGCCTTCGCTTAGAAATTCCATTTCCTTCACGCTCTTTGAAATTGGTTTCATAGTGTCAATTGCCTTCCATGTGTTTATCCACATAGTTGATTCTTCATTGAGCATCTCATCACTTCCCCAAAGCTGATTTTCATTCAAATTTCTTGAATATTTTGAGTTACTTTCTTTCCCGGATCTATGCTCATTGACATCTTCTCCATGAGAAACCTTAGATTCATCTTTTATCTCTACTCCATTATGAGGTGCTTGAAGATTGAATGGAGGATAGAAGTAACCTCATACTTGTCTTGTATAGCCATGACGCTAAGAGATCAAGAATTAGCTCGGGGTCTTCATTACAACTTTCTACTACATCAAGATTTCTTGCATGGAGTTCTCTTTTTTTTCTTGTAGTTCATCTTTTTGTATGCCTTGAAGAATCTTCATTTTGAAGCTCAAGGAAACTATCTGGAGGGATTAATTCATCATCTTGGGAATTATTACATTCTATCACTACTTCTTTCAAGAGGGATTTTCACAAATGCCTCAAAACCATCTTTTCAATTTTTCATCATGGAAAGAGTTTTCTTCTTCAAATGGGAAAGAAAATACCTCCATTTCATCATTGTATCCATCAACTATTGGCTCTTGGGAGAGACATCATATTTCTCATCTTGATTTATTTCAACATGGCCAATCTTCACACTGGTTGAGGCTTCCAAATCAGATTCATGCTTGTCTTGTAGATTCATGGCTTGCATCAGGAGTTTGAGACTTAGCTCAGGGTCTTTTGTTTCTTTCCATGGCTCTTAGTAGTTCTTATATACAGATAGTTCTTTCAAACCTTTTGTGGGCTCATCACAAGCTGGTCTTGTCCCTCCATGGATGGCATGATCATGAGATCATCTTCATCTCCAAATGGGAATGAGAACATCTCCTCTTCATGGGTAAGCATGTATAAGCTGGTTTCTCCATTTGAGATTCACCAAGAACCATTTCCTCTTCTTCATGGTTTATCATCATCCAGTAATTTGGGGCTTCCCTCTTGTAACTCAAATCTCCTCAATGCTTCTTCAAGGTCCATACCTCTCGGGAAGGCATGTTTGGCCCTATCAAGATGGGAATATCATCTTCTTCTTAGTTATGTTGAAAAGTGATTCATCATCTCCTACTATCTTGATACAAGATGTTGGTTCCTGGACTTCTAGAATTTTCACACTTGTGTACCTCATCTTCTTCTCTAGAAATAATTTCTCCATGTCTCCCTTCATTGGTATGGTTGTAGAAGACCAATTCATCTAAATTTTACCCCCCCAACTATGAAGAAACCCCTACTTAGCAACATTCCAAATGAATTTGGAATGTCTGCTACCAAAATCATCATTGAAACCTTCTTTGTCTGGAAATTTGGTGAGAGCCACTGTGCATCTTTGACCTTCCCTACAAGTGGGACCTCTTTTGACTCAGGGAGTAACAAGAGCCACCGGGTGGAGTCATGGTGAGTTTGAGAGCCTTGGTGACCTTTATAGGCATTACATTATTAGAGGCACCAAATCTATTATGCATTTGTTCAATACATATTCTCCAACAAGAAGGAGACATAGAAAGGTTCAACCTTATCAGTCTTGGATGCACTCAAAGAAAGCATGTTCTGTGAGGGAGGTGTAGGTGGGTTTGGTAGTATTCCTTTAGAACTAGGAGTCTACAACATTGGGTGTTAAACTACCACTCTGATATATTGAAAAAATCTCTCAAATTGTTTGGGGTGAGTCCACGTAGATATTTAGTTTTAGTAATCTACACCTTGGCTTTGTTTGCATATTCTATGAAAGTCAAAGGGAGATAGATGTGGACAAGGGGAATGAAGGGACTGATTTTGGAGTTGGGGTAGGTTTGGAAGCAAGGTTTGATGTTTGGGGAATGGAGGGTATTTTGAAAGGTACACTAGGAATTTCAAAGTACTAGATTTTTATAGAGAGTAGATTTAGATTTAGAATTAGAAGAGGCATTAGAAGACTTACTTGGAATTATGGGAGCCTTCTTACTACTACAGGATCAAGTTTTCAACAATGTGGACTCCATGGAGGTGGGAGTGGAGATCCTGACTGATTATTTTTTTTTGTGGAGTCACCATAGGAGGATCTTTAGTCTTCTTTTTTTTTAGTAAGTGGTGGAGGAAGAGGCTCCTTTCTCAGACTGAGAATGAGTGAATACCACACATGAGAAATGGGTGCATCTTCTTCATCATCTTCATCACCTCTAGAATAATACTCATAGAATCTGATTTGTGTATCATTCTCAAGTTCATCAACTTCTAGGAATCATCACCTTCACTTTCTTGTTCAAGCTCTTCTTCATTTTCTTGAATCCTGTAATTTGTGTTGATGGGTGGGCCTCCAAGGAAAGCCTTTGGGGTGCTCCTGTAATTTGATTTGTGTTGTTTCTTTGAGAAGATACTCATTCAAAAATTCCCTCTTCAAATGATGCCATCTCATTTGCCAATTTTTGCAGCAATGGATTGGTTCTCTCATCTCTCAAGATGTTGGGCCTTTCCCTTTGATGGATTCTTGATCTTTCTAGAGAGGATGAGATCATCATCAAGTTCAATGGCCATCCTTTGTGCTTCTACAATGTTCCTTGGTTGAACTCTTCATAGGAAAAATCCTACCTCGGTGATTGAGCATTGATGAAGAATCTCTTGACATTTTTTTTTAGATGGTGAATCTTCTTCGGTATCCTGTGAAGAAACCATTCAAAAATGAGCCATGAAGTCTCTCATAGTTTCACTTTCTCCTTTCTTCATTTGAGCCAACTACACCAAGAGGTCTGACAGTCTTTAGTTGATTTAAATATTTCCTCGAAGGTAGTCTTGATGTCATTCCAACCAGTGATGGATCGGGGAAGGAGAGGTAGAACCATTATGTTACTTTTTCTTGGAGAGATTCCATGAACAATCTTCATGGAAACATCTTCATGTTCAAACTCCAAGAATCCCACATGATGTGGTGAAAGTGGTGATGTGTTCTTTAGGTATTTGTGTGCCATCACCTTTGAACTTTGAAATTTTTTGGGAACCTATTGGTAGATCATGAAGAGGTGGTCAAGAGAGTGAGTGGGCTTGTATTTCTTCCCCATGGAACAATGGGTTGAGGTATTTTCTTCATCTACCATCATTGTTTTTTTTTTTCTTCTTCTCTTCTTCTACAAATTCTTCTTCAAATTCTTCTTCTCTCGGGAACTCAATGCTCAATGGTGGTTGAAAAATGGGAGAATTTGAAGGGGGGAGTATCAACAAGAGTTTGGATGGGATTTCTAGGTGAACTACTTGATGACCCGGATGGGGATGAGGCTTGAGAAAAGTAGTAGGGATTGTCTCTAACTCATTCTTGCTGATTTTGCAAAGCCTCAAAAGTGGGGTTGACAATTCCTCTCGATCTATTCAACTTGGTGTATCTCCTTTCAAGCTAGCTTTTGGAAATTCTTGTAGTGGGAATACAAAAAAGGACACTATGGAATATGAAAGGTCATGTGTAGGAATTGATAGTGTATCTTTCAAGCAATGGATTTTCATGAACTTTTTTTTTTTTTTTTCAATATTTGATTTTTTTGTATTTTTGGACCTTGTGGTCATATTTTGGGTAGATGCTACTAAATCTGCCCCATGGTGGTGCCAAAAATTGTTGGTGAGAAAATTTTTGGGGGAAAAACTTGTGGATTTCTTGCCAATGCTCTGGGAATCTAAGTCCCTCTACTTAACCGGTGTGTGCACATATGCCATATATGCATGCATGAGTAAAAAGTGAGTTTTTTGGTGGCCTTTGGTGGGGATCAACAGGGGCACTCCATTGACCCTGTGCAAAAAAAGCTAGAAATCTCTTGCTAGGGAAGAATTTTCTGAAGAGTGGGAAAGGGGAGTGAGAAAAGAGGTAGGAGAACTAATGTTATAGGTAGAAAATCAGATTCTGCACACACTAGTTAGAAGTTTCATCACATGCACTAAAATTAAGAGGAAAAAACTCTATAAGTAGCAATAAGACCAAATAGAATTTAATGATCACCAAAGTATCAAGAAATCCCTTAGTCAAAGAAAGCTAGAAACTCCTTCTTCTTGTATTAATTTCTCAAAAAAATTTGTACATAGTGGAGAAATGGAGGAAATTGAGAATGGGGGAATGGAAGAATTTGGCTATCTCCTTTGTTCTCTCAATGCACTCTTGAGTATACAAAATCAATCACCAACCCTTTGAAATGGGAATGGATTTACAATTTATAGGAAGAGAAAATGACTCTTCACATACTCCCCAATGACTCTTCGTATGTCTCGACATGACTTAAGACTTTTCACCTTCCTAGGAAAACATTAAGTCCCTTTTTATAACATAAAGGTGACTTATTACATTAGAAACATTAAGACATATGAAAAAGTGCAACCCCAACAAGATTAGAATATTGAGGAGAGAAAATTTGGGGAGAGAGAGAGAGAGAGAGAGAGAGAGAGAAAAGAAGGAAGGAAGAATGATGTCGATGATGATAGATTTTCACCTTTGATAAAGCCCGTTGATCCTTCTAGATGACTCGATGAAACACTCCAATGTGATGAACTCTGAATCTCTGAAATCTTTGCACACATTGAGAAACTTCCTTTGGATGACATGTGAACACCATGAACTAAGTGTTTAAAAACACTTTTGAATGACTCATTGGTGGCCATGAGTATCACTCATGAAGATCCCTCTCGAAGGGACTAAGAGCCTTGGAAAAATCTTTCCTGACTCCCTATAACATTGCCACACTACTTAGTTGATTTGGACATGATCCTGATGAAGCATCTTATGAATGATCTGATGGTGTTGACTGTGAATTCCACCTCCGCATACCAATTGAAGCATGAAATGAGTGTCGAAAGACATTGTTGACATCCTCACTATCACCTACTCTGCATAGTATGATGATAGAGACTACATTTTTCTATCTCTTACTTAGAAGTGAAAGGATACACCGCTTTTTCCCTGTCCATTTATGCTTCATGATTTCTTTAAAAAAAAGTAACTTACTATTTTTAGTAAGTATGAAAAATCAGCTGCCTCGAACCTCAATTGGATGTTGCAACTCAGATTTCCCTTTCTCCCTATGTTTCCTCTCACCTTCTGGATCAATTTTCTATTTTTGGTAGGTCTTGTGAGACCACTTACTATTTTTAGTAAGTGTCAAATTTGGACCAAGATGACCATTTTGATGAATTTTCTCCTATGCAATACATCTCTTGTGTTCACATCCTCCTTTGCATGTTCTTTGTTGATGACTTTCCCAAAATAGCAAGTCCTCTATGTAGAAGACCTACTATTTTTAGAAAGTGGCTCTCGGTGGTGGTTGGATCATGATGCAAAACAAAGTTTTTTGATATGGGTTTTTTCCCAATATCACCCCCTTGAAATTTTGACTTACCCGATCAATAGTTTAGGAGATTTTAAAGTTTTAATTTTTTTGACCTAGTAGTGCTTTTGAACATGACAACCATTAATGGACCTTGAAAATTACAGGTCTGGTTTTCTCCTCTATTTTGATGAAAATTACATTTTTGATATGGGTTTTTTTTCTTCTTATCTCACTGGTGAAATTTCTCTTGATTGATCCGGTTTTTGGTTTGATGGGAAATCGAGCTTTTTTTTTCGTTGGGTCGGAAAGAAATTTCTTTTTGAGTGTTTATGTAGAAGGAGGATTTGAATGTGAGTTTTTAATGGTTTTTGAGAGAGAAGAAAGAAAAAAATTTTTTTTCATGTGCACTAGTTTGTGAGATATCTCTTGAATTTTGTTTCACATGACAATGGAAATTTTTTTTTTCTTCTTCTTCATTCTTTTTTCTTCTTCCTCGTTTGATAATCCTTTATTCTGAGACCTATATACTATCATGGAGTGGAGGATTTAATCTCTGTGGTAGATCTTTTTTGAAGCTCATAAATGGTGGAGTGGTGGTGAAAATTTAGAGAGGAAGTTTCAAGAGCAAGTTGTGCATGGAGAGTAAGAAGTTAGATGTTAGAAGCGAGAAGCGGAAGGGGTTTTTAAATATTCAAAAAAATTCAAAGCATGGAGTAAGTGAATTTTCATGTCCTCATGTCCCTTAACATTAAGGGATGATGAGGGACATTAAATTTCATGTGCCTCAGATGAAAAGACACATGGGAGAGATCGATGGTAGGGGATTTGAGCTAAAAAAAGTAACTTAAAGCACGAGGGGATTTGAGAAAGTTGGTCACATGAGGAACCATGAGGATTCTTGGAGGGGCTAGGTGAATTTTTTTTAAGACCTTAATTTCCCGTCACAAAAAGGGACATGAGGGACATCAAATTACATACACATGCCTCTAGTGATGACATGTGGCACTTGATCCGACGGTTGAGAATGAAGGCCTAACAAACACCTGGGGGCTGGAAAATGCTCTTGAAGGGGTCACATGGGTGACCAGGAGTCTCCTTAGGGGATGGGTGGAATTTTTTTATCATTGATTTCCCCTCATAAAAAAGGACATGAGGGACATCAAATTGCACACGCGTGCCAGACGCCACCACTTGTCATGATCTGATGGTGATGGGGGAATGAGCTTCACTGACAAGCACTAGGAGCTGAACTGGCGGTCCGAGAGGTTGTATGAGGATCAGAGGGATTATAGGGGATGGGAAATTTTTTGTCCCTCATTTCCCTTTTCTTGAGGGACTTAAGGGACATGAAATTGTGCCAGGCTCTGGAGCTGACACGTGTCTTGTTCAAAATTTGACTAACTCTCGAACTCGCTCCTAGAGGGCAACTTGAAATGGTGATAACTTGAGCTCCCGATGGAATTTTTTGATGAAATTTTATATGATATTAACTGAAAATGGCCTTCAAAAATCCAATGGTGGGTATCAGGTCTTGATTCATCCATTTATCCCTGAAAAATCTGAATTTTTATCTGGCTTGCTAGTTATGCATGGAAAAAACTAGTTATAAACCTATTAAAAAAGGTGTTGTGAAAAATATGATTTCACCATATTATAGGTATTGGAATTACCTTTTCAAATATGTTTTTTGTCTCCTAACTCCATCCGGAGCTCTCGGAATCACCTTTTGAAGGTCAACAATGTTTTTGGCTTGTGCATTGCTAGGCCTGTGAACCCTAATTTTGGTGAAACTACCCCAACTTCTCTGAATCCTTCTGAATCTTCCTAAATCAATTCCATAATGTTCCTAAGCCTTTTATTTACCTCCATGTATTATTTTTATTCTCTTTTCCGCTCCATGGGGTTTCTCCAGTCTTAGGAAGGTTAGTGATAACCCTTCCCACAACTACCCAAAGTTTGCATTTTTCAATGAACTCCTAAAATCACCTAGGGGTTTTGATTTGAATTCCTAAATCACCTATGGTAATGAGTTAAAATCAATTGGGAGGTCACTAGACTGACTGGGTAGACCTGAGGTGTCTTGGAAGGGTAAAACTTGTAATTTTTGACACATGGGTATATTTTTCATGCTTGAAAATTGTCAATTTGTTTGTTGCACATTTGCATATAAAACTACACATAGAAAGCAAAGGAAGTCAAGTTACTCAATATGAAGTTATCAAGTTTTTTTATAGAGTAGTTGCCACATAATGTAAATTAAATTTAGATATAAGACATCCAATATGAAGAAATCTAAAGAAGAAATATTGCATTGCAATAGAGTCTTACAAATATATACAACAAACTTATTTTAAGGTGGATATGCCTTATACAATTTTATGATAAGTGGTTGTAGACACTCGTTTTAGAAATTCATGTCTTGCAACAACATAAATTATACAATACTTTTATACTAGCCCACACTTTTCCAACTTGGTAAATTGCACTATCCTAAGCTATATTACATTCATTCTTGCTTGCACATAAACTCATTTTTTCACCTAAGAGTCACATCAATCCATAAAATTAGGATATATCTTCACACATTGTAATCCTAATTTTCAAAGCACTCACACATACATCCCGGACTAAAATGCCTAGAAAGGGCCATAACATTAATATGCTATGGCCCATCCTATCGAATTTGGTCCCTCTCCATCAAATGATAATTTTCTCAATTTAAATTTATTTGGTACACTTATAGTTTGTCTTATTCAAGTTTTCCAGATATAGAACACACATATAAGTAATTCATGTATCTCTTATTTAGGAGGAAATCGTGCATACCCAAAGATATTTATGAGCACACATTAAGATAAATCATAAGCAAGACCACTCCGAGACTCCCTTGAGATCCATATTCCATGCACACTCATTCTAGGGAAATCATTTAATCAGATATGCAAACACAAGGAACATATCATCACTCCAAGTCAAGCTAGGAAAAATGTACAAGTAAAGTCTCTTTATTGCAATATCATGGTTATCAAATTTGTTGCATAAATTTTAGATATCATATGATAACAAAGAATGACATAAGATTTTAGCCCTCTTTTGAGTAGTGTTGAAATTGGCAGTGCACAAGGGTTTCCACAACCCACCTAATTTTTGTTTTGTAGAACTTCTTGGCTATCTAGTATTTTGAATATTTAATCAATTACACAATGAGAATTACGTAGTATCAGAGGTCTAGATTCTAGAAATGAGTAGAACATGAAGTATAGAACAAGCACATAACATTTTTAAGGCTAAAAGTATGGAAGAAAAAAATAACATAGAAAGGGCCATAATGGGGTACGCTTTGTCTCGTGCCATTCTCCTTGGTCCAGAAGCTATTTAGGACACAATTTCAATAACAAGGATTTATTAAATCATTTCTAAGCCATTTTAGTCATTACACCAGCCCATATTAACACACAAAGTAGGGTATAAGCTAAGTGATCTTCTCTCTCATATTGCAAGTTCTTTATCTATTGTTATCCATTATTATTTATCATTTCTTAATGGTTATTCATGTTATTGCTGCAATTAGCCTTGGAAAATAATTAATTAGGATAATCTACAATTTGTTACTACCCTCTTATAGATTAACCATTTAGGTTACATCATCTCGGTGAACCCAAGTATTGTAAGTTTCGTGTTGGATCTCTCCTCTTATAATCTTCTAAGTCATTGTTCCAAACATTAGCGGTTCTCCATCTTGCATTTCATACCCAATACACTTGGTGGTCATTTTGGTTCTTCAAATTAATTTGAGATCCCACTTCCTTCTCGTAATAATTCCAAACTCATGGGATCTTCTATACCTATAAATGAAAACCCTCTATTTAATGCTACTTACATATCCTAACAAGATATATAGACTTATGACAATGAACATTCCTATGATGAAGATACTAATGTTGATTAGGAAAAATTGATGCTCTATCTCATTTTCATGTTAAATTGAGTGATGAAACAAGCCATGTTCAACCAATCCTTGATGTTATTTTAATTTCCAAAATTTCTTTTGATAAGGATTCTCATGAAAGTATGCTTCAAAATATAGGATCTTCCTCTATATCTACATCTTCCGTTCCTATTTATTCTCCACACACTTCCATGGGGGCATAGTCTCAAAATTTCCATCCCTATTTCCACCATTCATTTTTCTACTCCTATTATCTCTCATATTCAACCTAGTTCTTCTTATTGAACCCATACCTTAGAATCCTTAGTGCACAACCTACAAGCCCAATTTCTTCAATTACAACAAGGTTCCACCATCAATTCTTCTTCTATGGATTCTTCACTTCTTCTACATAGATCTCTTGCACCCGAGGTTGCAAGTATCCTCTTCCTCATGGTTTTGTTATACTTAAGCTTCATATTTTTATTAGTAAAGAAGATCCACACGAGCATATTATATCATTTCATGTTGATTTATTATATTATACTTTTGATGATACATTGTTAACGAAATTGTTTCTATAAGTTTGCAATATTATGCATTACACTGGTTCTATGATTTGCATATTCATTTTGTACAATATTTTATTCCATTAGAAAATAAGTTTTAGCACATTTTTATATTAATATTGGAACTAAAATATCTTATGCACAAATGGATTAAATGAAATAAGGACCTAATAAACACCTTAATGACTATGTTTTGTGTTATAAGACTAATCTTACTAAAATGAACAATATCCTAGTTGATTTTGAATTCTAAGATCTATTTCTATAAAATATTTTTCCTTATATCCTAGAATCAATCATTTTTGATACATTTCGTTCCTTCAATCACTTATGTCATATTATTAAGGAAAATGAAAGCAAGATAATTTCCACAAGAAAGATCAAATATAGTAGCCATGCTTCAAATCGATCGAATGGTGAATTCGAAAGTAAATATACCTTCACAAGAAAACCTAATGATTCTGAGATGAGGTTAAAGTCACTATTGGTGTAGTGTCCCAACCAAAGAAGCTCCAACTTCAACCTCATCGATGAAATTTTACTAAATTTCCAATCCCACCTCGAGCAATGTTGCAATATCTATTTGATAGTAACCTTAAACCTCTTTCCCAACCTCTCGAGTTGGATTCTAGTCATCCTCAAGGAAATAAATTTAATGAAAAAGTGTATTGTGATTACCAATGATGCGATGAACACTCTACCAATTTATGCTTTAAGCTTAAACATGTGATCAAATACTTAATCAAATTTGATGTAATTGAATGGGATGAGCCTCATGTATCCAAACCTACAAATGATAATGATAAACTCAAGATATTCAATGACCCGATTCCTAAGCACGATAAGGATACATTTTAGGTAATTACTAATCATGCTTACTACTCAATTCCACCTCCATGATCTACTAATATCACTCTATAATTTCTCATTGTTACTAGTACTACTCTACCACTAATCATTACTATTACCGATGCAGACTTCCATGCTTCTTTCTGTTAGAAGCACAAACACTGAGAGGGGGCAGTGAACCAAAGTTTGCATACAAAATTTAATTCATTTTAACCATTAAAATTCTTAACCATTCACCATATCTTATTCATTAATATTTATCAATATAACACAACCATTAAAACATATGCAATAAGAACAAAATAACACATGGACATCAAATTTAAGTGGGAAACCCTCAAGGGGAAGAAAACCAACTGAAAAAAACTTTATATAGCCTTGTTTCAAATTTAGTGAAAACCAACCCCAAAAGGAGCACCAATCCCTAGTTTAGTATAGCACCAACCCTACAAGGAGCACCAACCCATGATTTAGTGAGGCACCAACCCCACAAAGAGCACCAACCCCTAGTTTAGTAGAGCACTAACCCTACAAGGAGGCTAAAACCACCTAAGGTGATCAAGCACCAACTCAACCACATGGAAATGAATGAAAACTGATAATATGTTTCTCACATAACTGATAGTGATCCAATTTTAGCTCACAACTCTTCAAACCTTCTCAAAACAATCTCTCTCCTTATTTCTCAAACCTCCTTCATTTTCAAGTTGATTTATTCTATGCCCTAGCTCACCATTACCTGATCTTAATTTTTCATATTACATAATAAAATTATCCTCCTCATGATGGTCACTAGGACCTCCTTTAAGCTCCAAACTCTTCCCTCTAGGTCGCACTTTTTCACTACACAAACAACTAACACAAATGAAGCTTTTAACTTGCATTTATACATGTCTCTTCATTAGAAAACACTTGGTTTGGCCTTAATATAGAAAAAATAATTTCCAAATCATAGGTTCATTATTAAAATATCATAAATGGGTCCATGTAGGTCACCAAAATCACCTAAAGCATCCAATACCACCTTTTGGGACACAACAAGCCTTGAAACCCCAAAACAAGCATCCATGACCAAAAAGAATGAACTAGAGAAAAAAATTCATAAATGAATGGAAAACCCTTAGAAATATTTTATAATCATTAATAAACCTCAAGAAATCATTAAAAAACTCATAGCAATCAAAAAAATTCACGGTGCCTGTTAAGACCATGCTCAACTAAGTACCCTAAAAATTTGACCTTCAAAGAACAAGTCATAACTTGCTCAAATTTTGGAAAAATATCATATGTGATATATCATTGGAAATATATTGGAACTATAATCATGAAAAAATTAAAACCAAGTCTTACCCGTAGCTTCTTCAAAATCACTTTTACCACAGACTACTCAACATTGCCACAAAATTGCCTAAAAACCAGTCTTCATAAATAGGGCATAATTTGTACTTTAGAGCCACAACCATGATCTAAAATCATCATGAACATGTAGTAATTCATCATTACCTGAAAAATATCATAAATTTTATATGCCATGTCAAAAACCTTCCTCATGCTTGTACAAGACTTCCCTACTCCATACTTCATGCTTCCATATCATCCACCATGCAATAGGTATAGGAATAGGCCTATAATGCCCAAGAAACCATGTAAAATACTTATAACCATACTCTAAGACACTTTTTAATGTCCTAACACATCATATAAATTCTCCCCATGATGTTACCATGCTTTACCAGTTGCAACAAGCTTCACTTCATCATTTTATGCTTCATACTCCTCACTAGGCCTCACAAACAAGCACTTGAAACAAGATTGTTTCAATAAAACTGACCTCAACATCACTTGAACAACCTTGAAAACATGTAATAAGATTCATCACATTCCACTATGATGATCTCAACATCACTTGACTAACCTTACACTATGCACCATGACTAAATCTAAGAAATTCTCAACAAGACTCAACACTTCATGATAGAAAATGAATAACACATCATGGAAACTTCTAAAAATTCTTGAATCCATTTTCCATAAATATATTTGACATAAATTACAACACTAAGGCACAATGGCCAGAAATCTCCCCTTTTTGTTAATGGAAACCACCTTCAGAAACATTGATGGAAACCAATAAGACCAAACACCTACAAGACCTATTTTTCATGTTTCTGATGTTACTCTCCCCCTTTAACATCTATGAAAAAGGATACAATAATTAATTAACATGAAAAATGACAACACAAGATAAAACATAATGGAAACAACGACTTACTTGCTTGACTTGACTCCCCCTTGGACTGCATTTACACTTTCTTATCTTCAATCATCAACTATAAGAGATCCATGACCATGATATGATCATAAAACAACTCCTCCTGAGATAATATCCTTCAAATTTATCTTCATTCATGTTCTTCATCATCCTCTAGGTCTATACCATGCCAAAAACACCATTTTGCATCCCAATACTTTCATAACCACCTTTAGGACCAAAGTATCTAAACCACACTTTTAGTCTATTTTTTCCAAATTTCAACATGACATAGAAGCATACATATCTCATGAGACACCCATTTGTGACTCCTCTCTTCATACTACCTCAATCTAACTGAAAATTCAAAAATTAGGGATCATACCTCAATAACATGCCATGAATATGAGTATAATAAAAACATTTGTCTTAAGTCACTACTTCAGTGATTATTACCTTCTTTGCATAATGTGACACCTGATAGAGCTTTGAGAATACCCCCTAAATTTATAAACTCCTCATGAAATAACTCAAACCTTATTACCATATTCATAGTTATCGATCCCTCATGATTGGTCCTATGCATACCATTCTGTGTCATGATCCTATATAATTTAATAAATGGATCCCCATGAAACTATGCTTTACTTTTAACATTCTTGGTGGACATTCCAAAATAATTCACTTATCTTCCAATTATTTATGAAAACAGAATGAAAGAACTTTGACTTAAAACATCGTAGCGCATCGCAGAAGTTTTTTATCTCAAAACATTTCATACCTTATTCAATAATCCTACTACTGATCCTCTTCATGATGCACTGAAATTTTATCATTATCCTTTGATTTCAAGCATCCTTATCAATCCTGATAACTACTAGTAAGCCTCAAAACTCATGAAAATGATGAATTATAAATCCAGATTGTATCTCCCTCGATGTAAACATGTATTGATCAAAGTTTCTATCTACAAACCTTACCAAGATCACACAAACTACTGAGACACATTCAAACCGATATCAATGTTATTGTAACACTGTACCATTATATTTCTACTTGCAATATCATGAACATGTGACCAAAAAAGACTCAAACACATTATTTGATTTATATATATGAAACTCATACTCGATATCATGCACTTGGTTCAATGAATGCTACAAACCTTTTTACCTTAAAGTCTCAAACAAGATATGTACAAATAATACTTCAGAATTCATAACCTTTTTGATCAAGTATTCACTTATTTCATGTTGACTGACATGATACTTACTATCCTATCCCTTTGTCTCATATCCTTGATGAAAAATCCACCTCATAGTCATGAATAAATATTTTGACCTTATTCTGCAACTGTACATTTTATTCAATCCCATCATTATGACCCTAGGTACTGAGCACTTATTGTTTCCTCCAAAATTCCAAGATACACTTCAACCAGGACTCGTGAAGCATGCCAATGACTCTTAACTGAGAATGACATTATCTTGAAAAACATCCCATATTTTAAACACATTTGCATACTTCTATATTACTTATAAATTCAACTCAGAGTAATTAACTTCAAATCCTTTCCTTGAGTAAATAAGCTCCCCTTAGACAATTACATGTTTCTTATTGATCTCAATTTTACAAGCTACCCTTGCCTTCAAGAACACATGCCCCTTGCTCAGTAGTCATAATAACTCCTTAATCACCTTTCATAGCTTTGTTTTACTCTTAAGGCTTGTTGGTGCCATTTTTGAGCTTGCACCGTTTTGCCCTAAATTTTCCTTTGGTTTGCATGCTCTAGAACATTTTTCTCTTAAATTGGTGGTCTACAACTTTTCCCTCCAGATTGAATGCCTTGAAATGCTCATAAACTTGTTGTTTTGTCCCAATTTGAATGAAATCAACATGTGTGCCCTGTTTTGTGCCCTATTTTTTCCAAATCCACGGGCCTCTGTCATTTTTCCTTTTTTGCCCGATCGTGGAAGTTCAAAATTGATTGATTCACACTTGTATGCCTTTTAAAATTCAATCCCATGATCAAAAATTCTTTGAAAACATGTTTCAGTTGGTTCAATTTCGAGAAATTTGTCATCCTTAGCAAAAAAATTGAATTCTAAGGCATCCTGGCATTTTTGTGTATTGACGGTCAGACGGGCGTCATTTTTCCATCAATTTCTTCTTCAACATTCATCCACAATGTGGCTTGTTCTAATTGGACAAGGATCAGTGGGTCATTTCTAAAAAATTAACTTTTTTTTGTTTTGGAAAAATGTGCAAGGTAATTTCATGACTCCGCAGCCCTGAGAGAAGGTACACGTGTCGCAGGTAGAGTGAAGGTGGATGGGCGGGTCATTTTGTGCCTTAGGGAACTTTGGAAAATGCATGGAAATGAAGAAAATCCCCTAAGTCCCACATCCAATCAGAGGAGGACATGTGGCTAGGCGAGGAGATGGAAAGGCAGAGGAGCTTGATACTTTTTGGTCTTTGGTGAAAAGAGTTGAAGTATAAAATTGGACCGCAAACTCACAAAGCCAATGGGATGAAGGCACGTGTTAGCATTAGAGCACGGGGGGGAGGTGGGCCTTCGGAGGTAAGTTGTATTTTTAGCCTCTAGTTATCAAAAGGGTAAAATCATTGAATGGACCCATGAGCCCGAAGGTAAAAAGTCAAGATTCATCTGAGGAGTCAATGGTAGAGGTGCGGGATGGCGGAGGAAATGTTAAAAATTTTCCTTCATGGAATATGATTAAAATATGAAATGAGAAGCACTACCCCTCAGCCAATCATATGAGGACACATGTCTTATGGGAGGGTGGAGCCGTGGAGGAAAATTGAAAAAAATTCCTTTGTCTAAAAAGATGCAAAATGTGTAAAATTGAGTTGCGACTCCGTATCCATTAACAAGCTCTCGAGATTGTTTTTCAAAACATTCCCATGCCTGATAAATCTGATCATTTTTTAGTTATTCTATGTTGTCTTTGGGAAAAATCTATGAATGCTTACATTTCAGAATGCATTTCAAATTTGTCTTTCTTGTTTCCTCGTTGCGATCTTGTGTTTAAAATCTCTTGATCATACATGGTCTCATTTCTTGTGATAGTTTAGTGGCATTTGCAATCTCACTCTCGTAAGAGCTTCCATTTGATAAAGAGATAAATAAGTTTAAAATCACTTTACCTTCCTTGACTTTAGAGATTGTTTGTAAACCTTTGGGTGTACCTTAGGTCATGATTAAATAGTGATTGTTAAATGCTTCATTGGTTCATTCTAACTCAAGATTTTGTGATAGATGATCAAAGATTGTGTGGAAAAGTGCAGATCTAGGCCTCCATTTGATGCACATATCCTGGTTGAAGGGATGATTAACCATTTTGATACTTTTTGTTGTTAAGTTTCTCCATATTTTTCGAAATCCTCAAAGAGTCTGGTGGACCTTGGTTTGTCTTATCTAAACTCCCACCCAAAAATCATTCAAAACAACTAACCCTACCCTGGTTTACCCTAGTTTTGACCTGTATACCCATAAGATCAAAATCCATTTGCTAAAGTATGCAGAACAGATCAGATTTCAAAATGTCTTCAGTAACCCTTGCCTTGCATTGAAAGTATCTCCATAATCTAGAAGTGACAACTTGTGAAAGTCATATTTGGAGTGTTGATCATATTTTCCCAAGGCCCTTTTCATACTATTTGTAAAAATTGAGGGATATCTTCATCTCCTTCACCATTTGAGGGTTACAAAATAGGTTCTCTTACCTTGGTTGAAAGGAACAACCTAAAATAATTAGGACAAGATCAAGTCCTATTTGAGTGCTATCCATCTCTCCACAAATCTGAGTGTCAATTAGATCATATCCCCAGCTACAAAACAACACACACCATGATCTATCTATCTTCAAGCTTCATGTCATATCTTTGATGCTGCTTAGATTGAAAAGGAGAACAAATTTGGGTACCAACACCAGTGGCACCGCTGCTGGGGATGAAGAATGCAATATCCAGACCAATTTGTTAATCTGCTTCCAGTTCATATTCTTTTGAGCCCATCAACACCAGTATCACCGTTTGCCGGGGACATTCTTAGTTAAATTTGATCCATGTGCATACATATTTGAAATATTTGAATGCATATCAAACCCTAGTAATGTCTCTTACAAGTTTTATCTACAAATATATTGTTAAAGCATCATTCTATACTCAAATTTGCAAGGTGTATGCAAAGGTTTCAAACTCTGTCTATAATTTTATCAGTTTCTAGTAGTAGTTGCACTTCATTTGCATTTGTGGTTGATAGATTCAAGAAAAGGAAGGTCTGATCTATAAATTTTGGCAAGATTTTTAGTGCTGATAGGTATTTGACTGAGTATTTTCATGCATTTGCACAACTAGGGTGAAATTCCTTAGTGGCGACTCCATGTTTATTTGATCTTGATAAATACCAGTGTTTTAGCTTTCTGTCATTTATTTTTGTGTTGCTAATCTCTGTAAAAATAGAAGGAAGAAGATATCTCTTGATTAGAGACTCTGCTAAGAAGTTGTTTTCAGATTCAAGGAACTCAAAGTTAGAAGGGAGAAGAGTTTGGAAGGTGGTTGGAGAGCAGAGCTCAAGGAAGGAGGTTCCCTTGGTTAAACTTGAGATTAATCAGCCTGTCATTGAGGACTGCAGTTCTTCTTTAGATAGATCTGAATCAGATAGTCCTCTTGAAAATTTACATTCTCCATCTAGAGAGGGACCTTGATTTGTCTTTGAAAATATTTCTCCTCATTCTGCCCTTTTTTTTTCCAAATCTGCTAGAGTTTATCAAGAAGCTGATCCTATAGGGGATATCCATTTTGAAGATTACATTTCTATTCCCCAAATACCTCTCACTCCTCATCATTTTGTTTCTCCTCCAAGATCACCACCTCAAAACAATATGGCTCAGCCTAGACCTCCATTTTTTTAACACCTTTGGTCCTATAAACTTTAGAGGAATGGATGGTTACCCAAATGCTATCCCACAAGATGTAAGGAATAGGTTGCCAAAATTCCAAGGTAACAATGCTATAACTGGTGATCAACATCTCAATTTTTTTGTTAACATGATGGAGGACTTTGAGATTGAGCATGAAGATGTGTATGTTAAATTGTTCATTCATACACTAGAAGAGGATGTAAGGGATTGGTACAAGGCTCTGCTTGATAATTCTATTGACTCTTGGACTGAAATGAACAATGCATTTAGGTTGCAATATGGTGATAAGACTGATCCTAGGTTTCTCTTGTTTGAGTTTGAAAATATCAAGAAGAACCCCAATGAATTAGTTCATGACTTCAACACAAGGTTTAACAAAACTTTGAGAAGGTTGCCTATTAATTTGAGGCCATGTGATGAGTCATGCTTGATCAAATATGTAGATGCATTTGATAAGAAGGCAGCCTACTACTTAAGAGACAAGAACCACTCAGATTGAATTTAAGGCAGGCATTCACCATGTAAAGTGTGATAAACCCCGAAAAAACTCAAGCTAGCAAGGGTGCTGATTTGGAGGAGGTTGTGAAAAATTTGGCAGGGGCTGTCAAAGAAATCTCATACAAACTAGCTCAGGAAGAGAAGGGAATTGGGAAAACTTCACAAGGTCAGCAAAGATCAAAAACCATGATAGATTTTCCAATCATCCTAGAGGTGATCAAAGATCTGATGATAAAGGGAAGGGACCCATGGGGTCTGCAAATAGACATCCTCAAGCACGTGAAGGAAGAGTGTTACCTGATCCCCTAACTGCTAGGGTTACTGTTGTTGAGGAGGTGTTGATATTGATTGGTGTGATAGGTGTTTTCTACCCCCACCCTCCATGTGAAATGGACCAGAAAGATGGTGAAGATAATAATGATGATGGTACTGATGATGATATCTACATGGTGGGTTGTTCTTCAAGCTCACAAGAAGGAGCAACATCAACTGAGGTAATAAGTGCAAGGAAAACTACAACTTTTTGGGATTACATAAAATGGGTACAAATCCTTCTCCCCTCTCATACTCTTGAAGTTGATGTAGTGCAAGCTGTTGAAATTACTAATAATGACTTTGAATACTTAAGAGCTTTGATGATTAAGAAGTATGATGGTGGTATCCCTTCGAGAGGAAGATAGAAAATTGTTAATAAATGTTGTTGTGGCTCTAGAGAAAGAGTATAACACTAGGAGCAAGGTTGTTAAAGGAGTTGGGCCTCAAGCCAAACCTAAAACACCCTTGCTTATAAGTATTCCCAAAGAAGCTCCTAGAAGAGAAACACCTGCCAAAAGATCTACTATCCCAGACAAAAATTTCAGTCCTCCTCATGCCCAAGCTACCAAGAATCCCATGCCATCTAATGAATCTTCTTGTCTCCATTCTAATGTTGCCTTGCCAAAGAGTGTTCCATATGAAATAGCCTAGGTATTGAGCCAAATCAAAGTGAGTGTTCCAATCATTGAGTTGCTTAGGATTCTTGAGAACAAAAAGAGAGCATTTGAGTACTTGGGATTGAAAGAGGAGAAGAGTACCCCAAGCATAAATGTAAACATTGTTGAAACTCCTCCTCAGATCATTGCAGACCTTGAAACACCACCAGCATTAGAGGATATTGGAGAAACACCTGAAGTATACTTGGGGACATCCTTGGTTGATTCCCAATTGAATGTTGATCCATTCTTTACAAATTTGATCATAAAGGATAGACTACTTCACAATTGTATGTTTGATTCCGGTGCATCATGAAATGTCATGCCTCTAGAAGTCATGAATGAATTGGATATCAAAGTGACAATAGCCTATGGAAAGTGTATTGCCATGTACTCAAGAGAAGTGCTGGTAGTTGGTTGTGTGAAGGGTTTGGTGGTATAACTTGTAACCTATCCGGGTAAGAATTTGAAACTTGATGTTGTGATTGTTGATTGCCCTGCCAAATGGGGTATGATTTTGTCAAGAAAGTGGGCTGCAAGTGTTGGTGGTACTATTCAAATGGAAATATATTTTTCCACTATTCCCATCAAGGCAGCCTTGTCAAGCTCTATGGAGAAAAGAAGATGTTACACCTTATTGAAGATCCCAACAATGCTTCCTATCAGGTGTTGTTTGTTGATGTTGATGTTGATAACTTTGTTGGGTTTGCTGATGGCAAAGAGAACAAGATGGATCAGTCAAAGTGCCTTGAACAGGTAGGTTCTCCTTGGACCTTGCTATTTGATGGATCTTGCTCCAAATTAGGAAATGGTGCTGGTATAATTTTGAATTCTCCTAGCTTGGAAGAGTTTGTTTTTTCCTTCAAGCTTAATTTTGAATGTACTAACAACATTGCTGAGTATGAATCCTTGTTGTTAGGTCCGAGAATTGTATGGAAGTATGGTGTTAAGGATATCATTGCAAAAGGATATTCAAAGGTAGTTGTCAAATAAATAAGAAAACTGTATGCTATAAAAAATCAACGGATGAAACAATACAAACATGTAGTTTGGGATCTAATTGAGATGTTTGATTCCTTCAACATTGTGCATCATGATAGAAGTTTCAATGCTACTGATGACAAGTTGGAAGTGTTGGGGTCAAGATTTGGAAATTGCACCATTTCACCTTATTATGAGAACAATATTGAAGTGTTAACTAGGCCATTTGTCCCTGACAAAATCAAGCATTGGCAAGTGTTTAATGATGATGCTCAAGTGCAAAGGTTCTTACAAAATCAAGGTGAGTTTGCATATTAGAATATTGATTGGGAACCAATGGTGTGTGTGACTGAAGGAAGAGAGACTTTGTTTGGAAAGGATATTATCCAATTGAAAACTAACACCATTCCTAGAGGTCTTGTTGCACTTGAGTCAAATTTTGACAATGTTGATTACATCATCAATAGAAACATGTCTACCTCAAGGGATGTGGAAGAGCATAACTTGGGCACTAATGATAAACCAAGAAAAGTTTGGTTGGGCAGCAATCTAAACAAAGAGGAAAAATAGTCCTATGTTCAACTATTGAAGAAATATCAGGACTGTCTTGCTTGGTCTTATTCAGAGCTGAAAGCATACAGAGAGGACTTGTTTTAGAATGAGATTCCTCCTGAAACAAATGCCAAACCCTTCAGAAAAAATTAGAGGCCAATTAATCCACTCCTCTCCATGAAGATGCAAGATGAATTGAAGAAACTGAAGGAGGGAGGGATCATTCAGCCCACAAGGTATTCATCTTGGGTTGCAAACCTTGTGCCAGTTAGAAAGAAAAATGGAGATATCAGACTTTGTGTAGACTTCAGAAATCTAAATAGAGCTTTGTTGAAAGACAATTATCCTTTGAAAAACATGGAAAACATGCTGCAGTTAGTGACTAGATTTGAATTGTTGTCCACCCTGGATGGTTTCTCTGGCTACAACCAAGTTGTTGTCAAGGAGTCAGAAAGATTTAAAACTGCCTTTACCACTCCTTGGGGAACATATGTCTATGTAAGAATGCCTTTTGGTCTTATGAATGTTGGAGCTACTTTCCAAAGAGCAATGGATGTTGCTTTTTCTAGTTACATAAATGACTTCATTGTAGTTTATCAGGATGATGTGACTGTGTTTTCAAGGAGCAAAAGAGATCACTTGCAACACTTAGAAAGAATGTTAATCAGATGTAGAGAATATGGCATTTCTCTAAATCCAAAGAAGTGTCATTTTGGGGTGCAAAAGGCCAAGTTGCTTGGTCATATTGTTTCAAAGGCTAGTGTCATGATTGACCCTGAGAGGGTAGAAGCAATCAGCAAGGTTCCAATTCCAAGAACAAAGAAGGGCATCCAATCCTTCTTTGGGCAGATCAATTTCATTAGAAGGTTTGTGTCTAATTTTTCTAGAATTGACTCTTCCTATTACATGCATGTTAAAGAAAGACCAAGTTATCAAATGGGAGGAGGATGCTATTCAGGCTTTTGAAGGAATCAAAGAAGCATTGAAACATGCACCTATCTTAGCAGCTCCAAATTACAAGAAGCCTTTCCAAATCTTCTCTTTTACTTCTAAAAATACTATTGCATTTGTTTTTCTCCAAAAGGATGAAGATGGGGCTGAGAGGCCTATTGCCTTCTTTAGAAAGGCTTTACAAGCTACTGAGTTAAAGTACACAATCATGGAAAAACAAGCATTTGCCTTGGTGAAAGCAACAAAGGTTTTCAGGCCTTATATCTTAAGTTCAAAAGTTGTTGCTTATGTTCCCCACACCATGGTAAAAGACATCTTATCAAAGATGGAGATCTCAAGCAAAATATGTAGATGGGTGAACAAATTGCAGGAATATGACATGGATATCCAAACCACAAAGTTGGTGAGAGGTTTGGATCTTGCTAAGCTCATGGCTGAGAGCAAATTGCAGATGTGGAAATGAATGAAGTAGAGGAAGAAAGGGCAGATGTTCTTGAGAAGTTGGTAAGTTCTGAGTGGTACAAGGATGTAATATTTTACCTCAGACACCTATATTGCCATGATCATTTAAATAAAAATTAGAAAAGAGCCCTCAAGCTAGCTTCTCAAAAGTACACCATCACTGACTTTGGGCTGGCTTGGAAGAACCCTAAAGGTGTCCTCTTGAAATGTGTAATCAAGATGAAGCTCCCAAAATAGTTGCTGATTTTTCATGGGGGAGTTTGTGGAGGACACTTTGCTGGAAGGGTTACAACACACAAAAATTTTGAGGGCTAGTTATTGGTGGCCTACTCTCTTCAAAGATGCAACCCTGTTGGTTAGAAAATGTGAAAGTTGTCAGCGTTTCTCTAGAAGAATGAAAGCTTGTGCTCCCTTCCTTTAACCATCGTATCAATTGAGGATCCTTTCAAATAATGGGGATGGTATTCATTGGTGAGATTTCAGACCCTTCCAGAGTTCTGGCCATAAGTGGATTCTTGTAGCCAAAAATTACTTCACCAAGTGGGTAGAAGCAATCCCCACCAAGAAATCAACACACCAAGTTGTTATGGACTTCTTATTGAATAATATCATATGAAAATTTGGTGTGCCAGTCAAGATTGTTGTTGATAATGCCATGTGTTTAAGAGCTAAACCCTTGATGGTAATGTGCAAGGAGTATAGAGCCAATCGACTTATGCTTCAAACTATAACCCTCAAGAAAATGGACAAGCTAAGTCCAGCAATAAGAACTTGTTGAAGATCATTAGGAGAACCTTGGACTTGAATAAGAGAAAATGGGGTGAACAATGAGATTTGTAGTTTGGCCTTTGATAGAATCACCGCCAAAAGAGCTACCGGTAAGAGCCCATTTGAGTTGGTGTATGGAAATCAAGCTCTGCTGCCCTTACATCTGCAATTATCTTCATTTCAATTTGTTCAACAACTTGAAGATCAAGAGGTCAGTCCATATGAAGCAAGGATTAATCAGATTGTTGAGATGGATGAAGAAAGAAGAACATCCCACCAAAGGCATGTAAGATTTAGAGAGAAGTTGAAGAGGTTGTTTGACAAGAAGGTCACTCCTAGGGCTTTTAATGTTGGAGATTTGGTTTTTTGTGGGATAGAAGGCATGAAGATAAGGGAAAACATGGTAAATTTGATGCATTTTGGATGGGCCCTTACTTCATTGATATTATAATTGGTGAGAATACCTTTTTTCTTAAGGACTTAGATGCGGAATTGCTTGAACTTCCTGTTAATGGTAGGCATCTGAAGCATTTCTTGGATTAATCCCCAAATTTGAGGTATGCACCACTTGTATAGTGTATAGTCTTTGTTTTTTGGCTCTGTTTTTGCCTTTTTTTTTGGTTTGTGGTTTTCCCTATTCTTGGCAACCATTTTTTGTTGATTGGGTTTGGTTTTTCTCCCCTGCATTTTTGACTCCGTTGCCCAATGGTTGTTTTTGGCACTTGGTTTGCTTCTTTTTGTTCTTTTGGCACTCGCTGGGAGTGCCCATCCCGAGCAGGAGCCGATGTTGGTGCCATTTTTGAGCTTGCATGCTCTCGAATGTTTTTTTTTAAATTGGTGGTTTGTAACTTTTCCCTCCAGATTGAATTCCTTGAAATTCTCATAAACTTCTTGTTTTGTCCCAATTTGAATGAAATCAGCATGTGTGTGTGCCCTATTTTTTCCAAACCGTGGACTCTCTCCTGCTTTTTCCTTTTTTTTCCATTCGTGGAAGTTCAAAATTGATCGACTCACACTTGTATGCCTTTAAAAATCCAATCCCATGATTAAAAATCTTTGAAAACATGTTTCAGTTGGTTCAATTTTGAGAAATTTGTCGTCTTTAGCGAAAAAATCAAATTCTAAGGCATCCTTGACATTTTCTATGTTTTGACGATCAGACGGATGTCATTTTCCCATCAATTTCTTCTTCAACATTCAACAAAAATGTGGATTGTTCTAATTGGACAAGGATGGCGGGTCATTTCTAAAAACTTAATGTTTTTGTGTTTTTGGAAAAATGTGCAAGTTGCCCTCACAGCACTCCGTAAGCCCTATAGGAGGTATATGTGTTGCAGGCAGAGTGAAGGTGGATGAGCGGTCGTTTTGTGCCTTAGGGCACTTTGGAAAATGCATGGAAATGAAGAAAATCCCCTAAGGCCCACATCCAATCGAGGAGGACACGTGGTAGGTGGGGAGATGGAAAGGTGGAGGAGTTTGATACTTTTTGGCCTTTGGTGAAAAAGAGTTAAAGTATAAAATTGGACCGCAAACTCGCAGCCAATGGGATGAAATCACGCCTCAAAGATCGAGCACAGGCGGGAGGCAGGTCTTCGGAGGCAAGTTGTATTTTTAGCCTCTAGTTATCAAAAGGGTAAAATCATTGAATGGACCCGTGAGCCCGAAGGTAAAAAGTCAAGATTCATCTGAGGAGTCAATGGCGGAGGTGTGGGATGGCGGAGGAAATGTTAAAAATTTTCCTTCATGGAATATGATTAAAATATGAAATGAGAAGTGTTGCCCTTAGCCAATCATATGAGGACATGTGTCTTACGGGAGGGTGGAGCCGCGAAGGAAAATTGAATTTTTTTCCTTTGTCTAAAAAGATGCAAAATGTGTAAAATTGAGCTGTGACTCCGTATCCAGTCATATTGCACCACGTGTCAGGCCCAAATCACAAAGGCAGAGTGGTGGAGGAAATCAAGAAATTTTGCAAATTTTCAAAAAAGTGTTAAAATGTCAAAAAGTGATCCCAAGCCCATTTCCAATCACATTGTGACACGTGGAGGGCTCAGATTAAAGGATAAAGGAAGATCAACAGTAATTGTGCATTTTTCAGTTTGGCCGCCATTTAAGCTCCAGGAAGTTTGGAGATGTGGTTTTGCATCAATTTCCATCAAATTTTTGACAAATTCATGTCGTTTGTACTGTAAGGACCAATGCAATTGGTTTTGAGGATCAATTTGAAGATCAAGAGATGTTTTTGAAGTGAAATTTTACCCTAGCCCATCCAAAAACATAAAATATCAAATCCAGAAGTTACAGAGTCAAATTTTGGAGGGATAAGGATGAAATAATGAAAGGAAGGGGGTCTGCATGCTTTGAAGATGAAAAATGTGCCTCCATAATGGATAATGATGCAAATTTTGCAATGATTCATCTCTTTTTGAGACAATTGGCAACTTTTTGGACGTGTTCTATTAAACATCCTTGTCTGCGAATCATGAGGAATTTTTGTAACAAATTTGATCCTTTGGCATATTATTTTCTTGGGAAAGAAGGCTCGAAGGAGATTGAAAGCTATATATTGCATGAATTTTTCATGCAAAATGTTGGAAGAGTTTTAAAATCCTGGAAAACTAAAAATTTCACAGGAAAATCTGGGAAGAAGCCCATTCTTTGAGTGACCACCTGAGAAACTAATATAACTCTCTCTGTATCAGATTTCAAATCATGTTAAGTTGGTTGCACATGTATAGCCATTAAAAATCTCTGATATTTTTTTCAAAACATTCCCCTACTGATAAATCTGATCATTTTTTAGTTATTTTATGTTGTCTTTGGGAAAATCTGCAAATGCTTACCTTTAGAATGCATTTCAAATTTGTGTTTCTAGTTTCCTATCATAGCAGTCTTGTGTTTAAAATCTCTCTTGATCATACATGGTCTCATTTCTTGTGATATTTTAGTGGCATTTACAATCTCACACTCGAAGAGCTTTCATTTGATAAAGAGATAAACAAATTTAAAATCACTTTACCTTCCTTGACATCGAGATTGTTTGTAAACCTTTGGGTGCACCTTAGGTCATGATTAAATAGTGATTGCTAAATGCTTCATTAGTTCATTCTAACTCAATATTTTGTGATAGATGATCAAAGATTGTGTGGAAAAGTGCATATCTCTGGGCCTCCATTTGATGCACATATCCCGTTGAAGGGATGATTAACCATTTTGATACTTTTCTGTTTTTAAGTTTCTCCATATTTTTCTAAAATCCTCAAAGAGTCTCGGTGGACCTTGGTTTGTCTTATCTAAACTCCCACCCAAAAATCATTCAAAACAACTAACCCTACCCTGTTTTACCCTAGTTTTGACCTGTGTACCCAAAGAAGATAAAAATAGTTGCTAAAATATGCAGTAATGCGATCAGGATTTCAAAATGTCTTGAAGAACCCTTGCCTTACATTGAAAGTATCTCCATAATCTGGAAGTGATAACTTGTGAAAGTCAGATTTGGAGTGTTAATCATATTTTCCCAAGGCCCTTTTCATACTATTTGCACAAATGGAGGGATATCTTCATCTCCTTCACCATTTGAGGGTTACAAAATAGGTTCTCTTACCTTGGTTGAAAGGCACAACCTAAAACAGTTAGGACAAGATCAAGCTCTATTTGAGTGTTATCCATCTCTCCACAAACTGAGTGTCGGTTAGATCATATCCCGGCTACAAAATGACATACACCATGATCCATATATCTTCAAGCTTCATGCTATATCTTTGATGCTGCTCAAACTGAAAAGGATAACAAATTTGGGTACCAACAAGGCTTCATAATTTTCATTCCTTAATCAACATTCTTTAAGCATGATTGAGACTTTAACAAAATTATCACATAACTTAAATGCATTCAAATAATTTTGCAAACATATAGCTTGATCATACTTCCACTCGATTACATTCATCCTTTGTCTTAATACCTCTTATTTTAGTTGATGTATATCATCATATCTCTTTTGAGTGATCACCCTAACTCCATCCTTGGATCCAATAAAAACCTTATGAACTTGCCTTTCAAAAAACTTGAATTCCAACTTGTGCACTCTATTATCAAGAATTAAATATCCCTATCAAGCCTTTTGTGATTACATTTGGATCATATCACATATCATGTAAACCTTGATGGACCTCTGAGTTCTTTAAGTAATTCACTTACATATTTGATCAATGTTCATCAATTAAGGGTTATACTTATTAACTTTCACATACCTTGTGGAACACTTTTACTAGTATATTATACTTGGAGTAGCTTTAACCTTCTTTCCTCAATATCAATCAACTCTTCTTGAGGCCTAGACCATACTCTTCCACTTGATACAAAAACTCAGACCCTTTAAGAAACTCAAAGTCAATGTTACTCAAGGAAACAAGAAAAAAAGTCTTCATACTCATACTTTGTGGCACACCAATAAATCCTTAAGGTCACACAAGCTTTGATGGAACATTACAAACTTGTAAATTCTTTGCACCCCTTTTGATGTAAGATGTACTATTAGAATTCATTTTGATCCCTTCTTTACATGCCCATAACTAATCGTAGACCTCAGAACTAACTGGATCTTCAAAATATTCTCTTTATGCTTCATGAAATGATAAATTATCCAAGAAATATATCAACCTTCCTTGATGAATTTATAATACAAAGGAAACCTTCAACATAACACAACATAATCTAATTTTGTCTCTCACAATCCCAATTACACATCACCTTAAAATACTTAAACTTGGAATGGAAACTTATATTGTTTCTTAGTTGCAACCTTACACAATATACATACTTCTCAGAACTCTATCTTCTTATATCTACTTGATGTCATGCAACTTATCTTCCTTAAAATTGTACTTGTAAACCTTAGTATATGATGCTTATACACACTCTCTATAGATTTTTATCCCGATGCTTCATGAAGTGAAAACTACAAACTCAAATACTTGCAATTGGAAGAAGATCATCCTTGATTGAAACATCTTGTTTATGTTTTAGATCTTTGTTATCTCCAAATTTTGCAATAATAACTTCAAATAGTCTATAGATCCAATAGATAGCTATTTGAATAATATTCAAATCAATCATGATTTTCACAATATAATAGTCAACAAACCTCCTTTTAGAGAATAGTACATGAATTAAAAATATCTTTCTCTAGCTTAACCTTTATCTTTTATATCACTTCATCCTTGTGACTTCAGATAACATAGATGAAATCTTCAAATTTTGAATGCTTATATGAGCATCCTCATCACTTCATGCAATGATACACTTGTACCTTCAACTAGGAGCCCTTGTATGTAATTACAACAAGCTTAAAGATCTTCATACATGATCATGACCTAACTATATAGACTTATGAGCAACAATAGCTTTTTGAGACCAGGACATGGACCCCTACAAAGGTAGAAATTTATTTTGAGACATGAATTTATAACAAAATACAAATTTATGAGGTACAAGGGAATTTTTTTTAGGATTATAAGATCACCAAACAAACTTTAAGATTTATAGAACACTTTGACCATGTACATTAAGAACTACTAAAATTTTCAACAAATCCCAACTCATGGCAACATTCTAAACTTTCACCCAGCTACACAGTCCTTCAAACTTGTACCAACATGACAATACTTCATACTCAGATCAAAAACTCAACTATAGAGAATTATATGGTGATTTTTTTTGAAAATTTCTCATATAATAGACCTCTTTATGAATAAGAAAACAAAGCAACAAAATGATAGACAACACACCTTTATAAATTTGATAGAATTTTGACAAAACATTTATCATGATTAGACACCATGTATGATCTATAGACTCAAACATCTTACTAAAAATAAGGACTCCTAATGAATAAACTCAAATCTCATGGACTATCGCAGTACATACCTCATACCTTTTGATGTATCCCGAGGTATATCCAAACCTCTCAACTTTTAAAGCACAAGTGAATGGATTGCATTCAAACACATTGAATTTCTTGGATTCTTGACTTTGGTTTAACCTTCTTGACCTCATTTCCATGATCAAATTTCTTAACAACCTTGATTGAGATTGATTTATTCTCCTTGGCTGAATATGATCCAAATTTAACTCATTTAGGCATCCACACCTCCTTATTGACTTTGGGTGAAAAAAACATCTTGCCTTTCCTTGGAGTAGCATGATGAAAAAACCTTGCAATATGAAATCTTTCATGACAACTGAAACACTTGACATTCTTACCTCTTGACTGAAGATTATGAATTTCTCCATTGCTCCATAGATGCTCACTCTTGAGGTATATCCTTCTACAATCTCTTGACCATAGTATTTTATTTTACCAAATAGCCCAAGGCGCACTAACACATCACTCGCATGACACTGAGTGCTCACTCTAAGTGCACAATGGTACTAGGTCCCTCTTTCATGGTAGCTTTGTCAAGGTGTTATCATGACCACACAAGTGTTTAAGATGTATAACAAGTAATCGAGTATAAATCATAACATAACTAGATCTAGTTCACAACCATGATGCATAAAGAACAAGAAATAATATCATGTTCACCATACAAGATCCATCCACAATAATATCAATATCCATTATCCAGCCACAAAGATCCATCAGATTAATCATTGTAAAACACGAATCCGAATACATAAATAAAAGTACCACCATAAATCATGTGTGCCCATGAACCAACAATATAACCTTACTACAAGTTGTCTCTACCAAACCGTGTAAATCAATACATATATATAGTGGTGGTAACTTTCCCTTCACATCCTATGCATCCTCAAAATAGGTTGCATGCTAAGAATAACCATGTGCCACTATAAGATAAATACAAAAGCATGCAATCTCTTCTAATAATAGATCTCCTATAGTTAACTCCTAGTTTAGATCCTATTATTTGCTCAAAATAATGCATGCCGCTTGATCTTCCAATCATCCCAAAATAGCCTTTGCTTAGTCTCCAAGTCTTCATGCCTTTACTTGTCCCACACTCAATGTCTATATCTAACCCCTTGTGACCAAAATGGATAATTCTCGAATTCATACTCTCCCATGCACACCCTTATCTACTACATTTCTATGCGTACCTACGCACCCCAACCTTATGCAACTTCAGTTCTTAGGCTGTAATTCATCATCCCAACATATGACCAAATTAATTAGAAGAGTAATAATAACCATGAAATGACCTTACATACCTAATATCATTTTAGTGTCTGATGATATCTGACCTTGAGTATATCTTATTGATATGAACACCTTCATTTTCACCTCCTTTAGGACAAACACCAACTTCTTGACTTTATAGATTACGCTTCTCATCATATTTGGAATTTAGGGTTTTTACCTCCTTTTGAGATTGATACAATCTTCCTCCTTGGATTTGAGTGTTGTTATCATACCTTTGATTTATGACTTCAAACTTATGTTATCCTTTCTATGGAATGTCAATTTTTCTTGTAGATCTATCACAACCTCTTTAAGATCAACTTGATCATGCATACAAACTTCACATGGCTTGTTTTTCAATTTCTCACATTCCTCTTCATTTATATTCAAACTTGAAATTGCATCCTCCAGCTAGTTTTTGAGACTCCTAATTATTTCATCATCCATTTTTGCCATAGCTCTCAAATCCTAGTTCTCTTTCATTATTTGCTTCACCATCTTCTTCTAGGATCACCTTAAAATGGTTAAACTTACTTCAGAAGGACCTAACTATGCTACAAATTTTTGGAAGCAAAAACACGAGGGGGTGAATCAATGTGCATACAAAATTTCATTCTTTTTAACCATTAACATTCATCAACCATTCACCATAGCTTATTCAATATAACACAACCATCAAAACATATGCAAGAAGAACACAATAACACATGGACACCAAATTTAAGTGGGAAACCCTCAAGGGAAGAAAACCCATTGAAACAAAAATTTATATATCTATGTTTCAAATTTAGTGAGGCACCAACCCCATAAAGAGTACCAACCCCTGATTTAGTGGGGCACAAACCCCAAAACAAGCACCAACCCTACAAGGAGGTTATAACCCCCTAAGGTGATTAAGCACCAAATCAACCACCTAGAATTGAATGACCAATAATAATATTCTACTTGCACAAATTATAGTGATCCAAGTTCAACTCAAAACTCTTCAAACATTCTTAAAATAAGGTCTCTCCTTCTTTCTCAAATATCCTTCATCTTCAAGATGATTTCTTCTTTTCCCGACTAGCCATTACCTACTCTTAATTTGGAATATTACATAATAAAATTCTTCTCATCATGATGGTCACTAGGAAATCCTTTAAGCTCTAAACCCTGCCCTCTAGGTCACACTTTACTACACAAAAACTAACAAAAATGAAGCTTTTGAATTACCTTTATACTCGTCTCTTCATTAGAAAACACCTGGGTAAGAATTAATATAGAAAAAATAATTTCCACATCATGGGAGAATTATTTTTTGATAAGTTAAACACTTTTGACCGGAGCTATGAACCGGGGGGTTCTTGGGTCCCCTCCCTTTTACATTATATATAGAATATCAGAAAATAGGTTGGTTAACCAGGTAACCATGAAAACATACCACCCTAATACCAAAACCAGAGTCTAAAGAGGAAACATGGTGATTGGATATGACATTAATCTACAATATCAACCTAGGCCAAAAACTAAAAAACTATATATATTATATAAATAAGAGCAGGCCATACAAATGTTAATATGAGAAATCTACATTCTCGGTCTTGGGACATAAGATTTCCTCCTTCACATAAACCTCGGGGTGGACCTCGGAGCTGCAACAATGGACATGAACTTGTTGTTGGGTGACCTTTAGAAGGAGAGAGTATGTTGAAACACCACGATCACAAATATGAGCCACACACAAGGTAATTGGGCCTATGGGCCTGTCCATCTCCTCCATATCGAGTGAGAAATTTTTGTGCCTTTAGTCACCTTTGATCCGCATTTTACATGAACCACAACCAAGAACCTCCAAAACACCTTATTCCTCCTATGTAATTCTAAAAATAGTTCCCTGTTGACCCCTTTCGAGCCCGCGTCAATGCCATCGAGAATGAAGTAGGAGGGAAAACAAAAGCCCCAAACCACCTCTTCCAACCCAACCAGGTGACAGGGTATAATGAAACAATGAGTGATGAGAAGCGCCTCGCATTTGTCTTCACTGATCACCAAAAAATGGGTCACAAAGAGAGATGTAATTTCAACATTGACTCGATGGCGCAACTGGAGCTTTAAATATAATCAAACCCAATAGTGGCCTTTATGGCCCGAAAATCCGAAGGAGTCGAATCTGAAACACATTTTTCAACTAGGTCAATGTGACAGACCCGTAGAATGCCATTTCTTGTGTTTCTCCCTTAAAAATGCAGACCAGAAAAGGACCAAATTCCATCCCAAAAAGTAAAGAAAAACACACAGAGAAAAGAAACAAAAGAGAATGATGGAAAAAAAGAGGTAAGGAGGGAAATTAATACAAATTCACTAAAGAAGATGACGTTACCCTGTCATGTGAGAGGATGCATCATTCTCCAAAATGGCAGCCAATCCCGGCCACTCACCACAATCATTGGTGACAGTGAAAGTTGGATTTGAGAGACACCGAAATTAGATAGAAAATCCACCTTTTTATTACCTTCTCGGTATATGTGATGAATTTCCCATGACTCCAATTTGCAAAGGCCAAAAAAATGTGTTGGAAATGAAATAGTCTAGGGTCCAATTTGGGGCTTTACCTTTTTGATGGCTTGAGTGACGATCATTGAATCCCCTTTAATGAGGAGGTTAGTAATGCCATTTTTAATCGCTAATTTGATACAATAAAGAAGTTCTTGTGCTTTTGCTTGATTACAAGTTCCATTAGGCAAGTGGAAAGAACTTGCACAAATCAACATACCTTTGTTGTTATGAAGAAGACACCTCACCCCCAAAATCCCGTGGTTTCCTTTGGAGGCCCCATAAAAATTCAATTTACAAATCCAGGGGTGGGCATCATGGGAGAATTATTAAAATATCATAAATGGGTCTATTTAGGTTTCCACAATCACCTAAATCCTCCAAGACCACCTTTTGGGACACAACAAGCCTTGAAACCCCAAAACAAACATCCATGACTAAAAGGAATTAACTAGAGAAAAAAACTTCATTAAAGCATGGACCACCTTTATAAAATTTTTATGTACACTCATCAACCTCTAACAAGTATGAAACAACTCATAACAATAAACAAACCTCATGAAGCCTCTTGAGACCATGATCAACCAAACACCCTGAAAATTTTAACCTTCAAAGAATAGGTCATAAGTTTCTTAAATATTGGAAAAATAAAGTGTGATATATCATTTGAAATATCTTGGAACTAGAATCATGAAAAATTAAAACCAAGTTTGAATTCAACCTTTAACTCCTTCAAAACCACTTTTACCACAGACTACTCAAAACTGCCCCGAAATTGCTTAAAACCAATCTTCATAAATAGGGCACACTTTGTACTTTAGAACCACAACCATGATCTGAAATCATAATTGATATGTAGTAAAAATCCCATGCTTAAATAAATTGTAAATTATTCAATATGTCAAATGGGAAACTTGTTCACAAATTGGAACTTTCAAGAAACTTGCCTTTTTAGGTGGGCCCAAACAACCAAAACCTATAAAAAACATCAATGGAAATATGGAGGAGTAATATTCATAATTAAATAATTATAATAGATAAAGGAATCAAAACTGGACTTGTACAACCATTTTTCTGCAAGTCACTTTTAACTTAGGGTTTTGGGAGGGTTTTAAACCTATTTACCTTCTGAACGATCATTCATAAAGACATGATAATAAAACCACCTAATTATTTTTGTAAAATATTCATAGATGACCTAATTATATATTCCAAATATCTTAGGTCCCCATTTAAAGCATATAGTCCACAATGAGCATCAGAAGATCAACTTTTAGCTCTAAAGCACACTCTTGAAAATCTTGTTTTGGAAATACTTCGTATCTTGAGAAAATATCATCATACTAACCTAAAACTTTACTTGAAGAATTTTTGTAACGTCTTATAAATGAACCAAGTATCATCCATGCTCAAATCCTCCTGAAACTCTCCAACGATAACAATTTACCTATGTCTAGTAGCCTTATTCCCAAGAAATTTGCTTCAAAGGATTGTGAAACCTCATCAAACTTATGAATAGTGACCTTAAACACCTCATACATGTGCCATGACATGTCACAAAATATTATTTATTCTTGTATAATAATTCCCTACTCCATACTTCATGCTTCCATATCATCCACCATGTACTAGGTCTAGGAATAGGCCTAGAATGACTTAGAAACCATGTCAAATACTTGTACTAATACTCTAAGACACTTGTGATTTTCATAACACATCATATACATGATCCCCATATTGTTACTAGATGCTACAAGATTCACTTCATCATTCCATGTCTCATACTACTCACTAGGCCTCACAAACAAACACTTGAAAGAAGCTTGTTTCACTAAAAATGACCTCAACATCACTTTCCCAACTTTGAGAACCTATACTGAGCTTCATCACATTCTATGACCTCATACCAACATCATCCATGCCTTACATTTCCTCTATAAGCCCTCATACCGACTTAAGACACCATAAACCATGATCGCGACCAATCAATTCTCATTAAGACTCAACACTTCATGCTAGACAATGAATAAAACATCATGAAGAATCCTAAAAAGTCTTGAATCCCTTTTCCATCAATGTATTTGACATCAATGAAAATAATAAGACACAATGGCTAATACTTTCAAATTTCTTAGGCTTCACATTGTGCATCTATTAACAATCAAGGTCTGAATAATGTCACAATCAATCTTACTTTCAAACATAATGTGTGTTGACCTCCCCTCTTGCGTGCTATTGGATTTCAATTATCTCAAATCAAACGCAAATCTCCTACTTATTATGGGTGTATAAATTTTCACATCACATTTGAAACTCTTACTATTTTTTTGTCATTTTTGTAACATCCAAAATCAGGCATTATGACATGATCTTTGGTCATCTTTAGCTTAAGGCCACTAGGATTGTTCTATCTATTATAAACCAATATATCAAATTCATACATGAGCATCAAGTCATCACTATTCAAGGTATACCACCTTAGACCCCATTACCTATCATCTCTCAAGCTTCATAGGTACCTACCATGAGTGCATCTCTTGCTCAAGTTAGCATTATTCCTAGTACATTTTCCATTACAATCATCCCTACAATTAACAATGTTACTCTTATAGTTTTGTCACACACTCCTAATGCTAGTACTAGAATTTCATCACTGGATACTATCCCCGATAGGTCTCCTTGACCTTTAGTACCCATAAACCACTATTAACATATATCTTGGTCTCATATTCTACAAGAAAGAATTAGGCCATCACACAACATTCATGGTGCTCCCTTAGGTAAAACATTTCCTACTATTGGCAAAATAATTTGTCACAAGGGAAAATTAGGGATTTTCACCAACACTCTGGGATTAGGTGGTGACACCCCAAAATCACATACTTGTTTCTAATATTATCCCATTTCACATCTTATTATTCATCAACTTATGATTGATTGATTAAATTAATTAATTCATGTGCATTCACCTTTTGGGATTAATTAAATTAATTCCTAACACCATCTGTAGCTAAGTTAATTAACATTTATTAAAGAAATGGTTAATTAATTACATTGCAAGTTTTATAGCTAATTAAATTAGTTACTTAATTAGAAAATGCACCCATTTTCCTAGTCAACTACCACTTAGACTCCATTTGGACTCTAATTCCTCATCCTAGTCAACTCCACTTGGAATCCACTTCTAGAATCCTAGAAAGGTGGGAGAAATGAAATTGCACGTACAACCACCTTTCTAAATGTAACTTCTTCCAACTAAATTAATTTATTGCCCCTCAAATGGGAATTAATTCATCCGAACCGTTTAACATCCCTTAATTTCTATTTTTGCATGTGCATTCAACCATCTACAACCACTTCCAACCACTACTCAACCTCTATAAAAGAGAAATATTATCCCTTACAAATCCTCTTGGATTTCTCTTGGATTGAAGCAAGAAAACTTTGCCAAATTTTCCATCTAATATCTACATATTAAAATCTTTCCGATGTCCATTATTTTTTTCTTAGCATTTTTAAATATACATTTGGAGGTCACATTCAAGAGCACCCATAATCCATTATTTACAAGGTTCTAAAATCTTAAAGATTCCACAACCTTATCATTGAGGTTTGCATGGATAACTCGGAATAAAGGTATAATGTGTTTATTTTGTTATTTCAACTTCTTCCGAGATATTTCATGCTTATATTTTAGCACATATGGTGGGACCCCCACACTTCATTCATCTTTATTTTATGTTTTGTTATTTTAGTGTAATTGTTTATCTGATTTTTTTATGTGGTTAACATTTGTGTTTGCAGGATTTTAATATTATTGTTTTGTGGTATTTATGTTATCCCCATTAAGAGATAATAACTTGTTTTTATTTGTAGGATTTTATCTAGTTCACATCTGTGTTTGTCTATGTTTGTAGGTGTATTATGCATTTTAAAATCATTTGAAATAGAAATCAGGTTTTTTAAAAGATAAAAAAATTACATTTGAAAGAGTTAGGGGATTTCAATTTACATGTAGAAGATTGCTTAGCTACAACTAAGTTAGTTGTCTCTACCAACTTTATAGGAATCTTGATCTCCCACCCCGCACAAAGCTAACTTATCTTATCGAGTTTCTGAAAACCAAGTTGTTGACTGGAATTATTTGTGCCTAAGTGATAGAGGCACGTGAGAATACGGCGTGTAGGAAGCAGGCGCATAGGTGCACGAAGAAGAACAATAGCTACAAGGTGCTTCAAGGGGAAAGTTGGAGTTTGGGACTTAGCCATTTTTCATACATGAGCTAAGAATGGATTGAGTTTTGAGCACATTTTGTTAGAAGACTTAGAAGATACACCAAGCTATTTTGGGAATAAGTATGAATATGTTAGAGCCATGATTAGATCTAGAGTTATTTATTTATTGGTGAATCTTGCATGCTTATGTAGTTGCTTTTGTAGTGGCGCATGGCTATTATTAGCATGAAACCTATTTTGAGAATGCATGAGTAGTAAAGGGAAAGTTCCCATATATATATATATATATATATATATATATATTGATTTGCATGGTTTAGAAACACTGGGATCATGTTATGTTAGAGTTATGTTGCTAGTATACTTGCGTGCATGACCTTGTGATGATAATTGTGATGTATTCAACTATTGTGTTTTGATGAATTAATACAATGGATCATTGTGAGTGGATATTAGTTGTTGATATATCTGTTACTGGTTATTGCATGGTAAATATGATCTTGATCCTTGTTTGATTCATTATGCATTGTGGTTGTGAGTTGATACTTGTTATATCTTATCTTTACTTGTTTGTTATGAATATGGAATACTTGTTTGATCATGCTAACACCTTGTAAAATCTGGTATAAAAGAGGGACCTAGTACCTTTGCGCACTTCATGTGAGCACTTAGATCTGTCTGAGTGATGGGCCAACACGTCTAGGGTTTTGAGTAAGAAAAATAGACTACATTTTGGCTCCATTGCCGGGACCTCTTTTTAAGTTGTTGCATGATGAAGACATATTAGTTAACTTTAGCCATCATTGAGATTTGTGTTAAGGATTTAGAAGAACGGTTTGCTCACAGATTTAATACTGGACTTGATTTTGATGCTCGCACGTGGGTTAAGGAATATCTATATCATGAACCTTATGAGATGTTCTTCTCTTGTTTTCCTATAGATTTGTACGAGTGGCTGGTAGCATATGCATCAAAGTGAAATTGGAGGTATAGAAAATTTTTGGACACAAGAATATTACCAGGCCCTGTATGATGTTGATTTGACTTGGACACATGATGTAAATCATTGGTGGAGTGGTGTTTTGAATAGTTACACATTAGAGTATGTTGTTTCTACTTATTCCTATCTAGAAGTTGCTAAGTTTTAGTTCTTGTGCAAACCCATAGGATATTATTTGCACGCTATCCGTTTAGAGATTAAGATCTTGATCATGACTCTAGATTTGGAAGAGTGACCTATGCATAACTAAACCCCACCATGTGGGGGGTAGGAGAAGGCGTGATGAAGGATGGCAGACTTGATGGGAGAAAGGTAGAGAGAAGAAATGTGACTTAAGTATAATGAGGCATGGGAGAGGGAATTGGTGAAGAAGCATGATATTGAGGAGTCTATGGATTTGTGGAGGATGATGTCTCGTGAAGGATTTGAGGCTCACATGGAATACATGGACCTAGAGCATCGTGGTTATCCCCCACTTAGGCAAGAAAAATAGAGAATACCCTCCAAACTTCTAATGAGAATGTCTATGATGAATAAATATTAAGGACCACATTTGGGCATCCGATCCCACCTAGCGACCTTTCCCTTGCGCTTAGTATTCTAGTTCCTGAAATAGTTATTCATACGCAAGCTAGTGTTAGTGATAGAGTAGCGACATGTAGATTTCAATTTCCATTGAGTATAGGAGTTAATCAGATAGAATATTCATCTATGGTGGCGCATACATCATCTTTGTTATTTGGGGGTCTGGTTGGAGGTATATTATCTGGTGCATCATCGGGACAAAATGTGGGCACATAGAATGTTGGTAATACATCTGGAAGTAGCACTAGTTTGCAGACTGTGGGAGTTTAATCCAATACAACAGTTGGGACATTGAGTAGCACATCCTATGGTCTAGTTCCTACTACAGGATGTGGATTAAGAGGATTGAAGGCTCATGATCTAGAAGATTTGGTGGTTCTAGAGGTGGAGGGAATATTGGAGGTAATAGAGGTTTTGGTTTTGGTGGGCATGGTCGCACCAACCCCAAAAATTCTATTATGAGATTTCACTTCACATTCTATAATCTGAGAGGTATTGAATATGTATCTAATCACATGCATATGTGTGAGATACTATGACATGTTAAGGGGATCATAGATCTTGAGCATAAGGAAAGTCAGTTTGCTACTACTTTGTAAGGGTGCGTGAAGAGCTGGTATAGGTAGTATGATCCAAACCAGATTGTCATGGACTATAACGTGTTGCATGATGCTTTCTTGATAGATTTTCATATACTTGAGTTTGATAGAAGAGAATCAACATGCTAAAGGACATTAAGTAGGGAATTGCTAAAAGTGTCAGGGAGTATGATGCACGTTTTAAAACTCTGTTAGAAAAGTTGTCTTATGATATTCATCCTAGCCAACATGCACAATGGTTTTTGGTGGGTTAGTCACGCCTTTCAGAAGGTTACTTTTAATAAGAAGTTTATAGATCTAAGCGAGGGTTTGGAGGAATACCTACACGCTGATATTTTGGGATCATATACACTAGAGTTATCTCATTCTTGGAGCCACAGATACTATCTATGGTGAAGTAGTTGGAAACATTGGCTAATTCAGCTCATGAGATGCATAGTAGTGGTATTTGGTGTACGGATTGTGAGGTGGAAGGACATACTAAGGATATCTATCCTTGTAAATCGGTGTGCGCCATGTTGCTGGATTGTGAGATATGTCACTTGGATCATGATTCAATTCGGTACCCTCCTTTTTGTAGTGTAGGATTTAGAAGAATGTGTCTTGTTATTGTAATATTTGTAAGTCTACCATTCATGATACAGAGAATTACAGATTGATTTATCAGATTCATGATGCCATTGAAACTGGTGTACGTTAGACTAGTGTTGCAAATGGTTCTAAGGAGAAAGGAGAACATCATAATCATAACCAAAATGAAGGGTGTTCTGATGGAGGAGGTAGAGGAAGAGGTTACCAAGGTGGATATAGAGGTTGTTGTCATAGTAGAGGCATAGATGACTTCCCCCGTAAAACCTATTTTACATGCGGATCCCCTAATCATTATAGGCACGAATGGCCTAGAACATTATTTTCTCATGACACGAAATAATCACAAGTTTGAGGAATGACTGGTTTTTATAAGCATATGAGAAAGCATCACAAGAAGGATAACGGCATGGGAATTGTTAGAGTACAACATGCTATGGAAGATCAAGTGGATGCCGAAGGTTGCACCTAATCCTGAGATGTTACCTTTATTAGTCACAACATGCGCTAAGGATGTGCATGCTCATGAGATTCTGAAGCAGAAGCCTGTTATTACGAAGCAAGGGTGATAAATGTGAAGTATTAGATCTACTCACCATTAAAGGAAGTTTATCAAGAAACTATAGAGGTTATTAGAAACTTGCAGGTGAGATACAATGCTTGAAGGAGTAGTTGAGGAAGATGGAGAAGGAAAAGGTAGTTGAGTTCCCCCAGAAAGATGTTGATGAATTAAAGGAGGTTTGTAAGATGTTGCCAAGAAAACATCATTCCTTTGTTAGGGAATGGTTAAGGGAGAAGGTACCACATGTTGGGGTTGAGTGCGAGAGACAAATATTGCATGAAACTTACCTCCTCATAGTCTTGAATATGATAAAGAGATCACTTTGAATGCATTTGTTGATGGCTGGATGCTAAGTAATATACTGATTGATACAGGTGCAAAAGTGAATGTACTCACTTTGGATGTATGGAATCAGATGGGGAGACCACCATTACATCCATCTTCAAATGTGTTGTATATGGAGAATATGACTAAAGCCATGCCCATTGGAGTATTAAAGGATGTCACTATTAATATACAAGGGGCCAAGTTTACTGGGGACTTTGAGGTCTTGGCACTTGCGAAGAAGATATTTTTACATCCTTTACTTGGGCACCCTTGGTGTTACATGAATAATGTTGATTTACACTTTAATAAAGGTTATATCAGTTTTGAGAACAAAGAAGAGTGCGTGATTATTCCTTTGATAGATGGGAAGGTTGCACCATATGTAGAACCTTTGAGTGAAGAGGATTTGAATAGGATATACATGCATATAGTTAGAGATATTGAAGTGCTCGAGACATCTAAAGAAGGTGTTATTCAATGGGATGATGCTCATTATATGAGTGATACAACCATTGTTTCTGTGATAACTAGGTGCATGGAACATATGAGATGGTTCAAGTGAGAGATCAAGAACATGGTTACGTGCGTGATTAGGATGTGTGCTATTTGTTGTTTGGGTCATAACTAGGTACCTCGATATACTGGTGAAGGAAATCTTGATGTATTTTTATGCTCCATGGAATCTTAGTGGATAGATCAAGTAGAAAGAAGAAATATACTAATTTATACCCTACGGTGGATAGTTACATGTTGGTGGACTACACACAAAGATAACCTTTTGGAGTGGCGAGAAGTGAGAATCACCTTCTCTACTAGGTTTCTTAGGAGCAATGTACCTTCATATATATGTGAATATCATGGGAAGGATTTTACTTCATCATGTTGAGAAGTGTGAGAAACTCTGGATAAAGGGGCAAGAGGCCTTTCCGCCATCACTCTGGGTACATAAGTTCTACGCCACTCTAAGTAGTTTCGCACACATGGTATGTTCATGAAGAGTTAACAAGGGAAATAATTAATTGGTAGGAGATGACCTTAGGTATGATTCAAAACTTTGATTACTTTTCCACTAAACCTCTGGTGAATGAAGCATTACATATTATCAAATGCCTTACGATGGGGGATAGTGAAAAAGATGAGGAACTCTTGTTAGATATGTTTGGAGAGTTAGACTTGGAGGTGCTTTGAAGAAGAAGAGACAGATGAGGAAAAACAACTTGTGTGTGCCTACCTAGAAAAAGAAAAGGTAAGTTGGTTTATATGATTGATGATGAAGAAGTAGAGATTCTAGATGTTGATCACATTGTGGGTATGCACGAGGTCTTATACATTGCAAATGAAAAGGCACGGGGTTATCATGAGCCTATGAAAATGAATAAGGTCAACATTGGGATAGATACATAACCTAAAGAGGCCATTATTGGTGACTATTGGTCTGAACAAGAGGTGTCAAAGATAATTGAGTTTTGCGTGACTTCCAGGACTTATTTCCTGAGGTTATCATGAGTTGAAGGGAGTGCATCCCTCTTTGGGTGAGATGAGGATTAAGTTAAAGGAATGTGTGTTCCCGGTTAGGAAGAGGCCTTACAGGATGAATCCTAATTTTGTGCGTCAAAGTTAAGGAAAAGATTGATAAGATGTTGAAATTTGGGATCATTGAGCCCATTGAGGAATCGAAGTGGGTTATCCCCATGGTGATAAGTATAAAGAAAGATGGTAGGATAAGGATCTATGGACTATAGAGAATTGAATGTTGCTTGTGTCATAGATCCTTTTCCCACACCTTTTATAAAGGAGATCTTAGAAGGCATTGTAGGGTGTGAAATCTACTCCTTTATAGATGGGTTTTATGGTTATCATCAGGTGCACATTGTTAAGGAAGATCAAGGAAATACAACTTTCACCGTTAAATGGGGAAGTTTTGCATACACAGTAATGCCTTTTGGGTTGAAGAATGTACGCACTTGAGTATTTTCATGCATTGTTGTGCAAGCATTTGAAGACTTTATACACAAGTTTTTACAGGTTTACTTAGATGATTGGATTGTATATGGGTTGGTAAAGGATCACTATGACAACTTGAGACTCATGTTTGAGAGATGTAGGAAGTTAAGCATCTCTTTGAATATTAAGAAGTGTATCTTTGCTACACCCTTTGGAACTTTTTGGGACACATTATATGCAAGGAAGGTTTGTTGGTAGATCCTGCTAAGGTTGCATATTATCTTGGGTTTAGAGGAGCCTACCAATCAGAGTGAGGTGCGTGGGTTATTAGGACATATAGGTTATTATAGGAAGTTCATCAAGGGTATGCTAAGATTTCCCTGCCTTGGAGGAATTATTGAAAAATAAAGGAAAGTTTCATTGGGATGAGGCACAACAGATAACATTTGAGACATTGAAGGAAAAACTTACTTTTGTGCCCATTTTATGCTTTCCTTCTTGGGATAAACCATTTCATGTACATGTTGATGCCTCTGGCATGGCCATTAGTGCCATGTTAGCAAAACCTAGTGATGGGATTGTTGATCATCTATCTATTTTGTGAGTAAAGTTTGACACCAATGAGCATAACTATAGGACTATAGAGTGTGAAGCCTTGTCTATGATTTATGCACTACACAAGTTTAGATAGTACTTTTGGAAACTCCCTTTATATTTTATATAGATCACATGGCACTTAAGTACTTGGTTAATAAGCCCATTTTATAGGGGCATATGCCATTGGATTCTGTTGTTTTAGGAATTTGACTTTACAGTGGTGGTAAAGCTAGGAAAGAGCAATTATGGACTAGATCATTTGTCAAGGATTAACTCAGGTGAGGATGTGCAGAGCATTGAGGAAAAATTAAGATTCACAATTGTTTCATATTAAACCGTGCACCCTTTGAATTAGAATATATTATGGTTTTTTTGTATTGGTGTGGTGCATGAAGGAATGAAGAGATTAGAGAAGAAACAACTTTCATACGCATGCACACCTATATGTTGATCAGTGGGGATTTATACAAGCTAGGATGGGATGAGGTTTTTTTGGTGTGTACTTGAGCATGAGCATGAAGCTATTATGGAGGAATCTCATGGTGGAATTACTAGTGGACATTATGCATGTAATGCTACCGCGCAAAATTTTAGTGTTTGGCCTTTGGTGGGAAACAATATATAAGGATTGTAAAGAGTATATTAGGGTGTGTGATCATTTTCAGTGCCTTGGGAAGCTTGGACATAGAGATGAGATTCCCTTAAGGCCTATTGTGAGTGTACATAACCTTTTGAGAAATGGGAAATTGACTTTGTGGGTCCTATTTCCCCACCAATAGGACTGGGTTGCATTATATTATTACATGCACAAATTATTTGAAAAGGTGGAAAAGCAATGCCTATAAAGGATTACACAATAGCTACAACAACAAGGTTCTTATGGGAAAACATAATCAGTAGGTATGGATGTCCATTAAGTTTGACAAGTGATAGGGGTACTCATTTCCTTAATGAGACTATCAAAATACTATTGGAAGAATTTATGGTGGCGCATCAAAAGACAACGCCCTATCACCCACAAGCTAATGGACTACCGAGGCTTTAAACAAGATATTAGGACATACCTTGACAAATATTTTTGATGTTGGAAGGAAGGACTTGGATGATAAAGTCTTTGTTATACTGTGGGCTTACAAGAAAACCTAAAAAATATTGAACAAAGCCACACCCTTTCAATTGGTGTTTGGCGCAGAGGTTGTTTTACCACTAAAATATATATTACCCCCTCCCTATGTATTGTGCGTACATGTGGATTAGATGATGAGAAATCACTTGAGAACATATAGAAAAACTGATGCAGTTGGATGAGTGGAGTGCTATAAAATGTTAGAGCTAGAAGATAGAGAAGGCCAGGTAGAAGGCATGCCATGATAGACATATTAAGAATAAATAGTTTGAAGTTGGATAGATGGTTCTTCTTTATGACTCTAAGTTTTGCACCACCTTGGAAATTGAAGGTGCATTGGTTGGGACCATATGTGGTAACATATATACTTGATTTAGGTGCTTTTCAATTACAAGGTGTTGGATGGAACATGGTTGCCCAGTTATTTCAATGGGAGTAAGCTAAAGCCCTACTATAAATAAGTCTTCTTGGTGTTTGTAATAAGGCAATTTTCCAGTTAGAGTAGGATTTTATTTCATGCATTTCCTTTATATGTGTTTCCTTTCATCGTTGTTATGCTTTATCAATTTAGTTTTGTGTTTTTTTGTAATAAGCGCGCTTATTGTACGCACCTGTAGCTAATTATTATCTAGTGTATTCATGCATAGAGGACCGTGCATATTTTTAGTGTGGGGTGGATCAGAAAGTGATTGGTGTCTTGTTGCAGATTGGTGTGCATTGTAAAATTACAGGAGCTCAAAGTGAAGAGGGTTTTGTAGAATAATTCTAATAAATTTTCTTATATTGAAGACCACATAGATGGATGGACGAATAGTATAACACAAGGTAGGTCTACAAGCATTGGAAACTACTTGGTATGAGGCACATTGGATAGGTACTTTGTGCATGGAGACATGTGTAAGGAAATTTGTGGCCGAGAAAGTAGTGAGCGCACCAAAATGTTATGACTGAGGCATAGAAGAGTTAGGAATGGAAGGATATGAAGCAATGTGGAAAAGAGCAAAGAAGTGGAGTTAATGCCACGTACGGTGGTGGTTGAGGAGTAAATTAATGAGGGGAATTTTGAAAATCATATAAAGTTGGTGATTGCAACATTATTGTTACCTTACATCCTTTGAGATATCATGATTGAGAAGTGTGATGAAAGTGCATAGTGTGAAGAATGAGCTATTGAGTGGTGAACCAGGTGAACTCATGACACGACATTGACAAAGCTCCATGTGCAAGTGTGTTTGAGTTTTTTAGGTGGGTGAGGAAGAAAGGTTCACATAGTTAGGGTTTCATGAGAGGTAGATTTATGGCTAGGGCACACTAGGGCATGAGAAATCGAAGGGACCCATTGATTTTGAGGTATGCAAGGGTAAGGAAGTGGAAATATTGCAATTTTTATAGGGTATCTATTAATTGAGAAGAACAATGGCACCAAGGAGAGATCTGGTTGTGGAGAAGGAAACTGAGGAAGCATCACAGGTGTGGTTCGTCGAGATGTAATACCCTAAGGAGGTGATTGAAGGAAGGATGTGGACATCATAGTTGACTAAATGTAAGATTAGTGACTTTAATCATAGAATTGAGAAAACCCTTAAAGATATCAATGCAGAGACCATTTGGAAGACTAATAGGAGGACGATAGATGGGCATAGGGTTTTGGACAATTTAGTACATAGATTATTGGAAAGCATCGAAGTTATGAAACTTTATGAGTTTCCATTATTTGGAAAGCCCGACCACTTGTACCAATGGTTGATGTTGTGTGTGCATGAGGATTTATTTTACTTCGTAGGGAGAAGGATGAGGATTATAGTGAAGTTGGTCGGAAAAGTCATAGGTTTGTGTGACTCTAGTTCAGAAATTGTAGGTGATTTATTAGATGATGAGGGAGTAGAGGTGATAACCACCACATTCCACTACAAAAAGGGGGGTCAAGCTTTCAACATTACATAGATAGATGATTTGGCTACAAGGTTAGTGACACGGTTAGTCGGTTCAAATTGGGTGCCTCGAGAGAGAGATAGACATAAATTAACAAGCATTAGTTGTATATAGCACATAAGATGGAAAATAAGACTTACTATAATATTACATGGTACATTGCTGAGATCTTGGTGGCATAGGCATGCATCCAAGATGATAAAGGTGAGAAGATAACTTGGGGCATCATTTTACTCTTAATTGTGTTTAGTGAAATCGTGTGCCCGATGGGCCGAAGGAGAAAGTATGGGAATACCCCATGGAAAATAAATCACCTGCTAAGAATTTCACCAAGTATACATGTCATGGTTCAATTTCAAATACATATAAGGAGTGCCAAGAGAGGTGGTTTAGGAGGATGTAAGGCATTTGAGGGAGAGTGGCACATACCGCGTGAACTACTCAACATTTTGGATGGACAAGTAGATTTCACTGAGATACCATCACTTTTGTTTGGGTAGATTCTTCATGAAGACGGGTGAGAAGATCCCATGGTGTAAGTTACCATTCACATTTACTACTCATTATTTTAAAGAATCGATGAACATGTTACAAAACATGTAGAAATTATAGTTTGACGTTGACAAGGTGGATGCAGATATCCATATTTTGTGCAAGACATATGTATGGCACAATAAGGAGGCATATGTGGAGATGATGGAGTTAGAAACATTGACATAACTCTAGAGACTATGGTTGTAGGAAATATTGAGCCCGCATGTGTGTATGTGTACCTCAAGCCGCGGTTTAAGGAAGGAAAATTATTACAAGAGAGGACTTTTCTTTACCAGGTCCTCCAAAGGAAAAAAAACTATGGGCACATGAATATTCCGGTGGACCAAACACCCCCAAGTAGGAAGAACAAGGACATGAGGGCTTGTAGAATGTCCTTGAGCATGGGGAAGAGGAGCAGGAAGACATCATGACACTTGATCATGGGAGAGAATATAATTGCATAGAAGGCGTATAAGTGTAGATGTTGGCGTTGGCCCCTCACAATCATTAAGGATATCACCGTGCATTACACCGGTGAAGAAGGCCAAGGAAGAAAGGAAGAAAAGGTGAAAATATATTCAGTTAAAGACAAAGTGATGAGGAGAATCCTTCAGGTGAGGACATACGTGATGAAGTTTCAACACCTAGCCTTGGACTTGGGGAAGATGAAGGGATCGGTGGTGAGCACCCGCAATTTTACAGATGATTCCCTAACATGATATTTAAAGAACATGAGGAAGAGATCTACGCTAGTGGAGATATGGAGATTAAAGATAATGTTATGTGCTCAACCAAGAGGACCGAAGGGAGAAGAAGAGGTAGAGCAAAATAAGGGCACTTGGAACAAATGAGCATATAGGTGAGCAGCCAAGTGAGCCAAAAGGAAGAAGAAATGGTACAAACATAGAACCTTGGCTATGTTGATGAAATGAAAAAGATAATTCATGCATAAGAGTTCTAGAGTACTCTTCCAAAGGAATGATTATATGGGTGGGAGATGATGGATCCTAAGATGGCGAACACATGCACCGAAATTAATTATCATGGAATATGAAGACTCACATGGATGAGCCTGATTTTGATGTGGTGAAAATTCATGTGTCTCTTCGGAGGATGAAGAAAGCCCCACATTCCGACATATAACCATCAAGCCGATTTAGTTCTTAGATGAACAAGTAAGTAATGATTTAACAAAGGTATCTGTAGAGGTTACACGTAGAAATATCAATAAAGAAACAACTATTTAGACCCTATTAGAGGACAAGAAAGATAAATAATAAGATATTAAGTTTGATAGAGGAGAAAGAGAGAGATGAGATGAAGGCAAGTGTAGTTCTTGACATGGTGGAATAGATCGGTGATGAAATTTTATAGGTGAGGCCACAATATGAAGAGAAGGTATCTGAAAGATTTCCATTTACTTTGCATTAATTTTGCATGTTGGTTCACTTGGTGTTGGATGAGGGTATAACACAGGTGCCAAGGGAGAGGGTTGTGCCTACACAAAAAGAAAAGGATAAAGCTACAGTACGGCATAGAATAACTGGATATGGATCTCTGCTCGAGACACTGAAGGATGAGATGAAAAAGGTAGACACGACATTAAATATGTGTTTAGACCCTAAGGAAACCATCAAGACAAGGAATTTAGTTGAGGAGAATGTAGTCCTTACTGAGAAGAATGATGAGAGACTTAGGCATGAGTAGAGGTTGAAGTTGTTATCAGAAAAGCACGATGCGCTTATAGTGGCCTAAGACCCTCACAAAGAAAAGATAAAGGAAATTGGAAAGCTTATAGCTCGATGTATGGATGTGATGGATGGGATGATATCAAGTCTAGTGAACGTTCTTAGAGTGTTTTAGAACAAGGGCAAGAACATGACTTTGGATGAGATGGAAGGATTACTTGTAGACATCCCTAAAGACAAATAAGGTGCTCAGTGATTGGAATGAATTAGAGGCAGAAATCAAGAATGAGTACCCTAAGTTGTTGTTATTGCCTTCAGAAGAGTAGAACGCCCATGTATTATTTTTTAATATATTTTCATTGAGTACAATCATTCTTTTATTCCTTATTCTTTATTCTTGGGGAGATAATGCATGATTACCCATTTCCATGAGGGTGGAAATGAAACTAGTGTGGGGTAATGTTGAATAGACTTATTTATGCCTAAGTAATAGAGGTGTGTGAGAATAGAACGTGTAGGAAGTGGGCACGTAGGTGTGCACATAAGAATAACGGATACAAGAACAGAGGGGAAATTTGGAGTTCAAGACTTTGTTGTTTTGCATACATGGGCTAAGAATGGATTGAGTGTTGAGCACATTTTGTTAGAAGACTTGGAAGATATGCCAAGATATTTTGGGAACAAGTGGAAGATGAAGCACCATGTGGAGTTAGAGCTAATAATAGGATTAGATCTAGAGTTATTTATAGGAAGTCTATTATTAGTGAATCTTGTATTCTTCTATAGTTACTTTTGTAGGGGCGCATGGCTATTCTTAACATGTAGCCTATCTTGAGAGTGCATGATTAGTGAAGGGAAATTCCCCACCACATATATATGTTTATTGATTTTCATAGTTTAGACACAATGGGATAATGTTATGTTAGAGTTATGTTACTAGTATACTTGCATGCACATGACCTTGTGATGTATTCAACTATACTATTTTGATGAATTAATACAATGGATTGTTGTGAGTGTATATTGGTTTTTGATATATCGTTACTAGTTATTGCATGGTAAATATGATCTTGATCCTTATTTGATCCATTATTCACCGTGGTTGTGAGTTGATACTTGTTGTAACTTATCTTTACTTGTCTATTATGAATATGGAATGCTTGTTTGATCATGCTAAAACCTTTTCAAAGCTTGTATAAAAGAGGGACTGGTACCTTTGTGCACTTTGAGTGAGCGCTCGATTCTGTCTAAGTGATGGGTCAACGTGTCTAGGGTTTTGAGTAAGAAAAACATACTACACTTGCATTGATCCTCCACCGAGTAGCACCTCTAACCCCGCCAACACCACCCCAAGCTACTTTCTCCAAACATTGTGGCCGACCCGACCCCTAACGAGCTCCTCGCCATATTTCCACCTCACTCAAACTCCTTACCAAGCTCCCTTTTCTTCCTTATTGATTTCAGCCATCATTATCCGAATTCCCTAAGTAATCCATCTTGAACTTTCCATTTAACCCTTGTTGTTTAACTCCTTGATATGTTCCCGATTCAACTCACCGAGCCCGAGATGAGCTAGAATCCTACCTCATTGATCCCGTTCAAGCCCAAGCTTTATCTATGTGGTCATATTTGACTCACCTCCCGTGTTTTTGAAACTTGTCTCACCTCTCCCGCCTACATCTTTGTCATTGCCTAATCCAATCTCATCACCCCCTTCGACCCCTGTCTCCATCCATGGAAATCCTTTCTAAGAACACACCCATTTCAGCAAAGCACGGTAAGTGACCTCCTACATGTGAACCTCCAATCCAAATCCCCACACCATCGAGCTACAAAAATTGATCCTCTTGCATGCAACCCAGGGTTTTTTTAGTGGTGAATATTCATAATATGGTGAATATTCCATTTTGAAAATTTTGAAAAGGTGAATTTTCTGGCATGGGTTAGTGACATGTTCACCTAAAAATTATAGTTTAATTTTTTTAGGGGTTGGCTTTGCCTACCCTTGAAAATATCCCCTATATAATCCTAGATTATTCTCCAGGTAGAACACTACTAGATCACTCATACCACATAGGGGAATATGTATTATCAAGTACAATAAACACGCAATGAGAAGGGCGGAGGCTACAAACATGTGACAACAAGTTTGTTTACGTGTGACAAGGAGAGTTTGTTGATGCACAAAAAGATGGAAAGAGGCTGTAGATGCGATAGAGATTTTGTTGACGTGTGACATGGAGAGTTTGTTGATGTGCGACACAGAGATTTTGTTGACGTGCAACAGGACAACATACTTGGCTGATGTGCGACAACAAGTTTTTTATCACTCAACAACAACCTCACTGACGTGTGACATGAGGTTTGATGTCGCGTGACAACAATTTTGTTGTCGTATGACAACAAATCTCTTGTCACGTGTCTGCAGCCTTTCTGTCACACCACTTGAAAATCAAAGCTTCTTTTATGTGAAAATTTTCATACAAACCCCAAAAAAATTGCCTTTCCAGTGAAACCGGTTCTGGGGATATTTGCTAGGGATTTTCCACCTCCGATTTCCAAGAGGTCTCTTAAAATGAAACACGATGCAACCCGCAAGTCTAACATGAGCTTGTGTCTTTTCCATCCTTATATTACATAATGCGTTAGCTTTTTAGGGTTTCTTTTATTTTTAAAAAGGTTTAAAATTTAGTTTAGGTCAAGCTTTTAACTTAGGTTTAACCTTATGTTTATTATTTTTAATTATTCTATTTTTTTAATTATCATTATTGATTAATTTAATTATATTTTTAATTAATTAAGGGTCCAGTTAGTTTTTTTAATGTTAGTTAATTGATTTCCTTTTAATTAATTAGGTATTTTTAACTAATTAGGACCTTATAACTAATTTTACATCAATTTGATTAATTAAACTAACTCTGTGAATTTTTTTATGCACGGTTATTGGATGTTTTCTTTCAATTAATTTAATTTTTAGGGAGTTTTGCAACGTAATTAACATTTTTTAGGGTTTTTATTCCATTTTGGAAAATCATTTTTGTGAAACTATTCATAATAAAATCCACGCGTATGCTCTTTTCTCACGCTTGTGTAAATGATCTTGAAAATTAGAAACATGAGTTTATTTGTTTTTTTAGTGTTTTTATCATGTGTTTTCACCACAAGAAAACTTTCCAACCATTTCTTTCTAGTAACATCTCTAAAGAAGGTTGTTAAAACATTCAAACTACTAACTACAGGTTTCCTTGTTTGAAGATCAAACAAACCCCTTATCACTTTTTTTAAAATGTTATAAAATTAACTTTAATTTAAATTTTTTGGAGTTGGGATTATTCCCTTCTTCTAGATGTAATTGTGGTAAGTACATGACCAGGGGCCATAAAATCATTGTGAGGAGTACCACATGAACCCCAAAGTATTCGATGCCTTGAGTGAACTAGATGAAAAAATGGGTACCCCCACCCAACTGACAAGTACACGTTTATGAGAGATTAGAGTCATATATATCCATAGTGGAGAATCCATTTTGATCCTTTGAGTGGAGAAAAATCTGAATTTTTGTATCAGGGGGTAAAGTAAATGCGGAAAATAGCAATAGTGTCACTCTTGGTCGGATATACTACTGAAACCTAGAGAGATAAATTTATTTTAGGAAGCCATGTCTTATCTAAGAAAATCTAAGTTAGAGGCCAACCTTCCTTCAAAAATTATTTTTCTCCTTTCTTTTTCTTTTTACGTGTTAGTAAAATCTATGTTCCACTCTTTTCGTATATACTTTCTATCTCTTTTACCTTATCACATTACAATCCAAATCTAAGTCTTGAGTTATAGACATCCATTTTCTAACCTAAGCACAATAAATTTTCCATATAAATTTTGACATCTTGATACTCTATTTATCATGGTCAAGAACCATCACGATAACCTTGATCTATCATCTTCTTAAGTATTAAGTTTAACATTTACATTTTTTGAACTTTAAGCATTCCACCATCTTACGTCATCAAATTTACATTCACTTTGTTGTATTTTCAACATCTTCATATTTATTCCATCATCTCTTTTAAATAATTCACTTTGTTATAATTTGATATCATTAATCGATCACTTTCCCTTCATCTCTTATCTTCACATTCACGAGATTCACCTTTTTATCATCATTTTTCACTTCTTATTTCGACATTCACATTTTTTCATTTGAGTGATCCCTTTCCATCATTTAGCGTCATCTCTTAACACCCATTTTGTTAAGATTCGATCATTTTCATCATGTTTCCAAGTCTCCCCTTTTAACTCTCATTTTGTTAAGAGTAAAGAAAACTAACCTTTTCTAAGTCTCTTCTCTTTTAACACTCCTTTTGTTAAAAGTAAAAGACATAAAAACCTTTCAAATATTTTCTCTTAGCAATCATTTTGTTAAGAGTCCTCTAATATAACCTTTTAATTCCCTCTTCTACCTTAACACTTATCATTTTGTTAAGGATTGAGAAGTCACACCCTTTCATTTCTCTTAACACTCATCTTGTTAAGAGTGGACCTTTCGAACCTTTTAGTCTCTCTTAACACTCATTTTTTAAGAGTTGATCACCTCACCTTGTTAAGTCTCTTCTATTTTAACATTTATTTTTATTAAATATTTGAGCACATATAACCCCTTAGTCCCTTTTATCTTACCACTCATTTTGTTAAGAGTCGGGTAATCAAATAACCTCTTAGCCTCCTCCCTCTTAGCATTCATTTTGATAGGGTGGAGCATTCTAAAATTTTCCCCTCTTCCATATTATCATTCACTTTACTAAGGGTTGAGATTTCTATCACACCTTTCTTTGTTCCTCTCCTCTTTTAAAAATGATGGGAACAAGAAGTCATGATTATAGTCCCTTTAGATGGAAAGAAATAAATCCTTTTCATATTAGCTCGATGAAGAGGATGAAAACCAAATAGAAAATATTTCCATAGAAAACCTTTTGTGAAAAAATAAAGACCAATTTTTGCTTCATCTCCTTGAGATGGGAGAAAAACTACCTCTGGACTTAGATGATGACATTTTGAAAACATTACAAGGTCAACCCAAATCACCTAATGGTCCACCACCAAAATAAAATAACCATGATGACGTAGGCCCAAGTACAATGAATTCTAATAATAAAGGTAAATCTAGTGCTTCGCCCCGAGTCCAATCAAGAATTTATCAATCAACTCAATGCCATGGAAAATCAATTGGCTCTCATATATTCCTAATTCAATAATGAAACCAATGAAAAATAATCAAAATATAAGTGACGATTCTTCCAAAACTTATACCGAGAAAAATATCTCAAAACTAGATAATATCCCATAAACCAACTTACCATTTTCTCAAGAATGGAAAATGATGAAAGACACTATTTTGTACATGTAAAAACAACACAAACAATTCAATTTTGATGAATTGTGTCCTTACCCTTTCGATGTGGACATTTTACACATACCCTTCCCATGCTCTTTCGAGACACCAAAATTTGATAAATATAAGGGCAAAACCGATCCAAGAGAACATATCAATGAATTTTTCATGGCATGCCAAGAAGTAAAATATAATGATATCTTTCTCTTGCACATATTTCCTATAATTTTAGGAAGACAAGCTTTGGATTGGTTCTTACACCTTCCAAAGGGATCTATCACTACCTTTGTGGACCTCTCGGAGAATTTTGTTAAACATTTTTCATTCAACCTGGACTCTAAAGTCACAATGATAAAACTGTGCAACACAAAAAAATGACCAAATGAAAGCTTTTCCCAATTATTAGAACAATGGAGAGGAATCATAAGTTATCAAAAAGGGAACTCAAATAGAAAAAACCATCATTGTTAAAGGCTTGATCAAGCCTCATTCTAAATACAATGGGCAAAATCATAACAATAATAACAACAACACTATCACTTCTCATGATAAATATAAATATGTCAAATGCAACCACAATGTTGTCAATGATGGTGTCATAAATAATCGCAACGTGCACAACATACATAACAATAAATCTAAATAGACTAAATCTAAACCAACCATCACTATACCAAGAAGAGAAAACCTCCCTCGTGATTACAAATGATGACAATATACAACATTGGGAGAGTATCTTTAAATAATTTTACAACTAACAAGTGCCAATATGGTCACTTACCCTATCATGCAACCCTTTCCTGAAGGTTAACCTAAGATAGATTGGTATCGACATAACACACATTGTGATTTTCATCGCATTGATGGTCATCAAACAAACGAATGTAAGAAAATTTACAATTACATCCAAGACCTCATTGATAATGAATCCATAGCAGTTGAAGACCTAACACCAAATGATAATATAAATGTGTTTTCTAATCCATTTCCTAACCATGGTATAAAGGGAAAAGCTCCCAAATAGGGTGAATCCTCAAACAACGTTGATTTTAACTCCATCATATCATTTATCATAAACACTACTCTATGCAAATTCAAACATCAAATTACACCACTCGGAGAAAGAATCTCTAGTTCCTTTCATCAATTAGAAAAGGCTAACATGATCAAATATCCAATTACAAAACCATTTTATAATGGGGAACCTAACCCTAAGTGGTATAAGGAATCATAATATTTTGAATACCACCGCATTAAAGGCCATTCTACCGATCATTGTATAATACTTAATTAATGATCTATGTCATTATGTTCAATACTTAATTAATGATAGTGTCATTTCTATAGAAAACGATGAAGAAATTTCTATAAATGAAGACACATCAATTACCAAAAATTATAATGAAGTTTTTAAGATAAATCTTACCTCTTCAACCTAACTAAATAAGTAAGACACTAAGACTTACCAAACCTCAATATGGCGGGGTTTCAATGATACCCGAAAGATGAGATGGAAGACAATTGGATTGTTGCACTCCATGGAAGAAATGAAACCAACTCCTCTACCGTGATAAGACCTACAGATAAAGACACTAAATAGAGAAGAATTAGTAATATAGATAGGCGGGTTTCCTGGAAAAGGCCAGTTCCTAGAATTCAAAGGACTTCCTTGTATGGATGTCAACCCACTTTGAAACACTCAAGTTTATTTATGGAAATGAAATATAACATACGGTATATGAAATATGTGATCAAATGTTTATGATTTATTTAGCTTATTACAGACACACAGCTGATAAAATGATGATGACATAGAAGGAAATATGACTAAGGCTCAAATTCAGAATCAAGATCGGTGTCAGATTCTCGAGAAGTTTGAACCCACAGAGTATCATGGGTCCTCCTCCTCAGAGAAGTATAAATCAAGCTCCTCGATATATTTTTCCATGAATAATTCTGAGTAGTCTTATTCGGTGTCGTATTGTTGTGAAAATTCTGAGTCAGACTCTTCAAAACTAGAATCCCTTTCAAATTTTGATTCATATTTAGTGTTGGAGCCTTCAGAATGTCTAATCCATCCTTGTAATGATGCTCAAACCAAGTGAGGTCAGCTCAAATTCTTTTCACCTCATAGTAAACCTCCCAAAAAAATTCAGTAGCTTCATGGATCTTCTGTGTGAACTCAAAAATACTCCCCAATCTATCAAAAAGGGCTGAATGGATAGCACATAACTTGAGGTCACATAAAATATCATACTGCTCCCTATGAAGTGGATTACGGATGATCGGTAAGGAGTTGATGCTCATGATTGGATGGTTGGGTCTACCTATGACCATCTAACATAAGCCATTCAAGAAAAAATGTTAGCAACACAAGAGACAAAAATGATTGATAGGAATTATTGAATGAAATTTGATTGGAGGAAAAACATAATGCACAAGAATCACATGCGATTCTATAATATTTTTAATAGATTGATAAAATGACATATTAGACTAACTTATATGAAACTATGGTCTTGCGAAGGCAAACATGAAATAAGAAATGATCAAATAAGGATACTAAGATGAAGAAAAAAAGAGTTATAAGATGATAACAAACCTTGGTTGATGATGAGAGATGAGAGGTTGATATGGATTGCAATTGAACGATGAACATGCTTTAACATGAATCCAAGGTACTTGACGATCATGAATGACAATGCTAGATGATAACATGCTCTCCTTGATGCAAAATAACACTAATGGAATTGAAAAAGGACTCAAAATGTGAGAACTCTTGTGGATTTTCATGGATGATCCCCAAAAGAGGAAGATAATCTAGTTTATATAGATCACCGATTTAATGAAGGAATCATCGATGATTCCAGTCAATTTCGAGTTTAGGAGTGATAAGGGTGATTATCTTGCTAATTTGAACTTGATTTGATTGGGTATTTCAAGGGATAAGATGTGGTAACTGGACTAAGGTTGAGATTAATTTAGTTATATAGGTTTAAGTTAGGAATGAGTTTGTTAGAATAATTATGGGATGATTTTAGAAAGTTTCTTAATTAGTTTTAAACTAGAATTAACTAGTGTGAAAGAGGGATTTCACATGGGGATGAATGGAGATATAGAAAATAAGATTAATTAATTAATTTTAATAAAATGGGGTCAAGCATTCCATCCACCAAACTAAAAGCTATGCATTAGTAAATAATCATAGTTATAACTTAGGATAGGTGGGCGTAATTAATTAAAGGGTACCAGTGGATTACCTAGGTCAGGGGATGTTATGGAAGAGGATAAAATAATGTGATGGCATGTTTTAATTGTCAATGGTTACGAATGAATGTATTTAATCGAGATAATTGAATGAGGATGAGAGGGTGTATATTTTTGGTGTCTACATTTTTTCTAATGATTTGAAAATCATTAGAAAAAACTAATGAAATTTTTGTTTGTATGGGTGACTCAGTTTTGCGACACAATATAGTGGACACCAGTGTGTTTCGTTCCAAAATTTTCCCGATCGAGGGGCTACTACAATAGAATGTGCTACCAAGGAATTAAATGATAGGATGACCAAAGGGTTCGATACCTATAGACATATTGATCCTCGCCAGGTAGGCTGATTTGATAGGAAGGTCAAGTGATGGGAGGCCAAAGGGCACGCATCCCATAGACATATGACAAGTCCCAAAATTGATTTTGTTTATTTGATTTAAATGTTCCAAGGAGTTGGGTCCTTTGAAAGTGACACACTTGTGCAAAAGTGGTGTTTTTCTATTCTTAAGGGGGAAAATGATAATGTTTGCTAAGAATGAGACAAATTGTAAGAGTTTTGGGAATCACTCATAATTGTTTATGAATCATTGATGATCTAATCATGGTAAAATTTGGGGTATATAAATACCCAAGCCCCATGGTTTGTTATTTCATTTTTAATGTGGGGTGAAACATTGTTGGGGGTGAATTTTAGTGACTTGAGTTCTTTCACGTGATTTTGATTGAGATGATGACCTCCGGCAGACATAGGCAACAACCTAGAGCAAAGAGGTAGGTAGATTTTTATTCATTTTTATGTGATTTTTGATAGTTTTAGGATTTCATTGGCATTTTGGGGCGTATTGTTGCCCTAACCGTAATTTTTGGTGATTTATGTGATTTTCGATGATTCAATAGAATCCTTGGCGATCTAGGTAGATCGCCGCACCAAAAGACAAGATGGAAATGGATTAATCGAGGAAAAGCTTTAAACCCTGATTTTCTTGTGTTTTGGCATTTTTCATTTTGATAAGTGAAGTGGGATTTTTTTCAATATTTTAGATGTTGTTGGTGTTATTGTGATGATGTTGGTGTTGGTGTTATGTATCTTTGTTGGTGTTATTGTGATGATGTTGGTGTTGATGTTATGTATCTTTAATGTTAATTTGTTTATTTATTACGTATCCGTTGATTTTGGAAGCGGTGGATGTGATGGAATTTGGATTTGGAACTATGAGATATTATAGATGGATCTATAGATGTTTGATTTTGATCTTAGAATTGTTAGAGAGGTGGAATTATTCCACCAACACTTTCTGGTTTCCCACAAGAGAGATCGCGATCACTTTAGAGGATGTTCATCGCATCCTGAGACTATTGATCCATGGGGAGGGGGTATATATCATTACCGAGTCGGAGATATGGTGTGATTTAGTGACTCAGAGAGATGGTGTGATGACTAGATTATACATGGAGGATGCCACAAATATTAGATATGAGTGCAATTTGGTTGCCCAAGGGGTAAGCCCTAGTCAATAAATTTTCTATTAAGCACAGAAGGGCCAAGCCATGGATTTTTGCTTATCGGTCATTTATTCATCTGAGAGAGAGGGTTGTACATGGATGACCATGATGATGATGACCATCATTTGTTACGTATTTCTAGATTCTGGAGGTGGTCACTTCCCATGGATGATGATTGGGGTAGTAGCCGAGATGATGGAGTAGCGTATTTTTTTAGTGGGGACCTACCCTACTTGCTTAGACATTCAGAGAGTTGTGGGCCGGAAGGCCCACAAGCGTTACGGGGTTGATGTTATTTTTTTCTTACAGGCTTGGGCCCTAGAGCATATTGTTATTGCTCAACCTGTGGGGCTGCTATGGGGCATTGATGATCAACACCCTGGTTTTATGAGATGGAGATCTAGACAGGGGTCATGCAGAGAAGAGGAGGAGGACAATGTTTTATAGAGATTTTTATCTAGATTATAGGTGGGGATGTTACATGGAGGCCTTATTTGGATTTACCTGCATGGCCTAAGTATCCTCAAGATTTACTTGGTTTATAACTAAAAGTCGTGGAAACCTGTGTGGATTTAGGCATGTAGGGAAGGTGAGCATGATTTGCTTTGTTTTGACCATGTTTGGAGTCATTTTGGATTGGTGTAGGGGTACCTGATGAGCTCATTCAAGTATAGATGGGAGGATATAGATATAGAGACTCCGTGGGTAGTGGTGATGAGACTTCCTATTATTGAGGAGTTGTTGGGGGATATGGGCCCGAATGAGGAGGGAAAGATGGTATAGATTGATGATGCGGGGTTACCCTTGAGTATACTACATGGTGGGTTCCAGCCTTGAGGAGTTTTGATAAATCCCGAGTAGCACATAGGGTTGCTTAGAGGGTGAGATGAGTACATGCTCGAGACAGAGGGAGGAGCACGGGAAGTGCCAGGCTCGGGGATTAGGAGGATGAGGGTGATGATGTCATAGTTACAACTATTATAGTAGTGATAACCGAGAAGGCCATAGTGGAGGGAGAGAGAGACGTGGATTAGAAGGAGCGAGCTGATCTTCTTGGTGTATTGGGCATGAAGATCTATTTTTAGAAGATGGTGTGCAGAACACACCAACGATGTAGAGATGTGTGCCACACATTGTCTATTTCTGGAGGATCAGATTCAGAGCACTTTTGCATGGAGATAGTCTAAGAATAGGATTTTCACCTTAGTTAACTATATAGTATATATAGATAGCACACTTGCATGTGTGGCTATGCATGAAAATGGTGCATGGCTATTAATAGCATGCAACCTATTTTTGGAATAGATAAGTGGTGAAGGGAAAGTCCCCACCCTATATATATGTAGTGAATTACCTAGTAGAGAGATGATGGATATAGAGAGATGATGGATATAGAAAGATAGATAACATAGTGTACATGTTTCTGGATTACCGTATCAAGATCCATGTGCGCATCGGCATAGATTGCCAGTATTGTAAGAAGCTTTATGTGTTATTGTGATAATTAAGAGATGGAAGATATTGACTGAACCTAAGTGTTATTCTGTGTGTAATTGGGTAGTGCATGTTCTTATTTCTATCATGATTATTGTTTAAACCTATTCTTTCCTAGATCTAGATCTATC